>OY744608.1:31347153-31714653 GCA_963556255.1 Allolobophora icterica | reverse complement strand
AATAGTTACATATCAGTGCAGAAGAATGGAAAGTCCTTATTTAATGGCGTGTGACTAGTTATGGCGTCCTTGGAGCATCGCGCCCCTAGCGGCAAAGATGTGTAACGTCGTGTTTATGGCGTTTGTGGAGCGTGGTGCCCCTAACGGCAAAGATGTATAGCGTCGTGTTCACATAACAAATGCGTTGCGGTTTCTACGAAGAAAATCAACGAATAATTATTTTTTAAGCTATAAACAATTGCCCATATAGAGCAAAGCATCATATTTAATATGCGCTGTATTGTATATTGCCAGTTATATGACATTTTATTTAATTTTAAAGGTAAGTTTGTAGAACTTTTGTATTGCGCAATGTTATTGTAATCTCGCCATACATGGCACTGACTGGCCTTTACGGATCATGTGTGATGATGTGTCAACAAATATTTAGGTAAAATTAATTTCATTATTACGTGTTTTTATGGCCTTTCCTCTTGGGATTGAAGTATGTTTTGGCTGAAGCCCAAGCAATCCAACAGCATGGAATACATGTTAAACATTCCAAAGTGCGGCAAAACTGGGAACGGCGGTCCCAAATTATAAAATCGGTTTGTGTTTATGTATGTACGTGTGTATGTATTTAAGTATGTACGTGTCTATGCAGGTATGTATGTATGTATGTACCTGTGTATGTATGTATATATATGTATGTATGTTTGTATGTATATATTTACGTGTGTATGTATGTATATGTATGTATGTATGTATGTATGTATGTATGTATGTATGTATGTATGTATGTACGTGTGTGTATGCATGTATGTATGTATTTGTGTATGTATGTATGTGTTTATGTATGTATATATATATACGTACCTATATGTGTGTACATACTTGTATCTATGTATGTAGGTATGTGAACCCATTACTACATACCGATTTATTTAATTTTATAATTTGGGACCGCCGTTCCCAGTTTTGCCCAAAGTGCTCTGTTATTAGTTTACTGACCCAGATAGATGTCGAGTCAATTGACCATATGGGATGGTATTGTATGGATGATTACCATCTAAGCACTAACTATATCAAGCGTTGCTCAACTTCCCTGCACTTTGTCAGCATCTTAGTCTTTATATTCATGATTGTTTTTTGAGATTGTGAGGCGACTGATAACTGTTGATATTTTTTTCTTTCTTTATTCAACTAAGAACATTAAATTAATTAAAAACAGTGACTGATAACTGTTGATATTTTATTTCTTTCTTTATTCAACTAAGAACATTAAATTAAATAAAAACAGACACATTAGTTATTACAATAATTTCAAATACAATGGGAACACATACAAATCATTAGGAACAAAAGTGATTCGTTCACAAGGCTAAGCTGCAAAGTATAGTTATGTGTTATTACCAAGTAGACCGTTAGTTACAATTTACATGAAACAATTGTTTGATTTATTGAACAGTGTTTAATGAAAACTTCAGATTTTCTGCTACTCTTTTGTTATCACTACGTATTCTGTTAAATAGTTATAGTTTATGTGAAACAGTTAATTTTTTGATACAATGTCCAGTGTTTAACAAAAATATTGCTCACAAGAAGTAAAAAAACAAGCTAGTTAAACAAGTAACTAAATCAATTACATCAATGCTAGTGAATAATCTGTAATTAAAATGGCTAAAAGACTTGAAACCTTAATCAGTCATTTGAAACATTCTGTCTTCACAGTATTACTGATTCTTGAACAAAATAGCTTTTGTTAAAGAGTGACGAACAGAAGAACGCTGTAGCATTTGGTTTGTTAAATTAACAGCATGGAATCGCCGCAGTTTTAGGAACACCCTACAGATGTTACGAACAAGATCAGTGTAATGACTTTCGATACCATAAAGTGTGTCACAGAAGTGCTGACTCAAATCACTGAACAGATTGTCTGGAATGTTCTCTAATACTTTTGCTTCCAAGGCTTTTCCCCATTGATCCTGCTTCGACACATGATGGAAATCAGCGTTGGATCTCAAAACCTTCTCGGCATGTTCTACAATTTTCACAAGACTAGTTGAGGGTGTCACAAGTCCTCCATTGTTCTTTATTTCCAACAGACTGTTTGTTTTTGGTCCTGCCCTTTCAACCAATGCTGATAAGCAATCACCACATGAAATAGTTGCTGACAGCCTGCGAACAATCCAACCGGCTATATATGACAAAATATTTGTAACAAATGGTGACAGCTTTGTTAAAGTGCAATAATCATGCTCGTGGTCAATGTGATCAAACTGACGAGGCAAAAATTTATCTGTTTCCTCATCTGATGGATGTAAATGAAGAAGATCTGTTTGGTCTTGTGGCATACAATTTCCATTGGTAGTGGGAGAAATTGAGGCTCGGTTCAGCAGAGTACGGTAAGCACTGGAAAATTGTTTGGCACTTGGGTTATTATTCCACCCACCCATTCTTCGTACGCAACCGAAATACAGTTCCAGGTGATCTTGAGAGAGTTTGTAGGTCAGCAGGTAGCGTTGATGGCATGGACTTCCTTCAGAAAAGATGACATTTCCAATATGAATAAGGCTATCTATATTTACAACAAAGCCTAATGCAGCCATACGACGATGACTTTCGCAAACCTTCTGCCCACTGCTAGTTTCCATATTCAAGAACATGTGCCTAGACTCATTCAGAAATGGAGTTACAGCTCTGAGTCCATTACATGTCAAGGCCTTCTTGTATCCCTTTCCTACAACTGACCGACTGTTAAAGATATCAAAAAGCCGATCAACAGTTTCAATAAATTTTCGGGTCCCGAAGGTGCCGGAAAATCCAGGATACTTGTTGACATCCAGAAATTCCAAGGCCTTGGCAACTGATGAACTGAGAGTTTGTGCTGCCAATCGTACTTTCATCTTCTGTTTTTGAAATTCCACATGTGCATTTGTCAACCTGTTGCCTGCTCGAAGACCATCCTTATCCTGCAATTCATGTAGATGAACAATGTTCGACCATCGAGCTTTGCCAATTTCAGGAATCATGATTTCTTTTAAAGCTTCCAATGCATTTCTCAACAACTTCAGCATGTGGCATGCATCAAAAAATATGTACACGTGTTCATTTATGAAAAAAGGATGTGGAAAGCTGCTTTTAATATTATTTGGCAACAAGGATCCGCCCAACTGGGAAACCATGCCCTGGTTAGTAGCATGTCCATCCATGACCAATGCCAAACCACGTATTCCGATTTCACCTAGTTTTATTAAAGCTGTTTGAATTAATTTGGCTTGAACAACTGAATTTATTCCTGTTATCAAAAAATAACCAAGAGTTACTTTCCAGTGACCTGTAAGTCCAACAGCCATTATGACCAATGCCTCAGTAGCTTCATGTTGCACGTCACTGTCAACTGAACCAGCTCCAAGATCAACGAAGCCTATCATTTTCTGAGTTTTCGCATCCCAGTCAACATGTTTCCTAATCGCCATTCCATCAATCATGACTGAGCAAGCGTTATACTGCCATCCTTCACTGCTGTTCTTCCTGTCTCTGAGATTTGCAAAGACTTGTTCTGAGAAGCCTGGATTGCTATCGATTCTGCTCATCCACTTTCTTATCGTACTTTCGGCAGGTAGTTTTAAGTTTTTACGACAAAATGCATATGCTTTTGGACCGTAAAAATGTAGCGTTGTTGCAAACTGACGCTGTTCTTCTGTATATTTCACTGTTTCTTTTGCGAATAGATGAATGGGAATGTCCTCATACACTTTAAGCAACTGTTTTGTCTCAGATGTTAGTAGCCGTTCCTTTTCCAGTTCCTCTAAAATATGCAGAACCTTTGATTTGGCTCGACTTTCTCGACGTTCCGCATTGTACAGAGCCTGTTTCATTGTAACCAGTCTTTCTTCAAGATGCTCACTTTTACGCTTCAACGTCCGAGGGCTGGCCAGTATGGCATACGAGTGCTCTTTGCTGATAAAAGAAGGCTGAACTGGAAACACGGTAGAACTTGAAGCAACAGGAACTGAAGGCTGGACTCGAAACATGGTAGAACTTGAAGCAACAGGAACTGAAGGCTGGACTCGAAACATGGTAGAACTTGAAGCAACAGGAACTGAAGGCTGGACTCGAAACATGGTAGAACTTGAAGCAACAGGAACTGAAGGTTGATCTGGAACCGAGGTGGAACTTGAAGCAACAGGAACTGAAGCCATCGCAGCTGTGCTGGTATTTGATGAGTGCCCGAGCGCTTTCGTAGCCTATGCAAAAGAAAACAAAGAATAATGTGTCCATGAACTACACAGGTGGCACAAGTGAAACTTAGCTATGAGTGCAGGGATGGCAGAGTACCAAGACCAAGACTTTTTAAAATGAATTCGAGTGCACCAGAGACCAAGGCATTGGTCTTGAGGACAACAAGACTAACTGTGACTAACTGTACAGGGGAATGTTCACTTTCAAAACTGAAACTTATAAAGAATCAGCTTCACAGCACAATGGGACAGTAGAGTTTGAACTGGCTTTCACTCATGTGAACAATTCATGTGCACAGTAAATGATACCCTGAAAACCATTAATTTCAAGCCAATTATAAATCAGTTCAAATGCTATCTGAAGAACTGTATCGATTCCATCTGCAACACCATTATAACAGTGTGTAAGAATTAGCAAAATGTCAGAGTCAAGACAAGAAACTCAGAAGCACTATGTTAAACTTTCGAACTGGGTTGATAAACAGGATGTGAAATCATGCTCCCGTTGCTCTGATTTATTATAAAGGTTACTGTAAAATTTCTTATAAATCCCGCTAGTGTTTATTTATACAAATTGTTCTTACCTCTGGGTAAAGTGCTTTATTTGTATTTCCTCTTACCACGATCACTGCACCATTAACACACGAATGCACCTCTTTCTCAACTTATCAGCAATTTTCGTGCAATGTAATTCGTGTAATTGTTGCTGGTACCGCATACTGACACCAAATACGACCCATTATTTATAATATTTTTGGCACTTAAGAGGCTGGCAATGTTTCCTGAGATTTTAATTTTTACAGATTTCATACCTCGCATTGTGGGAAACTGAACTTTGATGGGACTGCATCTTTCTTCAACACTGTTGCTCCACGATAAAACAGAAAATCATCCATCATGAAGTGCTCAGAGCACAACAAAGCAGTTGTACTAGGGTTCCAAATGTTGTGTTTGTTTGGGTCAATGCGATTCAATGCTTTCACCCAGGCTGATCGTCGCATCTCCTCAGCAGGAAACCTAAACAAGCAAAATCTACCATAGTCATGTTTCGGTACTACAGCTGTACTATTATTTCTGATAGTGTGCCATGAAATCCTGAAGTACAATATCTAGCGTTTACAGCAAACACTATCTCACCCTATAATGCCACAAATATTTTGTGTGTTAAATTAGAGACTATATTCATGTCCAAATGCACAGTCGCTTGATTACAATTGTTGATACTTTATCATTATAATGGGGTATGGCAAAAATGCAAGAAAACAATAAAGTTCAAAATTCGAAGTCATTGCTTTTGCAACATGGATAAAATGATGAAGTTTTTCTCCAAAATCTGCACAACTGTTTGCTTATAATCTATGCTATCACAATTTTTGTCAAAGAATGCTAATATCACTAGAATGCAGCCAACAAGAGAACTTTGACTACACAATAACCTGGTAGGCCTAAAGGGTTTTAAAGTAACCGCATTGCCGTCTTGTTTATTTGCTTGACGTGCATGTGAAGTTTGCTGTAGGTGCCAAATATGCAATCATTTGTGTTATTACAGAACTAAGATTTACACAAACTAGTGTGTTTTAGCAGCGTACCTGTGAAAAGTTATTTTCCTCCCACAACTGTACGATCCAAATCGATTTGTGCAGCCGATAGCACAACACGAGCTAACCATTTTGATACGTATAATAAGCAGCGAAATTATATAATGCTTTACATTTTACGATATATCGAAATTTTAGTTAGAATGGATTTCGTAATTAAGTCCTTTGAATAGTTAAACTACAAGTTAAAGAACGGACTTCAACAAGCCTCCTGTCGTCTGCACCGCCATGTCGATCGCTGATGTGTAGCTATTAATAGAGATCGTTGATGTCTATGGTCAGGGAGGATATTTATTAATAGTAACTCTTAATACATATCAATGGACTGAGCGATAACCGAGCTTTTAGAGCCCATTAGCTATCCAGTACTATTTATACATATCAATGTCTGACACTACAGGAGAAGCTGATGTCGGATCAGAATGGTTTAGCAGAACAAAATCATCACCATTAATACAATTTTTGCCGCTTGCGAGAATTAAGGATATCGAAGAGGATATCCATTTTATCAACAAAAGCAGCAGTTTGAACAGCTTCAGGAGGTAACTCCTTTGTTAAAACACGCATATGTAAACCAGCTGCAACGGAATGACTCAAAACCTGAGAAACAAGACATACACGCATCTTCAAAACTCTCGAGGTGTCAATATGACGCTCTGTCAACCTTGTTGCAAGACGTATGGGGTACATTTGATCAACATGATAAAATTTCTCAATGTGTTCCAGCTAGCTAATGAACCATCAACTTCAATATCATGTTTCATTAAATTGTTGCGCACATTTTTAACAAATGCGGAACGTCAAAAATAACATGTACAGCGTGTTCTATTGTGTCAACAGTGAAATTTGGTGATGTTAATGTACTGCCAAGATTTTTTACAGCTGCTAAATTGGTTGCACCTTGATCACACACAATGCATCGAACAAACAAGCCAATATCGTGAACTCTAGTAATGCATTCTTTTATTAGTTCTGACAGTTTTGAGCTTGCTATTGTGTGGTGTGTAAAGAAAAATGCAATGGCTTGCTTCCATTTACTGCGCAAACCCCTAATCATGAAGACTAATGCGTGTGTTGCTATCGTTCCATCATCCGTGTACCCTATGACTCTGTCTAAGTTCTTATCATATGTTAACTGTGATTTCAAAGAAATTTCATCAAATACTAGTGCACACTGACGTTCACATAATGGCAAACTCATAACACGTAATTTAAGGACCTCAAAAATCACAGGTGCAAACCCACATTCAATTCTGCCAATGGCTGCACCTACAAACCTGCATAACATTGACAAAGATGGTAAAGCCAAGTGCTGTGATACAAATCGATACAAGTCTTAAATTGTGCAACTTTTCTTTCCAATCTCCAGCGTCTAGACTGTAGCTGATGTATTTTCTGCCTGAGCCGTTTTCTTAATGGAGTATCTGGTGGTCTGCATTTATTACATTTTATTTGTGTCTGTAGTTATTTGCTTAATTATGTCTATATTTATATCAGATGTAGAAACTTCTGATGAACCACAATCTCCTTCAGTAGCCAAAGTTGTTGCTGGAGTCATTTTGAACATCTTGGGCATTTAATTTGATGACAGATTTCTTTTGGCTTCGACACCAGCTTCCTTGTCTGTGCTCACAACACCTTCTTTTCTAACAGGCAACTTGCGTTTGTATAATTTGCTTCATGTACAAGTGATATTTCATGATTCTTTACAAGTGTTTGTGAGCGTAATACAAAAAAGACAAATTGAAAGAATCTTGCATATGTAATTATCTGTAAATATTTGTAAGTACATATACTGGTATTGTAAAATTAGAAACTTGCCAGTTTGTTTTGTTGTATAATTTGCTTCATGTACAGGTGATATTTCATGATTACTTAATTCTTTACAAGTGTTTTTGAGCGTAACACAAAAAGACAAATTAAAATTTCTTGCCAGTTTGGTTTGGTGTATTATTTGCTTCAGGTATGAGTCATATTTCATAATTACTTACTGGTAATTCATTTCATACTGTGAACTGTTTATTAAACTGTCTGCTGGTTATAGATTATAACCTATATATTGATTCACTGTCAATAATCTCCAAAAATGCTTAACAGATTCAATAAAGAAATGGATTTATCCAGTGTTGTATGTCACTTTTTGATGTTTATAACTGTAAGCCAAAAACTTCAAAACACCACTCTTTTGATGTTTATAACTGTAAGCCAAAAACTTCAAAACACCACTCTAATAAGTAATAATGGTCAAGGCATCAGTCAAGAACTTGGTGCTAAGTAGTCGGTGTGCACACGAAATTTCAAGGTTAAGTCCAGTCAAAACCTTAAAAGAGAAATACATGAAGGAACAGAAGCAGCTTATTGTATTGTATAGTATACCAATTCTTGTGAAGCGCCTCTACCCAGTGCTCACCAATCAGAGGTGCTCCCAATGCGAAAGTCCTTGAGAATAAAGGCAAGTTTTAAGACAACGAAAAGCTGTGGCAGGACCACCAGATAGTAGTGCAGCCTGGAGCGAAAGAGGCTGCTGGTTCCAAAATGAAGGTCCAATACTAACAAAGGAACAAGACTGGACCATGGCCGTTCTCACTTGGGGAACGAATAAGTTAAGTCGATCACAGGAACGAAGAGCCAACTGAGGCAGGAAGACATTGAGTCACAGAGGTATTTAGGAGCAAGTCTCAGGTGAGATCGGCAAATAAGGATTAGAGTACCTTTAATTGGATGCGAGCAGTAAGAGGAAGCCAGTGAATATGTTCAAACATGAACATGGAAATATAGAAGCGTGGGTGATTAGTCTTGCAGTTGTGTGAAGAACAGAATGTAGAGGGGAGAGACAGACTTTTTGGGAGGCCAAAAAATAGGGAGTGACCGTAATCTATGCCAGAGCAGATGAAGGCATGGACAATGGAGGTAAAGACTGGAGAGGCGAACACTGGTGCCAATCTTGTTGACAGGTGGGAAGCCAAAAATAGGGGGAGGGGACTTTTGAACTGATCTGGTTTAAAAAAGATTTTTGAACTGATCTGCTCAAAAAAGAAGCCAAAAAATTTTTACGCTCACGTGCGAAAAACTTTGACTTTTTGGCGTTTCTTCAAAATTTGAAGGAGGACAAATGTATGGTGTGCACCCCACTGCTAATCGTTAGGGGCTTCGCGCTTTCGGCGCTCGCTGTCCGATCCATAACTTTATTTCATGAAATTCCCACACATCCACGTCTGTTCGGCCCACAGCGGGTCCATAATTATCACACCGCATGCCGTTCTGTACGCCCATGCCCAACGCACGTGGCACTTATGGCAGTTATTGGACTGAAAACTGGTCTTTACAAAGTCGTGTACGCCGATGTATGTCATTAATAGTTTTGCGTGTGAGATGCATTTCATTCATCTTACCACAAATTGTGACATACAGCGGCGTAAAGCAACTGTAAATGCACTATCATTCACGGTAAACAGATTTCTACAACCCATGCCATATGGCGTGCTGTAAGTTTTAGACTTATCTGATGTCAATTTCTGGCCAAATATCTAAAGTTGGAATAAAGTACTACCAATAAAAATTTTGTATGATTTTCATATTACGATACTTTTCGTATAAAACGACTCTAAACTGACGGGTTTTAACATGGCAGAGATAGGAACTTTTCATTGTTTGTCCCGTGGATAGACCATAAGCACTAGCGCGCCCTAGATTCGCACTTTCGTCGCCAGTAGGCCATCTTCCTCCCTAATAACATCTTTGGTTGCATCTGGGTGTTGCATTGATATGTATTAATAGTTACTGGATTGATAAAGCTTCAGTCATTGGCCTATGTCCGATCGCGATTCAGTTGTGGCTTCCGGTCCAGGCAAAGACTCATAATACAGAAGAACATTGAAATGTATTAATAGTTACATATCAGTGCAGAAGAATGGAAAGTCCTTATTTAATGGCGTGTGACTAGTTATGGCGTCCTTGGAGCATCGCGCCCCTAGCGGCAAAGATGTGTAACGTCGTGTTTATGGCGTTTGTGGAGCGTGGTGCCCCTAACGGCAAAGATGTATAGCGTCGTGTTCACATAACAAATGCGTTGCGGTTTCTACGAAGAAAATCAACGAATAATTATTTTTTAAGCTATAAACAATTGCCCATATAGAGCAAAGCATCATATTTAATATGCGCTGTATTGTATATTGCCAGTTATATGACATTTTATTTAATTTTAAAGGTAAGTTTGTAGAACTTTTGTATTGCGCAATGTTATTGTAATCTCGCCATACATGGCACTGACTGGCCTTTACGGATCATGTGTGATGATGTGTCAACAAATATTTAGGTAAAATTAATTTCATTATTACGTGTTTTTATGGCCTTTCCTCTTGGGATTGAAGTATGTTTTGGCTGAAGCCCAAGCAATCCAACAGCATGGAATACATGTTAAACATTCCAAAGTGCGGCAAAACTGGGAACGGCGGTCCCAAATTATAAAATCGGTTTGTGTTTATGTATGTACGTGTGTATGTATTTAAGTATGTACGTGTCTATGCAGGTATGTATGTATGTATGTACCTGTGTATGTATGTATATATATGTATGTATGTTTGTATGTATATATTTACGTGTGTATGTATGTATATGTATGTATGTATGTATGTATGTATGTATGTATGTATGTATGTACGTGTGTGTATGCATGTATGTATGTATTTGTGTATGTATGTATGTGTTTATGTATGTATATATATATACGTACCTATATGTGTGTACATACTTGTATCTATGTATGTAGGTATGTGAACCCATTACTACATACCGATTTATTTAATTTTATAATTTGGGACCGCCGTTCCCAGTTTTGCCCAAAGTGCTCTGTTATTAGTTTACTGACCCAGATAGATGTCGAGTCAATTGACCATATGGGATGGTATTGTATGGATGATTACCATCTAAGCACTAACTATATCAAGCGTTGCTCAACTTCCCTGCACTTTGTCAGCATCTTAGTCTTTATATTCATGATTGTTTTTTGAGATTGTGAGGCGACTGATAACTGTTGATATTTTTTTCTTTCTTTATTCAACTAAGAACATTAAATTAATTAAAAACAGTGACTGATAACTGTTGATATTTTATTTCTTTCTTTATTCAACTAAGAACATTAAATTAAATAAAAACAGACACATTAGTTATTACAATAATTTCAAATACAATGGGAACACATACAAATCATTAGGAACAAAAGTGATTCGTTCACAAGGCTAAGCTGCAAAGTATAGTTATGTGTTATTACCAAGTAGACCGTTAGTTACAATTTACATGAAACAATTGTTTGATTTATTGAACAGTGTTTAATGAAAACTTCAGATTTTCTGCTACTCTTTTGTTATCACTACGTATTCTGTTAAATAGTTATAGTTTATGTGAAACAGTTAATTTTTTGATACAATGTCCAGTGTTTAACAAAAATATTGCTCACAAGAAGTAAAAAAACAAGCTAGTTAAACAAGTAACTAAATCAATTACATCAATGCTAGTGAATAATCTGTAATTAAAATGGCTAAAAGACTTGAAACCTTAATCAGTCATTTGAAACATTCTGTCTTCACAGTATTACTGATTCTTGAACAAAATAGCTTTTGTTAAAGAGTGACGAACAGAAGAACGCTGTAGCATTTGGTTTGTTAAATTAACAGCATGGAATCGCCGCAGTTTTAGGAACACCCTACAGATGTTACGAACAAGATCAGTGTAATGACTTTCGATACCATAAAGTGTGTCACAGAAGTGCTGACTCAAATCACTGAACAGATTGTCTGGAATGTTCTCTAATACTTTTGCTTCCAAGGCTTTTCCCCATTGATCCTGCTTCGACACATGATGGAAATCAGCGTTGGATCTCAAAACCTTCTCGGCATGTTCTACAATTTTCACAAGACTAGTTGAGGGTGTCACAAGTCCTCCATTGTTCTTTATTTCCAACAGACTGTTTGTTTTTGGTCCTGCCCTTTCAACCAATGCTGATAAGCAATCACCACATGAAATAGTTGCTGACAGCCTGCGAACAATCCAACCGGCTATATATGACAAAATATTTGTAACAAATGGTGACAGCTTTGTTAAAGTGCAATAATCATGCTCGTGGTCAATGTGATCAAACTGACGAGGCAAAAATTTATCTGTTTCCTCATCTGATGGATGTAAATGAAGAAGATCTGTTTGGTCTTGTGGCATACAATTTCCATTGGTAGTGGGAGAAATTGAGGCTCGGTTCAGCAGAGTACGGTAAGCACTGGAAAATTGTTTGGCACTTGGGTTATTATTCCACCCACCCATTCTTCGTACGCAACCGAAATACAGTTCCAGGTGATCTTGAGAGAGTTTGTAGGTCAGCAGGTAGCGTTGATGGCATGGACTTCCTTCAGAAAAGATGACATTTCCAATATGAATAAGGCTATCTATATTTACAACAAAGCCTAATGCAGCCATACGACGATGACTTTCGCAAACCTTCTGCCCACTGCTAGTTTCCATATTCAAGAACATGTGCCTAGACTCATTCAGAAATGGAGTTACAGCTCTGAGTCCATTACATGTCAAGGCCTTCTTGTATCCCTTTCCTACAACTGACCGACTGTTAAAGATATCAAAAAGCCGATCAACAGTTTCAATAAATTTTCGGGTCCCGAAGGTGCCGGAAAATCCAGGATACTTGTTGACATCCAGAAATTCCAAGGCCTTGGCAACTGATGAACTGAGAGTTTGTGCTGCCAATCGTACTTTCATCTTCTGTTTTTGAAATTCCACATGTGCATTTGTCAACCTGTTGCCTGCTCGAAGACCATCCTTATCCTGCAATTCATGTAGATGAACAATGTTCGACCATCGAGCTTTGCCAATTTCAGGAATCATGATTTCTTTTAAAGCTTCCAATGCATTTCTCAACAACTTCAGCATGTGGCATGCATCAAAAAATATGTACACGTGTTCATTTATGAAAAAAGGATGTGGAAAGCTGCTTTTAATATTATTTGGCAACAAGGATCCGCCCAACTGGGAAACCATGCCCTGGTTAGTAGCATGTCCATCCATGACCAATGCCAAACCACGTATTCCGATTTCACCTAGTTTTATTAAAGCTGTTTGAATTAATTTGGCTTGAACAACTGAATTTATTCCTGTTATCAAAAAATAACCAAGAGTTACTTTCCAGTGACCTGTAAGTCCAACAGCCATTATGACCAATGCCTCAGTAGCTTCATGTTGCACGTCACTGTCAACTGAACCAGCTCCAAGATCAACGAAGCCTATCATTTTCTGAGTTTTCGCATCCCAGTCAACATGTTTCCTAATCGCCATTCCATCAATCATGACTGAGCAAGCGTTATACTGCCATCCTTCACTGCTGTTCTTCCTGTCTCTGAGATTTGCAAAGACTTGTTCTGAGAAGCCTGGATTGCTATCGATTCTGCTCATCCACTTTCTTATCGTACTTTCGGCAGGTAGTTTTAAGTTTTTACGACAAAATGCATATGCTTTTGGACCGTAAAAATGTAGCGTTGTTGCAAACTGACGCTGTTCTTCTGTATATTTCACTGTTTCTTTTGCGAATAGATGAATGGGAATGTCCTCATACACTTTAAGCAACTGTTTTGTCTCAGATGTTAGTAGCCGTTCCTTTTCCAGTTCCTCTAAAATATGCAGAACCTTTGATTTGGCTCGACTTTCTCGACGTTCCGCATTGTACAGAGCCTGTTTCATTGTAACCAGTCTTTCTTCAAGATGCTCACTTTTACGCTTCAACGTCCGAGGGCTGGCCAGTATGGCATACGAGTGCTCTTTGCTGATAAAAGAAGGCTGAACTGGAAACACGGTAGAACTTGAAGCAACAGGAACTGAAGGCTGGACTCGAAACATGGTAGAACTTGAAGCAACAGGAACTGAAGGCTGGACTCGAAACATGGTAGAACTTGAAGCAACAGGAACTGAAGGCTGGACTCGAAACATGGTAGAACTTGAAGCAACAGGAACTGAAGGTTGATCTGGAACCGAGGTGGAACTTGAAGCAACAGGAACTGAAGCCATCGCAGCTGTGCTGGTATTTGATGAGTGCCCGAGCGCTTTCGTAGCCTATGCAAAAGAAAACAAAGAATAATGTGTCCATGAACTACACAGGTGGCACAAGTGAAACTTAGCTATGAGTGCAGGGATGGCAGAGTACCAAGACCAAGACTTTTTAAAATGAATTCGAGTGCACCAGAGACCAAGGCATTGGTCTTGAGGACAACAAGACTAACTGTGACTAACTGTACAGGGGAATGTTCACTTTCAAAACTGAAACTTATAAAGAATCAGCTTCACAGCACAATGGGACAGTAGAGTTTGAACTGGCTTTCACTCATGTGAACAATTCATGTGCACAGTAAATGATACCCTGAAAACCATTAATTTCAAGCCAATTATAAATCAGTTCAAATGCTATCTGAAGAACTGTATCGATTCCATCTGCAACACCATTATAACAGTGTGTAAGAATTAGCAAAATGTCAGAGTCAAGACAAGAAACTCAGAAGCACTATGTTAAACTTTCGAACTGGGTTGATAAACAGGATGTGAAATCATGCTCCCGTTGCTCTGATTTATTATAAAGGTTACTGTAAAATTTCTTATAAATCCCGCTAGTGTTTATTTATACAAATTGTTCTTACCTCTGGGTAAAGTGCTTTATTTGTATTTCCTCTTACCACGATCACTGCACCATTAACACACGAATGCACCTCTTTCTCAACTTATCAGCAATTTTCGTGCAATGTAATTCGTGTAATTGTTGCTGGTACCGCATACTGACACCAAATACGACCCATTATTTATAATATTTTTGGCACTTAAGAGGCTGGCAATGTTTCCTGAGATTTTAATTTTTACAGATTTCATACCTCGCATTGTGGGAAACTGAACTTTGATGGGACTGCATCTTTCTTCAACACTGTTGCTCCACGATAAAACAGAAAATCATCCATCATGAAGTGCTCAGAGCACAACAAAGCAGTTGTACTAGGGTTCCAAATGTTGTGTTTGTTTGGGTCAATGCGATTCAATGCTTTCACCCAGGCTGATCGTCGCATCTCCTCAGCAGGAAACCTAAACAAGCAAAATCTACCATAGTCATGTTTCGGTACTACAGCTGTACTATTATTTCTGATAGTGTGCCATGAAATCCTGAAGTACAATATCTAGCGTTTACAGCAAACACTATCTCACCCTATAATGCCACAAATATTTTGTGTGTTAAATTAGAGACTATATTCATGTCCAAATGCACAGTCGCTTGATTACAATTGTTGATACTTTATCATTATAATGGGGTATGGCAAAAATGCAAGAAAACAATAAAGTTCAAAATTCGAAGTCATTGCTTTTGCAACATGGATAAAATGATGAAGTTTTTCTCCAAAATCTGCACAACTGTTTGCTTATAATCTATGCTATCACAATTTTTGTCAAAGAATGCTAATATCACTAGAATGCAGCCAACAAGAGAACTTTGACTACACAATAACCTGGTAGGCCTAAAGGGTTTTAAAGTAACCGCATTGCCGTCTTGTTTATTTGCTTGACGTGCATGTGAAGTTTGCTGTAGGTGCCAAATATGCAATCATTTGTGTTATTACAGAACTAAGATTTACACAAACTAGTGTGTTTTAGCAGCGTACCTGTGAAAAGTTATTTTCCTCCCACAACTGTACGATCCAAATCGATTTGTGCAGCCGATAGCACAACACGAGCTAACCATTTTGATACGTATAATAAGCAGCGAAATTATATAATGCTTTACATTTTACGATATATCGAAATTTTAGTTAGAATGGATTTCGTAATTAAGTCCTTTGAATAGTTAAACTACAAGTTAAAGAACGGACTTCAACAAGCCTCCTGTCGTCTGCACCGCCATGTCGATCGCTGATGTGTAGCTATTAATAGAGATCGTTGATGTCTATGGTCAGGGAGGATATTTATTAATAGTAACTCTTAATACATATCAATGGACTGAGCGATAACCGAGCTTTTAGAGCCCATTAGCTATCCAGTACTATTTATACATATCAATGGGGTGTTGTACTTAATGTAAATGTTCGCGATTTTTATAGCGACCGTATTATGGCCTCGACCCTGCTCATTTTTCAATGAGATCCTTCACCACCGCTTGCCCGTTTGAATGGGTGCCACTGCCACGCAATTTAAGGTCCCCGTGTTGGGACCGTGCTAGCCCGAGATTTAAATCTCTGAAATAAGCCACCTTACTGAACCAGAGCCTTCAGACTCAGGTCCGTCATTGAGTGCTCTTGGACTGAAAGCTGTGGGACCTAAACAACCGCAGCTTGCATCATTTCCAAAAACGGTCTTTGGCATACAAAACCGGACTTTCTCGACGACTTACTATGAAAATTATCCGTGGCTTGAATACTCGATTGAATGCGATGCAGTGTTCTGATTTGCATGTCGACATTTTCTCACCGGCTGATGCTTTGTTGAAGAACTTTTCATAAGTAAGGGAATGAAAGACTGGAAAAAGCATCTGAAAAGCTGTATGAACATGCGGGATCAAAGTTCCACATAAGCCACATGCAAAAGTGGCTATAGCCTTTGAGTCAACAGACGAGACAGGTTCAGTTGCTGTGCAGATATCAGAAGCACACCAGGCTGAAGTATTGCGAAACGGACGATACTTGGCGGTGGTTTGCGATGATGATGATGGTGATGGTGATGGTGGTGATGATGATGATGATGATATTCGTTTATAAATTGTTTACAAAGTAAGCATACGCTGACAAACCGCAGCATTGAACAAAGTTAGAGTTTGAGAAGTAGATAATGTAGAGTATAGTGTCCGGGAAATAGTCTCTGCAGTTGTCTTTAACTGGAAGACTGTACCGGGTACTGTGGTTAAGCTTCTTGCGAAACTTGGTCTGCCTTATCCGCGGTCATGACGAGCGGAAGCACTCTATGTCAAAAGGCAATTTCCTAGAAATTTGTGACTTCCTGTCTGGCTATGTTGAATCAATCAGAGAGATGCAACAGAGTTACTTCAGATCAGTCAAAACCGAACAGCTATCGCTCGATATGCGGACGGTCTTCATGTGAAGGAGCGATTTGTAACCTTTGTTGATTGCTCCAGTAGTCGTGATGCTGAAGGCATAACAAAGGAGTAGTTAGTAATAGGCGGGTCCTGGCTCATTCCGGCAGAACCTATAGGCGGGTCCTGGCTCATTCCGGCAGAACCTATAGGCGGGTCCTGGCTCATTCCGGCAGAACCTATAGGCGGGTCCTGGCTCATTCCGGCAGAACCTATAGGCGGGTCCTGGCTCATTCCGGCAGAACCTATAGGCGGGTCCTGGCTCATTCCGGCAGAACCTATAGGCGGGTCCTGGCTCATTCCGGCAGAACCTATAGGCGGGTCCTGGCCCATTCCGGCAGAACCTATAGGCGGGTCCTGGCCCATTCCGGCAGAACCTATAGGCGGGTCCTGGCCCATTCCGGCAGAACTCATAGCCGGGTGACGGCCCATCCACGCATTTCACAATATGCGTTTTAGAGGAGAATAGGAATTATTAATTATGAACAACTTAACACACACACACACACACACACACACACACACACACACACACACACACACACACACACACACACACACACACACACACACACACACACACACACACACACACACACACACACACACACACACACACACACACACATCATTGCAAATACACACACACACACACACACACACACACACACACACACACACACACACACTCACACACACACACACAAACAAACATCAAATCAAATACACACACACACACACACATCAAACCAAGCATACACACACATACACACACGTTTTGAACTCTGCCTTACTCATTCAAAATCTGTTATCAGAAATGGACTCTGCACTTTAGACACATCTTGCATTCCACAGAAGGGCTCTAAGAGGTGTTTACCCAAAAAGACAATGGAACTATACCCATTCTTGGCCACGCACACAACTCATAGTTCATGTTAAAGCAATCATTCCAACTAGAATATTATTACCAATTAGCATTCTGGCATATTTCAAGTTTGCTTATTCTGTTGGATTGAGAGTTTACATATAAAACTTAGGACTTCCAAGTTGCATGAGGGATTTCTACAGTAAAATGTCCACTTTTAGCGTGTAATGATGCACAATGTGTGAGCTTACAAGCTAAAATGACAACGGATATGTTACAAAGACGTGCAAGACATTGCAAACAGGCGTCTCTTGACACCTAAGAACTGTTGGGAAGAGAGAGTTTATTTAGCAAAATTACAAGTTTCGAGAATGCACAGGAGAGAAACGTATGTCTTTTAGGGTGCGAGGAAAGCTAGCATGGACGTTTGCACAGTAAAATGTGAGCTTTTGAATTGTAAGAATGCCTGCTATGCCCATTTCTATACTAAAATTACAACTTTCTTCGGTTAAACGAAATATGTGTGCGCTGATTTGGGTGTTTTAGCTGATGGACTTATACAAAAACTTGAAATAATAGCATGGAAAGGTTTAGATAAAGCTGTATATAGCAGGAACCTGTGTATTGGTAATGCATGGAGAAGACTTTGTTTGGTAAGGTGTTTGAAATACTGAACTATACATCAGAATTACAAATCTTATGGTGAAACATTGCATAGTTTGAAGCCTTGTACACTAAATTCTCAAGTTTCGATTCCTAAGTTGCATGAAATACTGACTTGCGCTGTAGAATTTCAACACATAAGTTGAAAAAAGACACAAGCGAGGAACATTTGTACGCTAATTTGAAGACTTGTAAGTTTTCAAAGACATGTGGAGTTGGAAACTTATGAATTTTAGATTGTATGGGACGATGAACTGTATGGTTCAGTTTGAATCTGATACACTAAATTCTGAATTCTCGACTCTGAACATGTATGAAATACCAACATGTGCAGTAAAAATTTGAAAAACTTAGTTTACTGAGACGTGCGCAATGAAGATTTGGGCGTTAAACTTAAGACTTTTAAGGTTTCAAAGACATGTGGAATGAGAGTTTTAGTAGGACTTGTAAGTTTTCAAAGACATGTGGAGTTGGAAACTTATGAATTTTAGATTGTATGGGAGCTATGAACTGTATGGTTCAGTTACAACTCTTAGTATCAAACGTCGCACAGTTTGAATCTGTTACACTAAATTCTGAATTCTCGACTCTGAACATGTATGAAATACCAACCTGTGCAGTAAAAATTTGAAAAACTTAGTTTACTGAGACGTGCGCAATGAAGATTTGGGTGTTAAACTTAAGACTTTTAAGGTTTCAAAGACTCGTGGAATGAGAGTTTTAGTAGGACGCTTACGAATTTTTATTTGGGAAGACGGTTAAAGCGCATGCTTTCAGAGTAAAAGTCCAACTTTCTATGGTGGAAAGACATGCGAATGTTTGCTTCTACACGAAAATGGTAACGTTTACATGCACGCGATGACCACTTGCACACTAGAGTTACAACATTCTACTTTGTAAAGACGGCTGCAGCGAGGGTTTTTACAACAGTTGACAAATTTTAAGTTCATAAGATGGTTGAGACGAGGGTTTTTTGATTGAAAAGCTGGTTTACAATATAAAATTTTGTCTTTCCTTAGATGCAAAGAAGTATGAGATCAAGGTTTTCATGATAAAATTGTTACTCATAGGGTAGAAAGACAGCTTGAGTGGACGTTTCTACAGTAAAATTATACATTTTAGGTGTATGGGGTGCTGCTAAGATTAAGTCTGTCCACATTGTGCAGACAAATGGAATGCTGTTTTCCACAGTAAAATGGCAACTTTTAGCGTGTGAAGACGCAGAACATGAGAGCTTACATGCTAAATGACAAGTTTTTGCTACAAAGAAGCATGCGTTGAAGGTTTGTGTAGGAGGCTGAAGTCTTTCGCGTTTGCATATGCAGTTGGATTGAGAGTTTACTTATAAAATTTAGGACTTGCAAGTTGCATGAAGGATATCTACAGTAAAATGTCGAGTTTTAGCGTGCGAAGATGTAGTATGTGAGAGCTTACAAGCTAAAATGAGATCATTTATGCTACAAAGATGTGCAGTACAGTGCAAACAGGCATCTCTTGTGCTGTAGAGCCTGCTGAGAAGAGAGTTTATGTAGCAAAATTACAATTTTTGGAATGCAGAGACGCATACGAGGAGAGAAACTTATGTCTTTTAGGGTGCGAGGAGAGCTAACATGAAGGTTTGCATAGTAAAATGTGAGCTTTTGGATGCGCAGGACAGTGCAAACAGGTATCTCTTGTGCTGTAAAGCCTGCTGAGAAGAGAGTTTATGTAGCAAAATTACAATTTTTGGAATGCAGAGACGCATACTAGGAGAGAAACTTATGTCTTTTAGGTTGCAAGGAGAGCTAACATGAAAGTTTGCATAGTAAAATGTGAGCTTCTGAGTTGCATGAGTGCTTGTGATGGTGATTTCTATACTAAAATTACAACTTTCTTCATTTCAATTAAATATTTGCACGCTGATGTTAGTGTTTTAGCTGATCGAATTATACAAAAACGTGAAATATTAGCATGGAAAGGTTTAGATAAAGCTGAGGAGCGCTAGGAGCGGCAGAGGCGAAGGCAGCGGCGGCAGCGGAGGTTGCAGAGGCAACGGCGGCAGCGGCAGCAGCAAATGCAGCTGTGGCAGTGGCGACGGATTTGTGTGAAAGGTAGGTTTTCGATTGAAGCGTATATGCAAAGTCTGTAAAATGATACATTTTGCGTCGTTTGGATGGTGAAACTAATACATGTGATATTTCTACATGATGTTGTGTGAAGTCAGAACATGGAATTTGTTGAAACTTAAATGTTTTGACTTAAATGTTTTTGAAATGAAAGTGAAAATGTGCATCTTCTACAGATTTTGGGTAATGGAACAGATGTGTATGAAAGTTCTATTTGGAGTAATGTGAAACACTTTGTAGTTATTTGAGCGAAAAGAGCCTTTTCAAGTGGAAAACATGGTGCATTTTAGAGAAATCGGGAGTTGGAAATGCTAGGTATAGTATTTCTAGTTGAAGTTTATTCATAGAGGTGAATTGTACACATGCAATTTGTAGGAAAAGGCATTTTTTCGATTGAAGCACATTTGCAAAGTGCTTAAAATGATATATTTTGAAAAGTTCGAGTGATGGAATTGGTGTGTAACATAGTTCTAACAAGAGTTTGTGCTACATGAAGTGTAGCACATTGATGAATTTTTGTTGGAAAAGACATGTTTCAGATTAAAGCGTGTGTAAAAAGCACCTAAATTGAACATTTTTAGAGACTGTGAATGGTGAAACTGTTATGTATGGCAATTCTAGCTGGAGGGAACAAAGCACGCTGGTGTAATTTGTACTGAAAACGAGTGCTTTTGATTAAAAGACATTTGCAAAGTCTGTTAAATGGTGCAATTTTAAGAAATTTCAGAAGATGGAACTGCTAGATGTGATAGTTCTAGGAGAGTGTTGACGCTACGATTTGTTGGAAAATGAGTGGTTTTACCTGAAGTACATGTACAAAGCATGTAAAATGTTGCATTTTGGAGAGTTAAGGTGGTGAAATTGATGTGACAGAAGCAACTTCAATATGTGTGAGACTTTGTGTATTTTCATTCTCAAGGGTTTTTTCAAATACATGCTAAAAGACATGAGCTGCATATTACAAGTTGCCTTATTTGAGTAATACAGTTTCACAATTTCTATGTCGAGTCACCAAAGTTTCTTTGACAGGCTCTTGCAGCATATGAAAATCTATGCTCTATGCGCAGTCTTGTCAGATTTGTAGAATATAATACTAGGACAAATTTGTCTCATCATTATAGTTCCGCAAACGCCCAATTTACTTCAATGTTTAAAAATTTCAATGTTTAAAATTTTCATCTTGAAAATTTTCAGTTTGAAAATTTTCAGTTTGAGAAAATTCAGTTTGAAAAATTTCAGTTTGAGAAATTTCAGTTTGAGAAAATTCAGTTTGAAAAATTTCAGTTTGAGAAATTTCAGTTTGAAAAATTTCAGTTTGAGAAATTTCAGTTTGAAAAATTTCAGTTTGAAAAATTTCAGTTTGAGAAATTTCAGTTTGAGAAATTTCAGTTTGAAAATTTTCAGTTTGAGAAATTTCAGTTTGAGAAATTTCAGTTTCAGAAATTTCAGTTTGAGAAATTTCAGTTTGAAAAATTTCAGTTTGAGAAATTTCAGTTTGAAAAAGTTCAGTTTGAGAAATTTCAGTTTGAAAAATTTCAGTTTGAAATTTATTACACAAAAATTTTTCAGTTTGAAAAATTTCAGTTTGAAAAATTTCAGTTTCAAAAATTTCAAGTTGAAAAAAAAAAAATGTTCGTTTCAAAAATTTCTGTTTGAGAAATTTCAAGTTGAAAATTTTCAGGTTGAAAAATTTCAGTTGCAAAATTTTCATTATGAAAATTTTTTTTTTGAAAATTTTCAGTTTGAAAATTTTCGACTTGAAAAATTTATAAAATTTCTGGATTAGTAATTTGTAATTTTATAAATTTTTCAAGTCGAAAATTTTCAAACTGAAAATTTTCAAAAAGAAAATTTTCATAATGAAAATTTTGCAACTGAAATTTTTCAACCTGAAAATTTTCAACTTGAAATTTCTCAAACAGAAATTTTTGAAACGAACATTTTTTTTTTTTCAACTTGAAATTTTTGAAACTGAAATTTTTCAAACTGAAATTTTTCAAACTGAAAAATTTTTGTGTAATAAATTTCAAACTGAAATTTTTCAAACTGAAATTTCTCAAACTGAACTTTTTCAAACTGAAATTTCTCAAACTGAAATTTTTCAAACTGAAATTTCTCAAACTGAAATTTCTGAAACTGAAATTTCTCAAACTGAAATTTCTCAAACTGAAAATTTTCAAACTGAAATTTCTCAAACTGAAATTTCTCAAACTGAAATTTTTCAAACTGAAATTTTTCAAACTGAAATTTCTCAAACTGAAATTTTTCAAACTGAAATTTCTCAAACTGAAATTTTTCAAACTGAATTTTCTCAAACTGAAATTTCTCAAACTGAAATTTTTCAAACTGAATTTTCTCAAACTGAAAATTTTCAAACTGAAAATTTTCAAGATGAAAATTTTAAACATTGAAATTTTTAAACATTGAAGTAAATTGGGCGTTTGCGGAACTATAATGATGAGACAAATTTGTCCTAGTATTATATTCTACAAATCTGACAAGACTGCGCATAGAGCATAGATTTTCATATGCTGCAAGAGCCTGTCAAAGAAACTTTGGTGACTCGACATAGAAATTGTGAAACTGTATTACTCAAATAAGGCAACTTGTAATATGCAGCTCATGTCTTTTAGCATGTATTTGAAAAAACCCTTGAGAATGAAAATACACAAAGTCTCACACATATTGAAGTTGCTTCTGTCACATCAATTTCACCACCTTAACTCTCCAAAATGCAACATTTTACATGCTTTGTACATGTACTTCAGGTAAAACCACTCATTTTCCAACAAATCGTAGCGTCAACACTCTCCTAGAACTATCACATCTAGCAGTTCCATCTTCTGAAATTTCTTAAAATTGCACCATTTAACAGACTTTGCAAATGTCTTTTAATCAAAAGCACTCGTTTTCAGTACAAATTACACCAGCGTGCTTTGTTCCCTCCAGCTAGAATTGCCATACATAACAGTTTCACCATTCACAGTCTCTAAAAATGTTCAATTTAGGTGCTTTTTACACACGCTTTAATCTGAAACATGTCTTTTCCAACAAAAATTCATCAATGTGCTACACTTCATGTAGCACAAACTCTTGTTAGAACTATGTTACACACCAATTCCATCACTCGAACTTTTCAAAATATATCATTTTAAGCACTTTGCAAATGTGCTTCAATCGAAAAAATGCCTTTTCCTACAAATTGCATGTGTACAATTCACCTCTATGAATAAACTTCAACTAGAAATACTATACCTAGCATTTCCAACTCCCGATTTCTCTAAAATGCACCATGTTTTCCACTTGAAAAGGCTCTTTTCGCTCAAATAACTACAAAGTGTTTCACATTACTCCAAATAGAACTTTCATACACATCTGTTCCATTACCCAAAATCTGTAGAAGATGCACATTTTCACTTTCATTTCAAAAACATTTAAGTCAAAACATTTAAGTTTCAACAAATTCCATGTTCTGACTTCACACAACATCATGTAGAAATATCACATGTATTAGTTTCACCATCCAAACGACGCAAAATGTATCATTTTACAGACTTTGCATATACGCTTCAATCGAAAACCTACCTTTCACACAAATCCGTCGCCACTGCCACAGCTGCATTTGCTGCTGCCGCTGCCGCCGTTGCCTCTGCAACCTCCGCTGCCGCCGCTGCCTTCGCCTCTGCCGCTCCTAGCGCTCCTCAGCTTTATCTAAACCTTTCCATGCTAATATTTCACGTTTTTGTATAATTCGATCAGCTAAAACACTAACATCAGCGTGCAAATATTTAATTGAAATGAAGAAAGTTGTAATTTTAGTATAGAAATCACCATCACAAGCACTCATGCAACTCAGAAGCTCACATTTTACTATGCAAACTTTCATGTTAGCTCTCCTTGCAACCTAAAAGACATAAGTTTCTCTCCTAGTATGCGTCTCTGCATTCCAAAAATTGTAATTTTGCTACATAAACTCTCTTCTCAGCAGGCTTTACAGCACAAGAGATACCTGTTTGCACTGTCCTGCGCATCCAAAAGCTCACATTTTACTATGCAAACCTTCATGTTAGCTCTCCTCGCACCCTAAAAGACATAAGTTTCTCTCCTCGTATGCGTCTCTGCATTCCAAAAATTGTAATTTTGCTACATAAACTCTCTTCTCAGCAGGCTCTACAGCACAAGAGATGCCTGTTTGCACTGTACTGCACATCTTTGTAGCATAAATGATCTCATTTTAGCTTGTAAGCTCTCACATACTACATCTTCGCACGCTAAAACTCGACATTTTACTGTAGATATCCTTCATGCAACTTGCAAGTCCTAAATTTTATAAGTAAACTCTCAATCCAACTGCATATGCAAACGCGAAAGACTTCAGCCTCCTACACAAACCTTCAACGCATGCTTCTTTGTAGCAAAAACTTGTCATTTAGCATGTAAGCTCTCATGTTCTGCGTCTTCACACGCTAAAAGTTGCCATTTTACTGTGGAAAACAGCATTCCATTTGTCTGCACAATGTGGACAGACTTAATCTTAGCAGCACCCCATACACCTAAAATGTATAATTTTACTGTAGAAACGTCCACTCAAGCTGTCTTTCTACCCTATGAGTAACAATTTTATCATGAAAACCTTGATCTCATACTTCTTTGCATCTAAGGAAAGACAAAATTTTATATTGTAAACCAGCTTTTCAATCAAAAAACCCTCGTCTCAACCATCTTATGAACTTAAAATTTGTCAACTGTTGTAAAAACCCTCGCTGCAGCCGTCTTTACAAAGTAGAATGTTGTAACTCTAGTGTGCAAGTGGTCATCGCGTGCATGTAAACGTTACCATTTTCGTGTAGAAGCAAACATTCGCATGTCTTTCCACCATAGAAAGTTGGACTTTTACTCTGAAAGCATGCGCTTTAACCGTCTTCCCAAATAAAAATTCGTAAGCGTCCTACTAAAACTCTCATTCCACGAGTCTTTGAAACCTTAAAAGTCTTAAGTTTAACACCCAAATCTTCATTGCGCACGTCTCAGTAAACTAAGTTTTTCAAATTTTTACTGCACAGGTTGGTATTTCATACATGTTCAGAGTCGAGAATTCAGAATTTAGTGTAACAGATTCAAACTGTGCGACGTTTGATACTAAGAGTTGTAACTGAACCATACAGTTCATAGCTCCCATACAATCTAAAATTCATAAGTTTCCAACTCCACATGTCTTTGAAAACTTACAAGTCCTACTAAAACTCTCATTCCACATGTCTTTGAAACCTTAAAAGTCTTAAGTTTAACGCCCAAATCTTCATTGCGCACGTCTCAGTAAACTAAGTTTTTCAAATTTTTACTGCACATGTTGGTATTTCATACATGTTCAGAGTCGAGAATTCAGAATTTAGTGTATCAGATTCAAACTGAACCATACAGTTCATCGTCCCATACAATCTAAAATTCATAAGTTTCCAACTCCACATGTCTTTGAAAACTTACAAGTCTTCAAATTAGCGTACAAATGTTCCTCGCTTGTGTCTTTTTTCAACTTATGTGTTGAAATTCTACAGCGCAAGTCAGTATTTCATGCAACTTAGGAATCGAAACTTGAGAATTTAGTGTACAAGGCTTCAAACTATGCAATGTTTCACCATAAGATTTGTAATTCTGATGTATAGTTCAGTATTTCAAACACCTTACCAAACAAAGTCTTCTCCATGCATTACCAATACACAGGTTCCTGCTATATACAGCTTTATCTAAACCTTTCCATGCTATTATTTCAAGTTTTTGTATAAGTCCATCAGCTAAAACACCCAAATCAGCGCACACATATTTCGTTTAACCGAAGAAAGTTGTAATTTTAGTATAGAAATGGGCATAGCAGGCATTCTTACAATTCAAAAGCTCACATTTTACTGTGCAAACGTCCATGCTAGCTTTCCTCGCACCCTAAAAGACATACGTTTCTCTCCTGTGCATTCTCGAAACTTGTAATTTTGCTAAATAAACTCTCTCTTCCCAACAGTTCTTAGGTGTCAAGAGACGCCTGTTTGCAATGTCTTGCACGTCTTTGTAACATATCCGTTGTCATTTTAGCTTGTAAGCTCACACATTGTGCATCATTACACGCTAAAAGTGGACATTTTACTGTAGAAATCCCTCATGCAACTTGGAAGTCCTAAGTTTTATATGTAAACTCTCAATCCAACAGAATAAGCAAACTTGAAATATGCCAGAATGCTAATTGGTAATAATATTCTAGTTGGAATGATTGCTTTAACATGAACTATGAGTTGTGTGCGTGGCCAAGAATGGGTATAGTTCCATTGTCTTTTTGGGTAAACACCTCTTAGAGCCCTTCTGTGGAATGCAAGATGTGTCTAAAGTGCAGAGTCCATTTCTGATAACAGATTTTGAATGAGTAAGGCAGAGTTCAAAACGTGTGTGTATGTGTGTGTATGCTTGGTTTGATGTGTGTGTGTGTGTGTATTTGATTTGATGTTTGTTTGTGTGTGTGTGTGTGAGTGTGTGTGTGTGTGTGTGTGTGTGTGTGTGTGTGTGTATTTGCAATGATGTGTGTGTGTGTGTGTGTGTGTGTGTGTGTGTGTGTGTGTGTGTGTGTGTGTGTGTGTGTGTGTGTGTGTGTGTGTGTGTGTGTGTGTGTGTGTGTGTGTGTGTGTGTGTGTGTGTGTGTGTGTGTGTGTGTGTGTGTGTGTGTGTGTGTGTGTTAAGTTGTTCATAATTAATAATTCCTATTCTCCTCTAAAACGCATATTGTGAAATGCGTGGATGGGCCGTCACCCGGCTATGAGTTCTGCCGGAATGGGCCAGGACCCGCCTATAGGTTCTGCCGGAATGGGCCAGGACCCGCCTATAGGTTCTGCCGGAATGGGCCAGGACCCGCCTATAGGTTCTGCCGGAATGAGCCAGGACCCGCCTATAGGTTCTGCCGGAATGAGCCAGGACCCGCCTATAGGTTCTGCCGGAATGAGCCAGGACCCGCCTATAGGTTCTGCCGGAATGAGCCAGGACCCGCCTATAGGTTCTGCCGGAATGAGCCAGGACCCGCCTATAGGTTCTGCCGGAATGAGCCAGGACCCGCCTATAGGTTCTGCCGGAATGAGCCAGGACCCGCCTATTACTAACTACTCAAAGGATAAGTAACGGATTGTTTAAAGCAGCTTCAAGACGTGCCGATTGTGGGTCAGTGTATAGTTTTAAGCAGTAAAATCCTTCCAGATCTTCTCACCAGAAGGCCGAAATTAGTACCATATGTATGCTCAAAGTGCATTTGGCGGGGGCTCAAATCGCCCCCAAACCCGTCCATTTTAAAGGGGGTGCCGCTTTGCGGCGGGGAAGGGGGAGGTGAAAGTATGCTTTACCCCCCATGAAATAAACTAAACTCCGACCATGTATATATAATTATAGCCCTATACAAAGTCGCGATCCTTTCAGGTAAAGAGACAATTAACGTTATAAGCAAAACCATGATTTCTCATAGTCTACATAGTTTTCCCTGTGACTTAACTATTCCGCTTGGCGCAGAGAAAAATTAAACAGGCCATACTGTATTTGTATTGTATTGTATCTAGAAAATTTATAAAGCGCCTCTCGCAGAATAACTATTCAGAGGCGCTCTCAGCACAGAAACCCTGGGGAAACAAAAATGCCTTTATGGAACGCGAGACCGATGATGAAAAGCCAGTCATTAGTTTGGCCCTGAGCAGAGGGGGAATGTAATGTATCCAGTTCGGCGTTTAATATCCTGTTTGAGGCTGTTTCTGCCAAATCGTGCATTAGAAAGCTGGCCCCATAGCCTGCAATGGACTACCAAATACCGACTAGTCATTTTATCTCGTTTCTTATCTCATTTCTTAGTAGTCCCCGGAGTCAGTCGCTAAGGAGTTAGCGACTAACTTGATGAGTTAGCGACTGACTTAGCGACTCAGTAGACTAAGTCGCATGCTTATCGACTGACTAAGTCGCTTAGACTTATCGACTGACTTAGCGACTTGCTGTCGACTTCTCAGGTAATCAGGTATGTCTATTGGACATACCTGCATGATTACCTAACAATATAATGCATCTTACCGCATACTGTAGGCCTACCGACCGTGCCATCATTTCCGTTGGCATTAGATGGAACCCACATGGGGTCTATACGGGTCCAATGTGGGACGTGGGCATGCTGACAGGGGACATACCGATGACTGTGAAAGTTGATGTTAATGTGAATTGGTGAAATTGAGCGCTTGATAAATCGAATGAAAGCGAGGAGGATTTATAGCAGTATACCGATCTTACGGCCAACCGAAACTGCCGATGCGTGCCTCTTTCAGGAAGTAGCAGAGAACGAGAATCATGTACTCCGGCACTTATTCCCAGTGTGAGAGTTGTAGAAAAAAGACTGGGGGTTAGACTTGGATCCACGTGGAGTTGAATATTTTATTCGTATTTTGGAAACTGATGTCAGCGAAATTTGAAAGCAGCAGGTTTCAACGCAGCAACGCTAGCAGTTTTGCAAGTCAAACTCAAATCAAAATCAGTTCCTTTCTTGAGAAAATTCAAGAATGCATACATGATACACCATGGAAATTTTTTCACTTTGTCAGAGATTCAGAATCAAATAATGCTAAATAATTTATTACACCAGCACAACCGAGGGGTTGGAAATGACCCTCTGATTGTGCACTGACGACAACTGTGGGGATCCAAAGTAAGACTAGGGGGTTGAACCCCCAATCCAGGCAATTCTCACCCTGCGTATTCCCCCTCTTTGTAATCATCAACACCAGATATCTTCGTAATATAATGTATAAATTCACTTAACCAAAAACGACAACAACTGTAGGCCTATACCCCGTATTCTCTGTTAGAACTCTTAGGGGCCTACCAATTACTCTCTCACTTATAATGTACCAAGTTACGGCATGTCAGCTTGTTTTCCTCAACAAATGAATATTGTATTGTATTGTATTGTATTGTATTGTATTGTATTGTATTATATTTGTTGCTCATGTCCTGCTGCTGATGTCTTCGTCAACTCGAAAATTTTAAACCGTGGTAAAAACAACAAGCAAAATATTAAGTGAACGAAGTCGCTAGCAGTCGATAGCTTAGCGACTGGTTTCGACTTGAGAGCTTAGCGGCGGACGGCGGCGGCGCCGGGGACTATTTCTTAGGCCTACTATCCTCAAAACTGGGTTGTTCGACCGTGGCTGGGCTGGGAATGCTCCGGAGTAGGCAATCTAGAATGGGCACTACATAAAATTCCTGGTATAATAATAATAATAGTAGTAATAATAATAATAATAATAATAATAATAATAATAATAATAATAATAATAATAATAACAAAAACAATAATAATAATAATAATAATAATAATAATAATAATAATAATAATAATAATAATAATAATAATAATAATAATAATAATAATAATAATAATAACAATAATAATAAATTAATAATAATAATAATAATAATAATAATAATAATAATAATAATAATAATAATCATAATAATAATAACCTCTTCATCCCTTTGGCCTTCGAAACCCTGGGCCCAATCAACAATGAAGGCCTGAGTTTCCTTTCGGACCTAGGACAGAAGCTGTGCACGGTTACGAGGGACCCACGTGAGACCTCTTTCTTATACCAACGCCTATCGATAACGATACAGCGTTTCAACGCGGTAGCTTTTAAGGGCACTTTCGCCAGCCAGGAAACAGATGAATAGGGCCATTCCGGACACTTTTTATTACATTAGTTAATATTGAAGTCCCTGTATACCTCGGGGCAAAAAATAATAATAATAATAGTGATAATAATAATGGAGCGATTTTATGGAGTCTAGCAGTGCTTGGAGTTCGGAAGGTAGGCCTATGGATTTTGTGCTGGAACTGGCCAGGGACGAAGATTGACCAATGCAACTCAGGACAAAGTCCGACAAACTTGAGACAAGCTATGCCTGTTCCAAAGACTCTCGGTAGCTGTCCAACGCGGGAATGCCATCGATATCTGCTTTTCATCAACCTTACCATACTAAATTGTACAACAACAACAACAACAACAACAACAACAACAACAACAACAACAACAATAATAACAATAATAATAATAATAATAATCAATCATCAATATTCGTTTATTGCAGAATTTCCCGTTGACACAAACGCAGCAGGATTACACAGACTTTAAAAATAGACAGCAAAACGCGATTAAATCAGATCTCAACTAGGTACATAATCGTAGACTCTGGGGGCAGCCGGGGCACGTGCCCCCCCCAATAATTGAGGAGCCGGGGCAATGCCCCCAATAATCGAGATGAAAATTTAAAAAAGTATGAAGGTATATTTAATTTCACGAAATTTGTTCGAGAGGAATCGGTAAAAAAAATTTAATGACAGTGTGGTGTGAGTGTGAGGACAAATCGGTAAAAACAATATGATGATGGTGTTTAGTGTTAAAAAAAGGTCATCAAATTTGTTTGAAGATGAAATTCCGAAAAAGATTTTCTAAATTCAGAAATTTGTCGGGAAAATGCCCCCCCCCAATATTTTGTAGAAGTTTACGCCAGTGATTAGGTATCAGTGACTGGTTAATAAATGTTTTTATGAAGCATACGTGATCACTGGCGTAAACTTCTACAAAATATTGGGGGGGGCATTTTCCCGACAAATTTCTGAATTTAGAAAATGTTTTTCGGAATTTCATCTTCCAAAAAAAGTTGATGACCTTTTTTTTAGTCATTCGCAACTTTTCTTTGTTTCAGGAGCTCATAGCAAACACTAAACACCATCATGAACTTTTTACCAATTTCTCCTCACACTCACACCACACTGTCATTATCTTTTTTTACCGATTCCTCTCGAACAAATTTCGTGAAATTAAATATACCTTCATATTTTTTATTTATTTTCATCTCAATTATTGGGGGGCATTGCCCCGGCTCCTCAATTATTGGGGGGCACGTGCCCCGGCTGCCCCCCCAGAGTCTACGCCTATGTACGTGATACAAAGATTTTATCGTTTTTTCCAAGCAATGTGAAATTGTGAGTTCGTATCCGGAGATTATGGGGGATATTTCGATCAGCAGGGAAATAGAGTCGCAGAACATGGCCACGGTCGAAAATGGCTGCATTGAATAGGCGTTCATCAGCCTGCCTGGCCAGTTCTGAAGCGCTTTGAATGGATGGAGAAACTAAGCCAGTTCGGCGCATTTTTCTAAGTATAGCTGCTCGATCCTCTCTCTGTCTCCTGCCCGGGGATGCACACATCATGGAAGCTACGGTGGTGGGCATTGCTATATCGTGTAATACATTAGGTGGAAATCCGTGTGACCGGAGGACTCGGAGGACGTGGAGTGAAGAGGAAGATGTCGATAGAACCTCTTTTAGATGAGGCCCCATATCCCGAGGTCAGAGCAGATAGGCCTAGTGACACTTTGGACTCGCTGGGAAGTAACGCGGATGGCCCTCGGGATAATAAGGCGGATGGAGGGGATTGCTTTCCTTCTGGTGAAGATAATTAATTCACGAGTTTTAGGCCTATGGGGATTGAGGCGAAGATTATTACTATTCGCCCAGGAGGTGAAATGGGCAAATTCTTCTTGGGCGGTATCTATATTAGAGGATCCTATTAGGAGGTAGATGTCATCAGCGAATTTAGTGATAAGACTAGAAGAATGTTTAGGGTAGAGATCTGAGTAATTTATGGAGAAGAAGAAGAGTGCGGGGCCAATAGCAAACCCTTGGAAAACCAGAGTTAATAATTGTTGTCCTCGAGACCAAGGTCTTGGTCTCGAGTGCACTCGAGTTCGTTTTTAAAAGTCTTGGTCTTGGTCTTGAGACTAAAAGTCCTGGTCTTGGTCTTGAGGTTTAAAGTCTTGGTCTTGGTCTTGAAGTTCAAAGTCTTGGTCTTGGTCTCGCAAGACCAAGACCGGCTGCCATGAACAGTCATTTAACAAAACTCAAGAACTTATAAATTTATCAAGCATGTTTGCATCATAGCCTACGACAAATACCGACGGACGGATGAAAGTCTTGTTGGTCAGGAAAACCCATCGGCAGCAACTAAGTTATGCTGTGTCTGCATGGAAGCCCTGCCGAGACTTTTTCTGAAGCCAGATGGGAGGATTTCAAAAAGACTCACGATTTGTACATTTAGATCCAGTGCTTGAAAAGGAATTGACGGTGCCAGCGACTTCAGCACTTATGGAAAGTATTTTTTTGACATGGTGGAATTTTTATGAGGCCCACAAGGCACGTCTTGATCAGAAAATTCTGAGCGAATTGGTTTTTTTTAAATACAAAAGGCATTTGGAATAACATTTTGCGTGAAGGACTTTTGTAAATACGATTTCGGAATTCTCTGCAGTCTGCATTTAAAGTTAAATTGCCTGAATAAAATAGAAGACTCACGTTTTCGTTAAACGAATAGTCCGACTTGACAATATTTTTCAGGAGAAGATGTTTTGGACTGAACGTGATTTTTTGGGTCTTGGTCTCGGTCTTGGTCTTGAGGTTCAAAGTCTTGGTCTTGGTCTTGGTCTCGAGGTTCAAAGTCTTGGTCTTGGTCTTGAGGTTCAAAGTCTTGGTCTTGGTCTCGAGATTCAAAGTCTTGGTCTTGGTCTCGAGGTTCAAAGTCTTGGTCTTGGTCTTGGTCTCGAGGTACAAAGTCTTGGTCTTGGTCTTGAGGTCTAAGGTCTTGACAACAAGACTGTGGAAAACACTGGAATTGACGGTTTTTATTCCAGAAGCGCTTCCCAGGAATTTTGTGATATGGCTCCTATCAAGAAAGTATTGGTGACGCCAGTTATAAATTTCATCAGGGATGTCAATGTTAATTAATCTTTGGAATAGAGTGTTATGACGGACAGTATCAAATGCTTCTGACAAGTCAGTCGAAATTACTACAACATATTCATTGGAAATTAGTAGGTTAGAAATCTGTTGAATAAGCACTGTTGTGGCAGCTGTAGGCCTAGGCTAGTTGATCCAGCAGGTCTGAATGCGAATTGGTCTTTGAGTAAATCTTGGATAGGAGGAGAGTCGAAGGCTGGGTATAGGTGTCTGCGAACGATGACACGTTCAACGACTCTAGAGAGGACAGGAACTACAGAGATTGGCCAAATGTCATTTGGGGAGGAAGGACGAGAAACTTAGGCCTAAATAAATGCAACTTACGAAAAAGGGGACAAGCATTTGAATCACCGTGCTTTAATACACTGTTGCATAAGAAATCCCCTCATCATTCGCTCACTGTACAGCTATAAAAACTGGGCTAATGCTAGTGCCTGTTCTGATATCTAACCTGGCTCGATTTGTAAGCCCGAGTAATGCTTATGTTCCTTAGATCATAACTTTAGTTATAGATCTGTATGTAAACCAGACATTATCAAATTATGATACTACTTCTCTTTTTTGTCTTACTGGTATTGTTTTTACTACTTTTTCGCCAATGTATGTATTGTTGTTGTAAAGTATCAGCGTTCGTCTTGTATTAATAAAAGATTACTTACTTACTTACTTACTTACTTACTTACTTACTTACTTACATACATACTTACTTACTTAAAGAAGATTAATATATCTATGTTTTTTCTTCCGGATACTGAATCTGACGTCAATCATCCTTGATATGACGGCGTCGTTAAACGTTACCAAAGCGGAGACTGAAATGGCGGCGATTCGAAGAGAAAGTTACGGTGAATGTGACTTGTATACTGTATTGGCCTAAACCGGCGGTTTTCAAATGATGGTACGCGTACCATTAGTGGTACGCCAGGTGTCACTAGGTGGTACGCGAAAAAATTCAAAAAGATTAGAATTATAAAATTATAGGCCTATATTCAGGGCCGGATTAACCAGTATGCCATTTATGCCATGGCGGGGGCCCCCCGTCGTCAGGGGCCCCCCGGGTGAAGAAGAAGAATTTTTTACATGTGCATTTTCACATTTATTCAGCTTTTCTCTTCAAGGACAGTGTAAATTTACGTCAGGAGTCAGTTGCGAATTGGTTATTGATTCTTATGATGGCGATCAATGGCCCCTATATCCATGCCAGCTATAATTGCTATGACTTCATTATATTCCATATTTTTTAATATTAATACTCTGTACTCTCCTATGACGTTTGTTGATAATTTCGTCTTCGTCTAAAAAATTAAACAACCATGCTGGATAATTAACGAAAGGTGAACAATTCCAAAGAATAAAATATTTCAACTTTCCGATGCTCAAAAAGGCGAGTAGCTAAAGAACGTAGGCCTACTGACAGGGAAAGAAATAGCGTTGCCTCTGTTTTGAAACTGGAGAGATTTTTCGTACACTCCAAAGAGACTGCCGCATCAAATGAGCCAGATGAAGGCAGGATCGAAATTTTGGTGGTAGATATTATATGCGCCTTGCATTGAAGGTACATCGGCAGTGTCTGAAATTTGTGAGTCTGGTATTGCATCTTGCACTGCTTTAGCGGTAACAACACACATTTCTGTTTTGGACCCGTCAGTGGCAGATGTACGGAGTACAATGACAGCAAACGCCTAACTGCATTGGAACTTCTCAGTGTTGAGAGTGGCACGCATTCAAATTTTTTTGGGCACGCAGAATTTAGAGTGTCCCCCAGAATTTCAAACTTAGAAATAGAAAATCCTTGTAGGAATCCACATTTTCTTTTTGGTAGGACTTTATCTTAACACCATTCAAAAACGTTCTTTGAAATAATTAACGTATTTAATTCATTTTTTACGCCTTAATGATAACTAAAACCTATGAGAAAAATAAGTGTAATAGGCCCTAGTGCAAACTTCCGAGTGGCATGCGACGATAATTTCTGAAATGATTTATCAGCATTTTGGCACGCACCTTGAAAAATGGTTCGCCACCCCTGCTGTAGATCATACAATTTGAAGCCGTTAAACTGAACAATATCTAATGTATTGACTTAGCTGTAGGACGTCACTTTGCAGTCTGTTAAAGTTAAATTTATTGTATGAATCATTGAAATTGGATGACAGCTAACTTTCATTCACTTTTAATCTTTGTTTTGCACCGTGACTGATTCTGATACTGACAAACTGTCACGAATGGCTGAAAACAGCAGCTTTGTCTTAGAAAGTGAGCCTATAATAAAGTGTCATTTCAGCATGTTTTTTTGGTATTTTATTGAGCTACACATTATTAAGTGTGTTAAATAGTCAATAATAGACAAGCATTAATGCTTGGGAAGGAAAGAAGGGGTATGGTAGGGGAATGGTAGGGGATTTAGGGCCCCCCGGAGAATTTGGCAGGGGGCCCTCCGAGGGCTTAATCCAGGCCTGCCTATATTAATTTATAAATTTGTCTACCTACGGTCCTACGCTAATTGCAGCGGGAATTCGCTGTCGTCTGTTGTTTTGATCTGACCTTTGCTGGTGGTAGGCCAATATGTACGCGCCTGGTGGGATTATACCAACAAATATGATAGTGACAGGTTAGAGCGCATGTTACATCGAATCATGCGCACATTGTGCATAGGGATTATCCTGGGTTTTAGCGTCCGAAATTATTTATATTGCATAAGCGATGAAAACGTTTTACAGTTAAACTCAAAGAAGAAGTTGGAAGATTGATGAAAATATCCATGAAATTAGAAGCCGGATGATCGATGAAAATAGTACATAATAAAAGTCAAACTAGAAGTTGGAATTGCGATGAAAATATATCGTTTTAGTGCCGATGTTATACCCGTGTATGAGCGGTGAAAACATTTCATAGTAAAACTCGAACTAAAAGTTGGAAGATTGATGAAAATATTCATGAAACTAGAAGCTGGATAATCGATTAAAATATAACTGAAACTATAGAAGTTGGATGAACGATGATTATTTATTGTATTATTATATATTATATTAGAATGTTTCAATGAAAATAATTTCGGACGCTAAAACCCAGGATTACCCTGCCCTCCATCCCAAGATTAGCTGACATGATTGATGCTGCTCTTATTTTAAAAATCTGTTTCGTACCTTGCCATGCCCTTCGTGGTATTTTTCCTCCTCCACGACAAAATAAATAAGCTTATGACTTACGGACAAGAACTTAACAATTTTACCCTTCCTGCTAAAGTTATTTTATTCCTCGTGTTTTATTCAAAGGCCAGACTCAAGACACACTACTACAAGCTGGCTTATACTGAGCCGTGTTGAACTTGTCTAGCACCCTTGTAACGGCATGTGTCGTGTTATGGCACTGTAGAAATCAATGTATTCATCATCATCATCCTTACATTTATTGTACATGTATTTATTTCAGACTTCAGCATTTCTGGAGAAGAAATTGTTAAGATAACAATAATGAGTGATGCTGCGGTGATCCGATCAGTGCTTTTACTCGACCAACCGTCTGATGAAGTAGAAGGTAACTACTAATAGAATTTTACACTTTGTGAGAATATGTATTTTTTTAATAGCTACTGAATCACTTGCTGAATATAAGCTCCCATTTACCCATTTATGCCTCATCCCTTACTTACCAGCCCTCTATTCTGACCTACACGATTGAATAGTATTGATTCAGGTGTATTAATTGGAATACCTGTGGATTTTGCTTGATATTGGATTGATACCATTAAACATAGACACGGCGTACTAATAAAATGACATATATGTTGTTCCTGACTCTCATAAAAGGATACATGTTGACTCCGATTTCGATTTCGTACTTTCCAATGTATCTTATTATTTTGGATTTTGCTGCAGGCAATATGCCTTTATGTGTTGATCCAACTAAACCCACCTAGGATACTTAGTCTAAAGTTGCCACATGTCGCCAGATAGGTCACTGGGTCAGTACCAAATTATTCCTTGATGTGGACATAAATAAGGACACAAAGTCTCATGTGATGCTTTAACTATAATACATTGGTGTGATGTGGAAATAAAATTAATAAGGACACAAAGTCTCATGTGACGCTTGAACTATAACGCATGGTGTGACGATAAATGCTATAACCAGTTGAGTGTGTCTAATTGGCACTGATGATCCTAATGCCAAAGGTCTTGTCATGATTACATATAGGAAGCGGTGTCAGTGTCTATAAACTTTTGATATAACCTGCTATAAAGTCTGTATAAAAATACCAAGACATAATTTGTTCTTGGCTCTTGGGTTTTTAAGTAATTATGGCTTGTTTTGGTGGTGAGGTGAAACGCCTCAGTGAACTCTGCCTCCAATCAGCTCTACATTGTTGACATGATCTCTCATAGGCTAATGGCTGTCCTCTTATAAATTGCAGGTCTAGGGATGATCTCCCAACTCTTACCTGTTGTCCCTGGGAGTTGTAATCGAGCATGATTTGTGTTTTGTCTATAGCTGGAAATCCCTTTGTCTTCAATTAATCGTAGTTCAGTTTTATCAGGCTGATATCTGTATTTCTTACCTTTATGTCTAAGGGTATATTATTGTGTAAATTGTTTCAATGATCTTGCAAGGATACCTGTTGGATTGTGGTTTTGAGCCCTACATATTATTGTCCAGTAGTCCTAAGTTTATTCGCTGTACGTGATCAATCAAGCCATGATTGACTGTGAAATCTGCTGTTGGACTGTGGTTTGAACCCTGCATATTTTGTCGGTAGTCATCGTTTACTCGCTGTACACGTTCCATGATTGGATTGTGGGTTGAGCCCTGCATATTCCTGTTAGTAGTCATAAGTTTTTTTGCGGTACGTGTTCCATGCTTGGGACACCTGCTGTTATTTGCTGTGGGTCTTGTTTATTGCCCATTGTGATTACGTTGTTTTATTTTGGGTTTAATGATTTGATGACCCTGACTGGATCGCACATGGGTGATGTTGATGGCATTATTAAGCTCAGTTCCTCAGACTTGTGTGGAAATTATTTCATTACACTAACTCATGAATGTTACTTGTACTCTTCCATTAGTTTACCTGTTTTGATCGATGATTGACTCATGTTTTGTAGCTTATTGTTGTTGGAGCTAAGGATTAAATCGATTAATCTGTGTCATAACTGGACACTTGGAGCTATTCGTCCTGTTATGTTCTTATACAGCTTCTATAGTTTTGTTGGTCCATTTGGGGAAATTTTTTTCTGTTGATATGGCTACTTGTATTATTCACTTGTATTACTCAGCCTCAAAAGTGTAGTATCAATAAAAAGGTTGTTCAAGCTTTAAAATGATGTATGTTTGACATGTTTATCAGGTGACACGTGCCCATTTGGTCAGTTGACAGTGACCACTATCACAATGCATACAGCAAAAATCGTGGCTTTTGAAAAAATAATTTAATAACCTAATCCTCAGAATACCAAAAAGATTTTTATACCAGTGAAAGGTTGATCTTCAAGCTTGAAAATGATGTATGTTTGACTTCTTTACCAGGTGTTACACATGCCCATTTGGTCAGTTGACAGTGACCACTATCACAATGCGAACAGCAAAAATCATGGTTTTGAAAAAATTATAATAATAATGATAATCTAATCCTCAGAATACCAAAAAAAGTTTGGTACCAGTAAAAAAAGGTTGTTCTTCAAGCTCTTTAAAATTATATATGTTTGACTTGTTTATAAGGTGACACACACTCGATATCTGGATTGGCATCATCTATTGAAGTGGGAACCAGGTCTTTTAGGCAGCTCATAATGTCTGATTTGGTTCCTAGCTGCAATTTGCCCCTATTCGAAAGTGATGATGGGCATGCCTAATTTTCATGTGCAAAGAATTCGTCCAGGTCTCCTTCACGTTTCTGACAGGAGATGTACAAGCTGGAGAAAAGTGAACAGTGACTCTTCATGGATGACAACTGGTGCTTTGCTCTTGACTTGTCTCTTACAGGTGGACAACTGAACAGAGGAAAGTTGTATCATTTGATTGGGTCATTGACAGACCTGTTGTGATTGGGTAACAAGACATTCGTTGACAAAGGTTTCATACTGCTCTTGTCCAGTTTTCTCAAGGTTGCGCATTGTGGTGTCCAGGACAAGTAGTTTATTGCTGTCGTCAATGAATGGGTTTCCCATCTCCTCGATCACAGTGCTGAGAGCCGTAACCTTGTTGAAAAATGTCACCTGCGTGTTTTTTGTCTGCTCATCATGTCGAAGATCAGATTCCATTTCTGATTTCTCTTGTTTGCATGTTTTTGTCTGCTCATCATGTCGAAGATCAGATTCCATTTCTTATTTCTCCTGTTTGCATGTTTTTTGTCTGCTCATCATGTCGAAGATCAGATTTCATTTCTGGTTTCTCTTGTCAAAGATCATATTCCATTTCTGGTCTCTGTATCGATGCTTCAATTAGATCTCTGATCCATCGTCCATCATCTTAGGGGTCATTCCACGTCAAATCAACCAGAGGTGTACATCACATCGCTTTGGATCTTTCTGAAATTTGTTTTATTTTTTTAGTGTACATAAACTACATGTAAAATTAGGAATAATGGTGAAAATTTCAGCAGAATATCTCAGCATTTGACCAGGATATTAATTTTTAAAGTTAATAACCAAAAAACGAATCGCGAGAAAACAGCATGATCCACCAACTTTGGACAGTCATATCTCGGCCAGAAAATGAGCTAGAGGGCTGAATATTTTTGGGGGTAATCAGTTTTTTGTGCTCTTTCCAGATATGCAAGAATCTGAGTGGTGCTACCTTTGGGGTTTAATCTATAAATTTGTAAATATTGCACAGAGGCCAAATTTCGTTTAAGTTCAAGACATCATATCAGCAGGTAGGAATGATGTATAGTAATACTTATACTGGTTTTATACTGAGTGCTCATCAGACATATAGTTAGTACCTGATTAGCTTCATTATGTCTGTACTTTCCAAGGACATTTACACAGCAGGATGCTTCTCTGTTAGAGTGAGCAGGATGCTTCTCTGTTAGAATGATCATTCTAACATAATGTGTGTGGTCAAGTGAGAAGAACCAGGTTACGAGCTGTGACAATGAGTCTATGTAGAGTTCGAAATCACCTTCCCTCAGTGATCGCACAAAGATCATGACCTCAAGTTCCAGTACTGTTGTAAAATGGTGAACCAGAAGTTAAACTGTGGCTGACTTTGGCTCTCTCATCACACCATGCTTCTAGATAATCGGTTCTCAACCTGTGGTCCGCAGACCACTGGTGGTCCGCGGTCATCTGCCTGGTGGTCCGCGAGCAAGGCCTAAAATTTACAATTAAAAACATGAAAACAGACAAATTGTGTTAATTGTTTTAAATGTTTGTTTTATTTCAATCGTTAGAATCGGCTAGACGGCAGCATGAAACTAATAATACGCAGATTTATGGCCAAAAATTCTTTTGTAATAATTTGTTTTTGACACAATTTTTAGTGGTGGTCCGCTACCGAGACTCAAAATTTATAAGTGGTCCTTGAGTCTCAAAAGGTTGAGAACCACTGTTCTAGATGCTTCAGACTGTTTGCATCTACATGGTTGCTGCTGTACTCGGTCATGGACTTCTTGATTAGCATATACAGATGTTCATGACTCAGTGTAGGCTTTGTGGAGTAGGATATGCAGGCTTAATGCTGTAACCTGAAAGCATGCTGGTTGCGTGTCACATGAGACACCTTTAGTTATGATTCTGCAGTGCCTGAAGGGGCCATGTTTGCCTATGTGAGTGCATCTGTCCACCCGCTGCTGTCGTGCAGGTCAGAAGCACTTTGATAGCATTCATTTCTATGTGCAGGCCTCCAAACATCACTTTAAGTTTGTCTTTTCTATAGAGGCCTGGCCAGGTCCACTGAATTTGATGCCAAGTGTGTACAGAGGTTGATCTGCAGTGATGATTGGAACTTGTCCAGGATTAAGAATGTCTGCTGCATTCTTCACAATGTTCATTCCGTGGCGAATCATGGCTACTTAGTAAAACAGGGGCAGCAGGCAACTCGTACTGCAGTCCTTTGCTTTGTCATCTTGATTGCAGCTGGCATGGTATGCTGCCCAAAAATGAGTTTCATCATCAGCTGGTTTATCCATGTTCATCACTTGTTTCACATGGTCCAGCCATCTGTAAATGAAGTCAACAAGCATTTAACATATTCAGGGAGACAAGGCAGCTTGGTAATTTTGCTTTGTAAAACTTAAGACATATCTCAACTTGTACACGTCATGCTCAACAATTGATATACATCATACCGAAAAGCGAATTGCAAAATGATCCAAAAGCAGTAGCAAATGGTTATTAAGCTGACGATATGTACCTTTGTTCTGTCTGCATGGCCTGAGGGATGAGTTTGCAATCTTTCTTGCTCAGAGTAACTGGTAGCACATTGGTGTATGACTGCGGCAGTTTGTCCAAGACTTTCTTGGAAGTAGTATGGCTGTTGTACAAAGCTGTCATGGTGGTGAGCTCCAATCCACGTGCCTCACGTCTGGGATGCTGGAATAGGCCAATAGGGATATGCCTGTAGCATGGAACGAGTCCTGAGCAGTTGATGAACTTGGATTGTGATCATTGTTGTCAATGGCTGCAGTGGTGAAGAGCTTCAGAAGGCACACAGCTTTCTCCATCTCAAAGTGATGACAGATAGTGTCACCGAGGCTTGTGGAAATACTTAGAACATGATCATAGGAGGTACAAACCTCATGTAGATAAGTAATTCAGTTAGTCCTATTGGAATCCTTGTCACTTGCCGCAGTGTCTTCTGTATCGCGGATGTCCCATGCGATTGACGCTCTCATCGTGGATGGCTTCAAATCGCTTACTTATGAATCCATCTAAGACCCAGTTTATCTGGATCGGTACCCGCAGACAATTGGCGTCCATTGACCTGCGTCTATTAGCAGAGACTTTTCCTCATATCTCTTTCTCTGTCACAGTTCGAGACCTTGGATCGTAACTTTGGATCAAGAGCTGAATTTCTCACAGCATATTAATTTGGTCACTCATAGTTGTTATTACCAGTTACACCATCTCCGAGTTGTCTCACGTTCTCTCTGTCAAAATGCTACTGTGGCTCTTGTGCATGCCTTCATCACCAGTTGACTTTATCACTGCAGTGTGGTACTTGTAAGCTTGCCTCCTAGGCTAATTGGGCGCCTTGACAGGGTCCTCCGCTCAGCGGCTCGCCTCATTGGCCACCTTCCTAAACATGCTCCTGTCTCTGCCTTTATGTGTGATGTCCTTCACTGGCTCCCTGTTTCTCAGCACATTTCCTATCGGGTTGCTGCACTTGTCTGGTGGTGCCTTCTTGGCTCTACTCCATCCTACCTGTCTGATCTTTGTCGGCCTGTCTCTGAACTTGCAGCTCGTCGAAGTCTTCACTCTTCGGCAAGGGGGAGCTTCTGGTTCCCCATGCTCGCACTGCTATTAGACAGTGTCGTGCCTTTTCGGTTGTAGGGCCCTCCATCTGGAATGGCCTCCCTCTAAACCTGCGTTTGGTGCCACTGTCAAATTCGCCTGCTTTTTGTAAGTCCCTCAAATCTCACTTCTTTAGCTGTGGCTTGGCTGAGAGCGCCTCTGAGTAGGTATCTTGAAGAGTCGCTATATCAAATTAGATGTTTCGACACCAAGATCACGCATGATTCTAAGTGAACTAGAAGCTGAGATATTGAAAAATCTGTTTTTGTCAGCCATTTTGGAAAATGGCTGCCATTGAGGCCAGGGAATATGTAATTGCAATTAGTTCCATTGGAATCCTTGTCACTTAATATGTATGTTTAGACACCAAGATCACGATTCTAAGTGATCTAGAAGCTGAGATATTGAAGCATCTCTATTTTTGTCAGCCATTTTGGAAAATGGCTGCCAATGAGGCCAGGGGATAAGTAATTGCAATTAGTTCTATTGGAATCCTTGCCACTAAATATGTATGTTTAGACACCGAGATCATGATTCTAAATGAACTAGAAGCTGAGATATTGAAAAATCTAATTTTGCGTCGGCCATTTTGGAAAATGGCTGCCATTGAGGCCAGGGGGCAAATCTGCGATGGCCCTATAGCTAACATTTTTCCTCATATGTTGTTACCATTAACCAATTTAATGCTTAGCCTATATCAGGCATGGCGAACCTTTTTTAGCTCGCGTGCCAGAAAATGGTTCTTAAAGAAAGTGGGAAATATCGCGTGCCAGAAATTTTATCGAACCAATGAACGAATGAAGTAACCCCCCCCAAAAAAAGCGAAAGCTAATATTGAAAAGCCTTTCCATCATTTTTAGACGTGGCTACTTAATAATGCGATTTATTCATATTTATAATTTTATATTTTATATAATTTATATTTATAATTTTACACTGTCAGTGTGATTTTTTTCTGCTGGACAGTAGATACCAGGTTTATGTCTGGTTTGTATTTTGTTGTTTTCAATGACCCGCATGCAGCGCTTGTATGCCATCGGTTAATCTGTTTCTAATGTCTGATTTAATTAAATTCATGGTTGCAAACAAAGATTGGCACGAGTAAATTGACTGAAAAATCTATATAATTCCAAATGCGACTGTTTTGAGTGTGTTGAATGTGTCTGGAAGCGATATCCGTTTTCAAAGAACTTAATTATCTGCCGAAATATCCAAAACTGTTCCTTCCAAATGATCACATTCGAGTTTACAATAATAGCAGACTGACATGATGCAAGAGTCAAATTTACGGTCTACCACGTCTACCGCTATAGCATTATCTATTGAATGCATTTAAAAATTAAAGCTTAACAGTTAGGCCTACTATAATTTTATGTGACAGTCAAGCAAGCAAGAAGTTGTTGAATGTAAGAAATAAAGAAATATAAAAAGTATGAAAAAACGACAGTTTAAAGTTCAGGTGGCGTGCCAAGCAAAATCTGTTGGCGTGCCAAGTTGGGCACGCGTGCCATAGGTTCGCCATCCCTGGCCTGTATCATCAAATGAGCAAGTTTTACACCAACCTTAATGACTTAGTTGAGGATGACCCAATAACTTAAAAGTGTAAAAAAAAACTCAGAATTTCTTTCTGAACACAAAAATGCAATTTTTTTGCTTGTAGCACCAAAATGCACAATGTTACACTAAGAGAGCTGATTAGTCTGTTTTGTATCATTTTGGTGAAGACCTTTCCTGGAATGCTAATGCCTCTGTAATTTTTGCAGTCTTTTGGATCTCCTTTTCTTTTGTATAATATAGGGACGAATGTTGATTTTGCCCAGTCTTCTGGTATTTCTCCCTGTTGCTGAATCTTTGTAGGGTATGCATAGCGTTAACAACTGTTTCTCCTCCTCCTTGAAGTAAGACTTTGTTCTATAGTGATTCCATCCATGCCTGGTGTGTTATCCTTTTTCATTTTGTTGATAGCATCTCTTACCTCTTGCTGTAGAAATGTTGGCATCTTTTCTTCTGTGTTATTTATGGACAACTCTTTGAGAACCGTAGGATCGTAATGTGTGTCGACATTTAGTAGTTGTTCAAAGTGTACCTTCCATCATTTCTGTATGCTTGCATCATCTTGTAGTACTTTACCATTTGCGTCTTTGATTGATGCAACTTTGTGCTTAAATTGCTCTTTGACAAGTAAAACTGTTTATTACATGAGAGCATTTTCAGTGTCGGGGCCAAATTTCTTTCATCTCCTGAGTCTGTTTACTCTGGTTTATTTCCATCTCTCACTGGATTTTTGGATAAGTTAATCAGCTACTAAGAAGGACCTGATGGTTAAACGGGGCTTGTTTGTGGCAACACCGTTGCTCTGGAACAGCCTTCCGCTCTCACTTCGTGACACTTTTACCACTAGAGACTTTGCTTCCTTTACCTGTTTGCCAAAACGCATTTATTCTCAGACTCATGGCGCGTGTTTAGTGCCACTGAGAGGCTCTTAAGGGGCACTGTATAAATGTATTATTACATTATATTACATTACATAAAGACCTACAGTGTTATAAATTCCCGAATTTATTTTTTAGATATAATAAAGGTAATGCTTGGAAAAAGAGTGGACGATGGGGAAGAGACAACTGTTCTTGGGGTAGTGTCATATTCCTGGGTGAGGGATGTAAGAAACTACTACTTGGAGAAAGGAGATGTTATTCAAGTAACCCTTTCTTGTGCAGGTGAATCTTCATTTGAATTAGTTACAATGATTGGTTTCTGTATTGTATTTATTTAAACATTTATAAAGCGCCTCTAGTAGGGTGAGGCATTGAGAAGCACTCCCAGTGCGTAAGGCCACAAGAAAAGAAATAAGTTTTGAGGAAAGTAAAAGAAGACGAGGGATTACCTATTAAAATTTGAGAGTGAGTAGAAGGAGACGGTGTATTCCAGAAAGAGGGACTAATTGAGGCAAAAGATCGGGACTGTGCCATAGCTGTTCTAGTATGAGGAGCTAAGAGATCCAGTCTGTTCGAGGAGCAAAGTGGATGATGCGAGAAGACAGAAAGAGGCCAGTGAATTACATCGATTAAATATTTAGGGGCGAGACACCACTGTGCTTTGGACACCAGAATGAGGATTTTGAACTTAATACGTGCAGAGTGAGGAAGCCAGTGTAGTTGTGCAAACATGAAGGACATTTTTATGTGGTATGTCAATAAACAATTGATTGAAACCAGACAGCATACTAGTTTATTTGACGATTGCTGTTAACAGTAACAACGAGCTGCATTGGTTTCCCAGTCACTTTTAGTACACTCATCGTTAAAGAGTCCCCACTTACAGGCTACTTTGTTCATATAAGTAACAATTAGGAATGGAACCGACTACCAATGTTTACCGTTGCTCGAACTCTTCTTCTTTCAAGAAACGCCTCAAAACTCACTACTCACAGTTGGCTTTCAAACATCTAGATATTTAATTGCTCTTCATTTGACTCAGATTCACATTTCTGTGTGACTGATTTTAAGTGCCTGTGGAACAGAGGAGATAGGCTCAGCTCTAGTTTTATGAGACAGGTTGTTCCAGGCCACTGAACCAACGAAAGCAGACTGTAATTTCAAGGTGTGAGAGAATCCCAAACCAGAATAGATTACATTTCCAAAATCAATTTGTATAATACCTAGGAAATTTTAAATGAAAATACAGTTGATAATGCTTAATAACATCATCAATTTATTGTATTTTATTGGAAATCTTATTATTTTGTATAGGTCTGGTGCAGTTGTGTTTCGATCTGGAATCTTACGATGGACAGAAACCACCAAATCCAGTTTTGGAGAGAGCTAGAAAGGTCAGGCAAAATAAGGAGGATTTTTGCATTTTATCTGGTGGGACATTTTTTATTGAGCCACCCTGTTCATCGGAAAATTTGACTGGGCACAGTGCTCAGATCCTATTTTCATTATGAATCTCTGATAGTATTTCAGTTCTTTGTCTGTGTTCTTCTGTTTTTGAAGAAGTTTGTCTATATTGAAACATAATAATATTAATATTTCAAGAAATTCTCTCGATTTTTAAGGGGGCAATGCCCCCATCTCAATTATTGGGGGCACGTGCTCGACTGCCCCCAGAGTCTACGCCTATGAACCTAATGACTAGTCAGGATAAGCAATTTTAAGTAATGGGTCTTGAGTCTCATCTTGAAGGTATCCACCATAGTCGATGAGCGTATTGAGGCTGGAATGCTGTTCCAGCACATAGGTCCGGCGACTGAGAAGGCACGGTCCCCAAGGCAAGTTTTTGACTTTCACGCATGCAGGTCACATCTGTCCTATGACCTCAAGGAAGGGCCTTTTCGAAATGATGACACACCAACACAGTATTTACTGAGGTACTTCGGGCCACACCATGCCAAGACCTGTACACCAGATATTTTTTGGGTCTCTGGCAAAAACAAATGACAATAGGTTTTTTTATCACTGTACAGTACACGGTGGGGTGATAGCTGGTTGGGGGCGGTTTGATAGCTGATTGGTAACACACTGGCACGTTCGAAACCCGCTAGCCCCACAAAGGTCGACTCAGCCTTCTACTCCCTAGAGGGCAGCAGTAAACTGAGTAGCAGTCTCACTGCGCAGGTAACATTGGGTTCTGCGGGAAGAGCTGGCCACCTACCGTCGATGTATGGCAATGCCACTTAAGGGCTGATGGCCGAACACCGGAGATCAGCACCGGGCCCGACACTCGCAAAGCGAGTATGGGCAAACCTTTACCTTTACAGTGATGCACACGTGCCTCTCTGAGGTGGAAGTGCTTAGGAACCTTTAACATATCCTTACACATGCGAACACAGACACACCCATACACTCACACACACACACACACACACACACACACACACACACACACACACACACACAACAGATTAAGGCATGTGAACTGTTCAAAAGAATTTCTGCCAAAAAACTCTGGTTCCATCCACACAACTGCATAGCACTTGAGATGTATAATGATAATTTTATATTTTTCCTATAAATTGTTCTTTATCTGGGCTTGTATTTTCTGTGTTTTGCAGGACGTGACAGGATGATTTGTTGAGACAGTCGGCCTTGCCGCCTTGGTGATTACGGCCTGCAGCCGTATACAGTCTTTGTGAATTTCAGTTTTGACAAACACTTTTTAGTTTTGCTCGATAATTCAGTGTTCATCGGTCTTTCCGTTCAGCTGCAGCAGTAACAATTTCAGTCTCTGAGACATTCCTGTATGACCGTAGTGGACTCGATTCATTGCAAAATTAGCTATGGTTTAATCATTGACTGTTTGTAAGTGGGTCTGGGGCCATATATTACGTATGCAATGAGGGGTATTTAGACGATTTTGCGTACGGGTGCGTATAGCGAGGGGGAGGGGCTCAACAAAATGTGTACTTACGTAAAATAAATTTCTAGTTATGACATCCACAGACTATATATTCCTGCTTTATAAACTTTATGTAGTATTCAAACTTTAAAATGTTAAGTATTAGTGTTGTTAGTATTTCATTTCTTCATAACAGTTAAATTTTTTAGCTTAGCAAATAATTATGATGTTTAACAAAAATAAATAGTAGCCTACGGTTAAATAAATCTAAACGGGGGTTAGAGAAGCTTTGCTGTACGTATGCATGGGGGTCAACAGGGGGTGTGGGGGTGTGAAAATGTTTTTTTTGTGTACGTAATATATGGATGACCCCAAGTGAACTGCTGAGCAGTTGCAATGGGCATGTTTCAGTTTCATTAGTGCAATACTGTCCTGTACTATCTAAAGTGTAAATGATTGGAGGGACTGAGCCTTGCAGCCTCATAGAAGTGTAGGCCTATGTTGAGAAGAATCTGTTGTGTTATGGCCAATCTCTATTGTTGAAAGTAGCGTGGTTTGGAGTGTTAGGCACTTGACTTTGCAGCTTGGCATCTCGGCTTGAATGCCAACTGCTATTCTTCTCTGTCTTATCTCCCACACTGACTGTGGACCTGATGTGCTGATCTTGATTCAAGGAACAGCACTCCAGATAAGAAATGTTTCAGATGTCTGATTAAGTTTTGTTATTACATACCGTAATAGTTTTTGTTGTTACATACCGTAATAGTTTTTGTGTTTACATACCATAATAGTTTTTGTTATTACATATCGTAGGCTGTTTTAGAGATGCTTACCTTGCTTGACCTCAGGTCAGTTACCTGCAGTTTAGCCAGTTAAATGACTAAACATACTGACTCTACAAGGATACAACTCTCAAAGCTCGGGCCAGATGTCCAGAAGACAGAAGCTATGAAATCTGGCTTCAAGGAAGCATTCATACAAAACCAGCAGAAATAGTAACATATTCTTTTTACACCAGTTTGTGCATACTATGAATTACAATGCATATAACAAAAGCATGTATCATTCACTCCCTATGGATCTATCTGGTTCCTTTTACGGTCTTCTTAAGACATTTCTTTTTGATCGGGCCTGGGTCAGGAGTGCCTCTGAGTAGATTCCTTGAAGAGGCGGTATATAAATCTTGTAGATAGATAGATAAATTCAGTTTTCTGATGTTTTCAATGACCAATTTTTACTTTTAGGTGGATCAGTTTCCAAAATGAGCAACACCCAAACCATTCAACACTAAAGATCTGTAATTGCAAACCTAAAGCAGAAGTGCACAGCTGAAGACAATTCACAAGAAAATCAAACCTATGAATAATCACAAAATTAAAATGATTTCAGAAATTCATTATAAAATACAAGACTGCAATGAAGCAAATAAACTGTTCATTTGTTTGTTGGAAAACAAATAATTGATCAAGAAGATACTGAAAGTCTGATAGCACAATATGTTATGAATACCAATTTTTTTTCATAGCCACAGCAGAATTATGCAAAGTCGATTCAATGGTGTAATGATCAGTATACATTGTACAAACATGTAGTGGGTCTTTTTAATTTAAGATGATAAATAAATAAATTATCTACTAATCTGCATATTTGCTTTGCCTTAAACTGGAAGCTCTGTGATGTATGTTTGGGAAAGTTTAATACAACGAACAGCATCTTTTTCTGGACTGCACATGTAGTCCAATACGTAATTAATACTCAGTAAGGTAGTTGCTGTACTTGGCACCACGGTTACAATGGACAAAAGCTGACATATCCCCTATAAAGGCATACCCACAAGGAGAGAATAAAAGTTGTTCATGCACATCAATACAAAGAAATTAATAAGGTCACTATGATGGAAGCAGATCGTATAGAAGGAAACAAATTCATATATTGCATGGATGAACGAATCAAGCTCTTGACTAGGTTTGAGCTGGATCAGATCGGATTACGAGTTTAGTTAGCTACATTGAAGTATCTTGAAGGAGGACAATGACCTGCATAAACACCAAGTGGTACAAATTACATTGCCGAGGAATCAGAACTAAAGGCCACTTAATCTGGTGAAGATGATCAGATGCAGTAGCCTAGCAAATTCAAATCAGCAGCAAATGTATGCAAGAAGTATAAAATGCTGCAATTATCTAAATTTTAAACAGTGTTTCATGATTCCCAGTAGGTACTTTGGCATGAGGTTAAACAGTTGCTGTTGGCAAAACATCTGCTGGTGAGCAAAATTGTCTCCATCTTTTTCAAAATAAATGAAAGCAATGAAATAAATGGATACAGCCTAAGTCATGCAGCTCTTGTGCAATGTGCTACCTGCTGCTTTCACAAAGATGTACACTCGTATTCCAAGATTCTCGAGTGCTAGACAATTAAATGATTCTACATATTTGACCCATTGGTAGGACTTCCTCAGTCATTGTAGAGCTGTGCAAGAAAGCGAAAAAATAGCTCACAAAAATGTCATTCAGGAGGAAGCTTGGAATGGGTTCAAATAGGCACGTTTTTTGTAATCGTAATCTCAAAATTTCTAAAGCTCTACTCGGAAGCTAAGCAAAGGGCACCAGCTTATTCACGAGCACTGCATCGTGTCAGAAGGGTTGTCTAGGGTTTGCTAGTTGTTCTCAACTAGATACTGGCCATCAGGTGAATCTTTTTAAAACAATACTGTGTTGTCAAGTACCGGTCGGTACGTACACTGAAGTTACACCCACTGTATTAATCATATCATTATACAAAAACATGAAAATTCTATTACTTCAAGCAGAATAAGTGATAAGATTACTCAAAAAGTAGATATTTTGTTCTCAGCAAGACTGAAGATAGAAATAAATGGTTTTGATTACTCGTATTGATCAGCTGTGACACTGGTATCCAGTTGCAGCTTGTGCCTCCATAAAAATGACATTTATAATTACAGTAACCGTGTAGTGACCTTGAAGTAATATTTTCTCTCTCATCAGGCAGGATAATTTTGGTATAAGCCTGTGGGGAAGGGAAGATAAACTGCAAATACGGCCTCATACTAGCCCTGGACGCAGAACTTGGCAATTCATCAACTGCTACAATGCTAAGCATATATGGCAGTCTGTATGTGAAAGGATGTCAGACTTATTATTTATTGATTGTGACAAAATTCAGATTTGTATTTGTATATTAGAAAAGCATGGTCTGTATGTGGGAAATGTGCTCATTCAAATGGGTGCAGTGATGAAAGTCTTGGGTGAAAACAATGATGAAAAATTTACAACCGGTATAGAAGAACACCCACATGCATTATACACAAGACTAAGAAATCATGTGTTAGAGGATAAATGTAATGCGATAATGGACCTAACCCAGTAAAATTTACAATTAAATTTTGATGAAGATAACTTAAATTGTCTTAACTACAGTAAAGTGACCACCTGTCAATCAAACAGTGTCTGCTGCTGCAGGGAACCAGAAGATTCGATGGTGCTCAACCAACTCTAATCTGAAGAATCATTGCAATTTCACTAATCTGTCATAACAAGAGAATGAGTGATTTGACAAAAGAATGCCACATTGCACAGAGACTTTTAAATTGCAACTGGACAAACTGTGTAGAAAACGAAGAGCTTAAAGGCAAAAGTGAATCCTTTACTCTTCAAGCAGCTGCAACTATTCATACATGATAACATGATCACAGATTGGAATGAACAATGTACACCAGACAGATTGCAATTAAAACCTGTCTAAAATGATGTTACATTTCGAATATTAAAACTTTTAAACTCTTAAACAAACAACTACCTGACTAAGAGGTAAGTATAGGCACATTTTATCGAGTATTGCTGCACATCCTCGTTTACTGTTGAAACAACCAAGATTAAACTTTCAACAATCACAAACTTGCATATGTAGCAATGAGTGCAAAGGAAACAAAACTGTTTCCTGGAAAGCACATAACAAATGAATTTAAGTCTGAAACAGAAACCAATTGATGACAAATTTTCAAATCAGTTGTTTTACAGCGCCATGCAGATAATCTACTTGGCAGATAAACAATGACAAAAGTTCATCATGAGTAAAAACTGTTAATTGTCGTTGGTCTATGGCTCAGGCTAAAACGAACAGATGCTGTAGCAGTCAGCAGGACTTCAAATGGAAGATTAATGTTTATTAAATACAATGAAACTGCAACTAATCTTGTGAAGCCAGTAAGCAACTGATCAGGTTTCGGTTAACATTCAAGGTTATAGTTCATAATTACAAAACAAATTAATTACATGCAACACCAAAACCGGCATTGTCTCAGTCTTTTTCTTATAAAGCCCCTCATAAGAACTTATCACAAGTACTTTTGCCATATGATTTGTTTCCAAGTTGGAAGCTCCTAGACGTCTTCATAAAACTTGAATGAGATCCCAGGGTTTCTTGTAGGCAGTCGGCTATGACTAGCAGTTATTTCATGATTTTCTCTGTGTTCTTTTTCTCGTTGTCACTTACAGCTCCAGAAGAATTTGCTGCATCTTGCAACCGCAACAGCATGTTAAGCTTCAACTACAAAATAAACAAACTATTTGACATATACGACAGAAACTTACAAGTATAAATCCAAATTATTCAAAAATTCTTACACCAACATTATTATTAGTATTATCATTATCATTAATGAATCTGTTATTATTAACTGTTTCCCCGAGGTACCTATGATCTCTCAGGAATTAACAAATTATCCAGAGAATACGAAACACATTCTGGGATGGCTAGAACTTGTCAAGATCCAGTGGATTAAGGGTACCTTGGAAGACAAAGGCATTGTTATTATAATTATAATTATTGGTTATGTGAGTTGCCTGATTCTTCTAATTCTGGTGGCAAATTCACCTGAGCCAAGTCATTTATTCCTCAAATAGGCAACAGGTTGCAGCTGTCAAACATAATGGGATGGAATAGGCTGCCATTTTGAGACAAGAACAGAGTCGTAGTTTCCAGTGTTTAATGTTCTCTCATGGCTACCAAGGCCGTTGACGTCACCCTTCTTCTTTTTCTAGACTTAGGACTGGCACTAACAGTACGGGTAGTGGCAGAGTTGAGAACAAAGTCTTTGTGTTTCTTTCTTTGATTAAAACCCAGCTAGCTTTATATCATAAAAAGGAATATGCCAATGCTTATAATTTCAAAGCTCTGCTGTGTGTCAAACATGAAACAAATTTGTTTGAAGTTGTGCTGCGATTGCTGGCCAATTGCACAAACATGGAATTATTTGCACACGAGCAACGTAAGTTAGAGATATTAATGGCTGTTGATATCTTTCAACATCTCATCTGACCTCCAAAGTAAACGAATTCAACACCTGTGTAAATGGCAGGTACTTTGGCTTCCTACTAAAACGCTTATCGTTAAACATTTAAATTAAAATTATTAAAGAATTTAACAGATCATACTAGGGGGTCAGTTGTCACACTGTCTCCCTGTGCTATCGGATGAATTTTGCTATTTCCGGCTGTTGTTGGCGTCATCTGTCCATCGTAACCGACGTCTTCGGGACGAAGTCTTAGTAAAGACGTCCATTCGTCTGGAGACTGGTTCCATGGACATGTCTTTATGATTGTTTCAGCAGGATCTTCCCATGGAGCTCTGCATCCGTATGACTAAAAGCAAATGCGTTTCAGCAGGTCACAAAAACAGTAGCAAATCAAATCACAGCATTGGCCTTAATTATTTGTTATGTTAAATAAGACTAAGTTGCTAAAAAATACTTTGGGTTGCACAGTTGGAAATAATTATGGCTATACGATAAAACCTACATGTACATTAAAATTCTAAAATTAATCAACAGTATAGATTAAGAATGAATTAACAGTTCACATTAAGAATGAGTTCACATTAAGACAGTCAAGGTAACCTGTGATTTCATTCAAGTAACGTGTATCTAATTAAACTCAGGCATACACAACACACTATGAGAAACACAGAAATCACTCTGGAATTGACCTTGAATCTGCAATGTAATATGATCCTCTGAAAATTACTAGATCTGTGCTTTGATGCTTTTATCCACAACTGAGTGACTTTCAGCATTGTTTAGCCCTTTTCTGAAGTACTTAAAAGGTGTTATATTAAGTACTAAAATAATTAACGGTAACATTTCTGCAATTTGATTACATCAGATACAGCATGTCTCTAAAAAAAACTCCTGTGTGCACTCTGCACTAAATGTCAAATCTAGGAACTACGAAAATAAAACAATGGTAATTGTTACTGCTAATTATGGGTGCTGAAAGCCTACCTGAATGCCTTCACGAACTGCTTCCATCATGTATGGGAGTATAGAATAATTCCACAGGTCAATGAACCACGTCTGAACAGCACTTGAGCTCATTGGACATGAAAGGAAGAGTCGAGGACCTGAAATGGAAGAAACCCCGTATTCAGTCACCTCAAACAATTCACCAATTCATCTGACTAAACCATAAAGCCATAAAAAAATCAAAGTCTTACTGCGACCTCAGCAGAGATATGGGGACCACCTGTTGCCTACTACATCAGCCAGAAGATCACAAATACAGATCTTTTGCTTCTAATTACTGCATCCGAACCTCTGCCTTATTGTGCTAAAAACTGTATTATGTCACATGCTGCATTAAGGCCAAATTCTGTTATTAATGCATCGGGTAGAGACAGGTCGAATTTTTATAAGCGATTTCCTGCCAAATGATGTCTAAAATTTTGACCAAAAGTCCAGAAATTTTTTGCCTGATTTCCTTTAAGTATAAGCTTATGGATCATGATTTCTGACTACGATTTAATTTCAAGCAATCAACTCATGCCTTGTGCATTATTTTAATGGCACCATAGAAGTCCATAGATTAGAATGGAAATGTAGTAAGCTGTATCAAATGCCAGGGATTGACATCCTTACCAATTGTGACTTCACGGCAACTATGAGTCTCGAGAAATCTGTTGAGATGCTGCCAAACTTTAGGCAGCCACTCGATGATGGAGTCCATGTCGCTGCAGACGTCGTCTGAGTGAGACCGGTCGTCTATGAGACGACGGCGCAAGTAGCGACTGAGGAAACCCTGCACTGGTTCCACGTGATTGGCACAAAGGACCCAGCGGAAGTTATGATGAAGCTGGAGATCTGTGGTGGAGCCTGTCACGTGGTTCATTGTTCCAATCATGTACGGACTGAAAAACACAAATAATTCACAATTAATAAACATGAACAACTGTTTTTCTTCATCCGTAATCAGAGGTAACAATAATAGCATAGTAACGATAAAAGAATTAGTCGCTGTATTACTGATTTTGACGAGTCAGCTAAACAATTATAAAATTCGTGTGTATTGTAAATGACCTATAAATTTTTAAGAGGAACGGCTCACTGCCAAAAGTGCAAAATAAGCCATTCTTCTTATGTAATTACTAAAGCGCATGCTTACTTTTCATCCTTACTCTTTCACCTAAAGTAGTAAGCATTTACACGTACAGCGTCGTACATGTATAATTGTATGTGTGTACCACTTTTGCAAAAGCTCTCAAAATCCCTGTCCATTTGATGCAGTAGATGATGTTAGAATGTTCATCTAATTCAGTCAAACAAACGCTTACAGATCCTGAGGTTGCCCCTCTTGTAATCAAAAGTATGAACGAATTGACCAAAAGCACATCCCATGGTTGAAAGCTGATTCAATAATTGGAGTACAGTGTAGCATGGATTAGCTTGCCTTAACAGCACTCTTATATGGATGTATGCATGTAAGCATGTATGTATGAATGTATGTATGTATGTATGTATGTATGTATGTATGTATGTATGTATGTATGTATGTATGTATGTATGTATGTATGTATGTATGATGTATGTATGTATGTATCATAACACTTATATAGCATGTTTTAAGAACCTCACAAAGATACTGTAATCTTATAAAAGTCTCAAAAGCAAAAACACAACTGATAGATTGGGTGTGCTTTTGTGTCAAAAAAATCTAACAAACAAAAAACAAACCTGGCACGATTTCTGACACTAAGAAACCCATCGAATACTTCGCCCAGTGAAGCAACGTGGTGCAGATTGTCCAAAATTATGACACTTGGAAGATCGGCACTGTTTTGTTCACACTGATCAGCAATGTTAGACAGGTACTGTCGAAGTTCTTTATTTGATTTGTGGTCAACATTATATGTTGACACAGATTTGTTGGTCAGTTTCTTTCCAGACCTATACTCAAAAACAGCAGATTAGCATATATTCCATTTACAAAGGCATACGTTTTAAAAAGTCCATCAAACTGTGTAGCCAGTTCAAATACCTGAAATAGCTACATTGTGTTTACTATATAAAATTTTAAATTCCTCTAATTTCTTTTAAAATTAATTCCATATTGGATAATATTCACAAATTATTAATAAATTAATAAGAATCACTATAAAGTTGTTTATTAAATTGTTTTTCAAATTTTGTTTTATAATTTTGCACTTGTTTCGCAATTTTCTAATAAAAATTCTGTCAATTTTGTTTTGTAAACAAAGTTCCTAAATTTCAAGTTCCTAAAATTTCTGCCAATTTTGTTTTGTAAACAAGCCCCTACATTTCAAGTTCCAAAAAATCTTTTCAAACAAACTCCACAGTTAAAAAAATTATTAAAAAATTAACATGACCTACAATAAAGCAGTTGTGAAACAAAAATCCTGCTTCCAATTTCTGTTGCTCTATGCTTTATTTCCTGTTGGTTTTGCATACAAAGACTACAGTATGCAAACACTTTCAACATCATATACTCTATTTACAATATAATTTACATTATGATAGAAAATGTCTGGCAGTATGCAGGCAAGCAGCTAACCGTAGAACAAGATATTCAGCCAGTTTTCGTGCCAGGTATGTCTTCCCTGTTCCACTAGGACCATTGAGAATTATTCTGCGATGATCAGTCAACAGATTAACATAGCGCTGGACGATTGACTTTGGAATGAGTGTCTCAAATGCCAATGAATCGGTTCTGTTCTCATCAACACCTAAATCACAATCAATCCACGAATCTGATTAATACTTCACACAATGAAAAATCTCTACACACACACAAGCAAACTTTGACTGAACTTAGAAGAAGATCATTCCAATAATCCTGAAAAGAAGCCTTGGATATAAAGTAAGAGCGACTGAATTTTTCTTTGACTCTGCATATTAGGTCAGGTGATCAGTCCTCTCACTCATCACTTGATTTTCTCACTGAGAGTTTAAGGTCAGTGTGCTCATCATGCAAAGTTAATTTAAATTAAATTTCTGACAAGGTGGGATTTGAACCTCTGAACTTTCAATTGACAGTCTAGCTAACTTAGCAAAACCAAACTGCCAGTACAAAAAAGCTTTTCAACTTCTTACAGAGGCAGAAAAGGCTAAGAAACTCCCATTTTAAGTTTATATCAGTTGATTAAACTGTAACTGCAGAAGAACCTAATCAATCAACTGACTCCTTCTCCTTTTCTCTTTCACCCGTTGGGTGGGAATCCAGGGCAAAACAACTTAGCAGTTTTTCCCAAAAACCAACACCCCAAGTGCCAAGTTAAAGAAAAGCAGGAGCAGAGTAAGTCGAGTGAATACCTCTGAGCAACAAAGAAATGTTCAAGTTATCTCCAACCAGATAACCACACGGAAGAAGTTCTGGCACTTCAACTCCTAGAGCAAAAACAAAACATGTCTGTAAAAATAGCTTCAACTATCTCTACTTTGTTTTACTTTTATTAGTAAGTTAAAGGTCTGGTTTTTATTACTGACCTGAACCCAGTCAGCTGTGTACGCTGCACTCAAATTGTGCCTCTGGTGCAAACTGTTGCCGTGCTATTAGCCCCACAAACATCGCTACCAGGGAAGGCACAGGGCATTTTAGTTTAACGTTCTGATGCATATATATATATAGGCTTCATTTATTCACTAGAAGTGTTTTAATCTGTGTAGTGGTGTCAATCAACCCATAAAGCACTAATTAATGGTACTAAGCAAATGTACAATACACCTTGCTTTAACCCTTACACCTCTACGTTTCAGAGATGTTCAAACATGGATACATGTAGATAATAAGCCTTTCTCAAGTCGCAAGCAAGTTTAACACTAAAGTATTCGGAATGCTCTCTGATAAATTTCTATGGAGTGCTTGGCATGATTACCAAATTCTAGAAAAATAATAATCAGCTGAAAAAATATTATAAAACTATTCTATAAGAGCTTTTAGAGGAAAGACAGAACTACAATGTACAAACTCAGACAATTTACTGTCCATATTGCTACAACCATAATCTCCTATTCGTTGTTTCCATGCATACCTTTGCACCACGTCATTTCCCCAATCGAGAAACTCTTGACACTGTCAGCAGATAATCCTAAACCTGAGTCTGGATCGAGGCTGAAGCAGTATTCCTAAAACAATCAGAAGCAGATCTTTTTAAATTCAAATGGCACACTAAAGTCAACAATGACTTTCTGGAAGCCAAAAATTTCTTCTGGTGATTCGATATTAATTCCCTACTACCTTCTGGTGCATCATCCAACGATGTTTACAATGTGTAATGTTCTAAATCAACCACTTAAGTAAACAATAACAATAATAATAATAGCAGTCGCTCTTGCAGCACTTTTATCACTGATAAAAACACCTGTGAAGACTAGCTATGCTTCCCCTATTACTGTAATCCAAAGCGATCAATGATCATATGTACCTAGGGAAAAAAGAATAATAATAACAATAGCAAATAATAATAATGACTGCCTTGGAAAACACTGGAAAAGCTGAGCACAACCAAACACACTACTGTACTATGCACAAGGAGTTGCCAGTAAACAGAATATTGCTCGCATTTTGACTTCACGCTAGAAAATTGAAGCCACCAAGTTTGTCCAACCACAGGAAAGCCCAGAATTTTTCTCTTGTTCAGGCACAGAAGTCATAACTTCTAACAAGGGCATTGAACTCTGCATGCATATGTTTACATCAGGAATTTTACCCAGAGGCAAGTTGCTAACCTAGTCAAATCAAATCTAATCCTAATCAGTGCTCATGAATACGCTGGTGCCCTGCGCTTAGCTTTAAAGTAACACTTTAGAAATTTTGAGCTTACAATTGCGATTACATTTCAACAGCAGAACTTCACTACATAAAATACATTCACAAACAGCTCACCTTGAATTTGCCACAAACAATTCGGTTGAGGTTTTCCCAGTTGGTTTTCTCACTGATGGCTAATCGCCCAATCAGAATAGTCTGTGGCTTCAGCTAATCAAAATTCAGAAAATGACAGCTTATACACATAATTACGCACATTCATTACTTAAGTGACCTGACCTTGTCTATACAATGAGTAGGTAAATAGTGGCATTGTCAAGAAAATAAAAAAAACTGGAAAATCCAAAGATTCACAAGTACACTAGTGAACCTTTTCTATCTACAGATCTCACAGCTTCCAAGATACTTAATGATACATACATCTGTACACTTTCAAGATGCAGAGGTAGCGAAAAGCAACAGACCCTGCATAACAACAATACCTGTCTGCCTCCTTGCTTGCCTGCCTGCATAGATGTTCATCTGTATGCACGTTATTTTGTATGTCAAAATGTTTTTCCTAGCAATTATTTGATCCTGGAACTATTTGCAGAACTAAAATGTACTTTGACCGTCATATCCACCTGTTTCACTTCCAGTTGAAGATGCTTGTACATGAATTAGCTACAACCACACCATTTGTGATGCACTTAGCTATATTAACCTGTGCCATATAACTCTTCATATATAATAATATAGTAATAACAACAACAACAAAAACAATAACCACAAGTCTTACTGCAGCCAATCCACTCATTTCATCACAAGTTTAATTTCGATCACATTCATGTACAACAATAAAACTGAGCCGACACACAGTCCTTGCCACAGGTGTTCTTTGATCATACCTCTTGACCAGATGAACAGTCGCTCGCGTGTTGGTTAAGATTGACAGAAAGTGTTATTTTGGGTGCTTCTCTGTTGCCATCATTTCCCAAGAGAATTTCTGTAGATCAAAAGCATCAACAGATCCACAATTTTAGCACCACTACTCTTGATAATGCCATTGTTCTAATTGTAAAGGCATATATAAATATCATCAGAACAGGTTATAAATCTGCCCCACTGACAAATATGATTTAACTGCTTGCCAGTGACATCTTTATCATATTCCAAAGTACTTTAGACTCTTGTTTATTAAAATCAATTGAATCAAAAGAGGGATTCACTAAACAAAACTACCGGTACAGAAATAAATTTAAATAAAACAGCAAATAAAGGTGAAACAGGTACACACATGCATGTATAGTACTACCTGAAAATAGTACGTCATCTAAAGCCACACCTAGATTTGCAGGGCATTCAAGGCTGATTCGATGGCTTTCCCGCTGTGTAGATGATAAAGATGAAGTAGGTGTCGGAATGCCTTTCTGGCACATCACCTGCTGCATTCGGTCATTGTCGGCTTTCAGATACTGGATTTCATTCTGAAAGAAATTGCATATATCATCCAAAATCACAAGCTAATAGTGACACAAAATACAAACTTACATTGTGTTAGTGCACTGTTTCAAAAATCTAAAGCAGCGGTCTGTCAAAGTCTGCATTTTTCACCAAATCCTTTAATTAAAATAACAAAATGATGATCACATTGCCTACAATTCTTTTTCACTGGTCAGATAATGGTCCTGTTCTCGCTGACTTTGACTATTCTAATTCACAAAACAGCCATGCTGTAACTACATAAGGACTTTGTTTTAAACAATCCTTTTTATGATGCTGCTACAGCTAGGGTCTCCAAAGGTAGTCCTAACACTTTAACGATGAACATGTACAAAATGTATGGAAAACTCTCTCTCATCGTTAGAGGGTTAAATAAGGTCTCAGCTCTACAGATGCATGCATGCTGTCTACAGACAGGTAATTCTGGTTGTGGTGGAGAAGTAAAACGAGTCTTTGGAGTGAACGTGACTGTCAATCATGGGTAGCCCTTTGACCTAACCACAAGCAAGTGACGAATACCTGGCAGTTTGAGGGACATCCAGATGCTGCATCATTTACCACCAATGAGGAACTGTTGGGCAGTGGTGTTATCGTAAACAGCAGATGCTAATACCTATTGTCTTTACACCATGAACATTAGTACAGCAACTCTGAACATGGTGTCATCTATTAACTCTGGTAAGTAATCGGCTCCACTTGCATGTGTGAGCCTCCTCCTTTGGTGACTTTTCTAGTTATCTGCACAGTGTTTCTATTGTAATTCTAATTAGAATTGTAAATTGTAATTAGTAACTTCTATTGCACTGGTGTTTCATGTGCAAGGCATCACCCAATGGCAAACCAAAACCAAGCAGTAATCAGGTCAATATCCAGGAGATCAGTCCTATTGCTGAAGTAGGCCTACTTTCTGTTTTTAATGACATATACCATACTTACACAAGCACAGACAACATCGTTGTGCTTAGGGGCTTAAAAGGCATGAAATTAAAAGTGAGGAAACTTCAGCAAATATAAATTTTCTTCACACTTGCACAGTGGAATATAATCCCATTTTCTCCCTGACAGCCACATTTATTTGGCCCACTTTGGGTTCAAGGTGGCCTCAGTGGCACAACACAGGCCTGCTTTTCGTACAATGAATGAGGCCACCTGAGCTAGCACATCAGCAATTATGAATAGCAGTATGCTTATAACATCAGAAGCACCAGTGCATCTGTATCACAAACTGTGTCAAAATGCATTAACAGGTGTGACTTCATAAGTTTTGCATCATTCTTGCATCAGATGTAATGCATACCTTCATCCGTGTCATATTATTCCGCATCTGTTCCAGCTGATGTGCAGAGGTCAAAGCCTCCAGCTGCACATCAGTCAGCTTCATCTCTTTCTCATGCAACTGCTTCTCCAATTCAGACAGCGGATCCTTTTTGTGTGCTTCTGTAAGTCTATAAATCCCACAAACACATAATATTGCAATATATAAGAAGAAGAAGAAGAAGAAGAAGAAGAAGAAGAAGAAGAAGAAGAAGAAGAAGAAGAAGAAGAAGAAGGAGGAGGAGGAGGAGGAGGAGGAGGAGGAAGAGGAGGGGAGGAGGAGGAGGAGGAGGAGGAGGAGGAGGAGGAGGAGGAGGAGAAAAGCAGTCCCTTAAGCTAGCCCTGGGGCAGCCATCGGTATGAAGTGTTAGCAACTTCATTTCTTGGCCTCAGCATATGAGGGCGGGTGGCCAGTCCTCTCCCTTGCCATCTGCAATATATAAACAGATTCTTAAGTATACAACCATAGGCAAAGCCATACGCTACATGTAGTTTATGGACCACTGTTGCTTTTGGAATTTTTGCTTTGTTGGAACTCTCATTGTTCTGACATCTGTTTGAAAAGTCATTTTTGAGGTCAAGTGAAACAAAGCAGAGAGGTAATTATACTTAACAGCTGCCTTAGTCATCAAAGGCTATCCTGTCATCAGATAATTACATTTTCATAAAATTTAAGCCAATCCAACATATGGGCATGAATTAAATGCAGATACTGCCCACAATCCGCTCCTGTGGTCTTATTAACTCTATTTCCACTCACAAAATGTAAAATATTTGCTCTGTTACTACCATAGCAGCACTAACAATGTTGCAAGAGAAAGAGCAGCATGAGTAGCAAAACATCAGCCACATTCTCAACAATGGCGGTCAACAAAGCAATTGGAATTAGGAAAAATTGTCACAACAATAACAACAACATTCAGACGTATATAAGTGATGAATATACTAACATGGCATCTGAAGCTGAACTTCTGAGCGGAGTCGATGGAACGCTTGTGCTCTGAGGAAGTTGGAGGATAGGAGTGGATATATGGGACAGGGATTCACCTGACCCAGATCCACATCCATCTAAATCCTGATCCAACAGGGAGCCTGACTTATTCTTCTTTCGATTTAACGCTTTTCCAATTGATGCGAACTATAAATAATCCAGAGAATTCACAAATAGATCAAAAGCAGTGTAAACATGTACTGCTATAAAATGCATTTCCACTGAACAACTAACCAGTTCTTCCAACCATTTTGGTAAAACTAGTAATGCTGGACTCCACATAACAGCTAGCTAACAAAACATGGTGGCTAGAAGGTGAAACTGACCCAATTCTTCTGCTTTTTCTTTCTGTCTCCATCAGACGAATTGGACAGTTGACCAATGCTGCCACTGCAAGAGATGGTGTCGATCGCAAAATGAGGATCAGTCTCATCATCTACCAAAACAAATGTGAATATGCAGTGTAATATAAAACTGGTACTCCCTGAGGGCCTTTAACAAAATCAGATAATCTAGTTCAATCACTGTAGTAAAACACAAGTCATCCACTGAAAATGCATTCTTAGAAACCAATATGTCTGCCAAAATCTGGGTTCATTGATGACCCACGACCCGGCCTTGATCTTAACCAATAAATACAATACATCTATATTACACAGACAATCCAACAGATGCTGAAATCCAATAGTACTCCAGCCCAGCTGCCTGCAATTAGCAGGGAGAGGGAAACAGCTCACAACTACACTTTCTGACCAACACGATTAATTAGTTAAAGCACAGATGTGCAGTTTTTGCTCTTTATCTTGATGAAGACAACTTTGCATCAACAAAGCATTAGAATAAGTCAATGAAAGAGATGCTTTGAATGTGTCAGAATGTCTTTACAGTGTATCATGTTGCCGGTCAAATGTCCACTGGAAGCCGATGAGTTGATTCGAGTCTGTTGCCGAAGCGTATCGATCGTATTTCGTAGCTCTCTAACTTCAGAATCCTATCAGACAAAATAAGCATTTATGAAAGACTGCAAACTAAGCATCCTGTAAGGTCAGCAGCTTTGACCACACAACAAGTCATCTGCACATTTAAAGATTAAACAAGGCATACACACATCTGTTCAAAGGTTGGATGGCTAGAAAAATATCTTATATCACACGATACATCAAACAGATTTAACAAGTCATCATTGGACATCCTGAAAGTGATGTTTATTGCCCACATATGGGCCCATCCATAGCTGACCACCAACTGTCACCAGAGGCAGAGTGGGCCAGCTATGGGCCCCATGAATACAGCTGTCTGGGCAAAGGTGTTATTCTTGGAAATTTGATGATTCCATCTGCTTTGCTTCTTCTAATCTCAATATCGTTAAAGTACTCTTTCATTAGTTTCACAAGCATTTTATTTTTTTTTCAAAATTCTTGTAAGCAACTATAGTGTAAGCTGCATGCAGCCCAACATAACCTTCTATATTCTTCTATTACTACATGTCTCGTAATTAAAGCTGGTTCCCTGCGAACAGAGTTTAGATTACTTCCTTACTCTAAAATATTTTCTGGGCAACTTTCACACCCATATGGAACCAGTGAACCAAAAGTCAACATCGTGCACAAGCCAGAGAAGAATACGACCTCAGAGAAACGAGAAACAGAGATGGAAATGGTAGCAGTTCTTTAAAAGGCTGACCTTTTTGTCTGTGATTGTTGCCAGATCGTGAAGTCTCTGAGTCATACTCGTCAGGCTTTGTTCAAATGCACAGATCACATGTTCCTAAAACACATCACAGCACATCTGCTAAAAAAATTCTTCTCTAAAACACAAAACATGTAGAGACAGTCAGCCACACTCCCAGGCCAACAAAGGAGCAAACAAAATGCATATTTGTCAGTCTGTTTGCATTTTGGTTGTAGTCTGTTACAGTAACACCACCTGTTCTACTCAAGGCTAAAACAGTTTGCTTCCAGGTGATAAAGGAACCCCATAACACAAATCATTAGTGGTCTTCCTAACCCATAAACAAAGAAATTCACACACAGGAAGTTGAAGACAACCCATGACTTTCTGCATTGCTGCTAAAACTTATTTACATAGAAGTAATTTGATGTTCTCTTTCAATATACACCCCCTAATAAGTTAACCCACTGTATAAAAACACAGAACAACAAAAGCCTGTCACTATAATAGACCTCTGGTTCAAAACTTCTAACTGAAACCCTTAAATGTATATATGTCCTAGATAAAGAATGCTGCAGTGAACCGCAGAGAACTATATCACAATATTATTTAATCAATCTTCGCCCTGCTGTTCTATAACATGCATTCGTGATCTTTCATGCGTCTATGCAATTTATAGAGATCTAACCAGAGTAACATTCAGTTTACCATGACCAAATCACACAAATCAGGCAAAGAACACAAAAAAGGCAGCATACCCAGTGCACCCATGAGACAGTTGCTGTCTGTGCACAAAAGAAATAATTTTTTCATTATATAGAAAAGTAGTTCAACTGGAAGTAAGTGATTTTGGGAACAAAGAAAATGGAAAAAGTAGTTCAGTTGGAGGCAACTGAATTTGTGCTTCTCTCATTTCAGCTCAGAAGTTGTTGTCTGGGAGGCCAGAACAATGACTGAAGAAATTCACAGCCCTTGGCATATTTTAAGCTCCAAGATGAAGGAAATAGTTTTAAACTTTGGCCTAACTACAGCCATGAAACCTGCCAACAGCAAAAGAAAGCCACTAACAAGCCCCACAAAATGGCCCCAGTAGATATCATTAGACTAAGCCCTCAAGCCCCCTCCACAGATAAAGATAAACTATTCCAACATCCTTCCCTCATGCACACATACTCAGACATACTCTTACTATAATGGACTACAAACCCACTATACTCTTATAGCATAATTTATACTACTACACCTACACAAAGACGCTATTAGACAGGCTATATATAAATGGCTAATCATTAAACAACGGATACTACAATCACATTCTTCACGACTCTACACGTAATCTGTCAATGTAACCGACAGGCAAATATGTAAAGATTCTATAAATCCCTTGAACACAGCTGAAACATAAATGCCATTCCAGAAGACTGTCTCACAATAACCCCTCAATTATGAACTCATCCCTGCTTGATACTCCTAATAACACTGACAATTAAATCAGTGGTTCCAAACTGTAGCAGTTTTTAGGTGGTCCGTCAAACCTCACTACAGACAAATTTCTGGTAATTTTTTAAGACCTCTATTTTTAATCATGTTAGCTCCCACAGTTGGCCTTATATTGGTAATTTAATTCACAGCCCAGTTTAAAGCTCAATACCTACATACCCAACAGTCTTTACAGAGAATTGTTCCGTAAATTAGTAATCCCTCCGATTAGAGAAATTATCTATTTTATGTGCTTGGGCCATGACGTCATTTAATAATAACATCCAGCCATAAATGCTGTCTAATAGCAGAATTATTTTTGCAATTCTGTAAATTTTACTCAGATAGTCATTATATATTAATAAAAAATATCCTCAATTATGAGCTTATTATCAAATGAGGTGGAAAAAAGAAAATGCGAGAACAGCGCCAGTCATGAATTCAGCTCCGAAAGGAATGAGAAATGCATGTTTGTGCTAGGACAGAATGGCAATCCACTTTGCTTAGTGTGTGGCTTCAGTGAAAAAATCCAATTTGGAACATCACATGAGCACTCACTCAGACCTCAGTTCTCAATATCCAGGTGGATCAGATATAAGATAGAATTTCATAACAAAAAACAAAGTTCATTAAGCAGCCAAGAGTCATTTTTGACCGAAACAAAAAACTAGAACAAAGCCACTCTTGTCCATCATACAAGGTAGCTTTGTACTTACTCACTAAGAAAAACCCATTAAAGTGATATTGAAGAATAATTATGCCCGCATTCAAAATTGCAGCTAATATGCTAGATTAAAAACAAGTGGAAACAAATTTCAGTCAGATTTGCCTGTCTAATATAACGGTAATCAACAAATAACATGACATGTAGTGAACTGCACATTCTTTTCTTTGGCAACGGACAAATCCAGTGACATTTCTGATACTGTTTAGATGGCCATTTTTGTTCGAGCAATAAATAATAATTTAAAGTAACTGAGAAACTTCTTGGACTTGAATTGATGCATGCGATAACCAAAGGAAGCGACATGTTTTAAACTCTTAAGGCATGTGCTGAACAAAATAACATAGAATGGAATAAATTGCACAGCTCTGCACATCAACGTCACGCACAAGTCAGAGAAGACTACAGCTTCAGGGAAACACTGAGAGTGTTTGGAACTGTTGGAAAAGTTTCTTCATCGACCTTTCTTCAAATATCAACACTGTGTTCTTCACCTGGAGGCATTATGTCGAAAGACCTTACATCTTAAACTTGTGATGGATGTAGTTGTGAGATGTGCAAATAAAATTCAAAGAGCATTTCTGAATTTTATCTATGGAAAACAGTTTTGTAATAAAGGTGCATGGCCCACTGGGAGTGACATGATAGCTTGTTTTGGCCCTTGGTGCAAAATGTTTGGGAACTACTGACCTAAATCAAGAGTGATTCCTTGACTATAAAAATATACAGGTCTGCAGAACGCTTTTCTGATGCAATTATTCTTCACTTTCAACTATGCATGTAGTGACAAGGAAACTGACCTAAATAGATTTGGCTAAATTAAACATCGATATAATGAAATAAAAGTCAGGGTAGCACACAAGACCAGATGAAGACAAAGACATCAGTGAACAGAAACAGATAGACAGACAGACATAGTCAAACACACAGACAGACAGAAAGAGACAGGCCGACAGACACACATACACTGGTTCAGGGACACTGAAAGACAGCATAAAAGCTAGCCAGCAAATCAAGTCAGCCGGGCAATCAATGTAGCAACCAGCCAACCTGGAAATTAGAAATCCTGCCAGTAACCAGCCAAAAAGCAGCAGGCCTAAGCACTAAACTAAAGCCATCAAGAAACTCAGAAAACCAGTCAACAAGTGTTTACCCATCCATCTAACCAGCCAGTGAGCCACTCAAACATCCAAGTGACTGCCATAGCCTTTATAAGTCTAAGAATATTGACAGAAACTCTGGCCTCAATGCGTTTGAAGGAATAGGAAAGGACAATAGGGAACTTAACAAAGTAAACGACCAGTAAATCCCTCGTTTGCTCCAATCTTCAACTGAACCAACAGCATGGAAAATAAGCAATGTCAACACTTTAATAACACACAATCAAAGGCACTCGTCACACACATAAATCAGTTGCCATGACAACACATTTATATACGGAAACTTCGTTGCACAGGCATAATACCAAACACACACACACTGACCACGTTGACTGGTACCAAAGTCCACGATGCACTACCACTCACAATGACACAAAGACTCATAACACACAGATTTACTTGACATATCTGTGTATAATATCCTTTGCCAAGTTTTTTAACAATGATGACAATGCTGTACATATATACACATGTACGTATGTATGTATGTATAATTATTATTTTATGTTAATAAATGTATTGGTGAGTAATAAAAATATGTTAGCAATACTACATAGAAAACACACAAGTAATCTGCAAGATCTGAATAAACTTACGTTAGTGCTGACTTGCATATTCAGAGTCGATACTTTTGCTTGGGCTAATTCCAGATCCTGTCTTAATTTTCGAATCTATAAATTAAGCAGCAGATAGAAATCATTTAAATTCTTCATCTTCTAGACCTCTAGTCCTACCAACTGTGAATCAGCTTTAAAATATCTTTTAACAATTAAACAATTAATAAAAACAATTAAAGAATATTAATAATAATAATAATTTTGTAGGTCACAGGACAGTTCAATCAACGATGCATCCAACTCCCATATCAATCATTAATTTCATGAAAGTAAATGAATGAATAAGTCATAATTCCAGCAAATCTATTAATTTATTGATCAACATATTATGCTGATGCATGATCAGTAGGTGATTGAAATAAAAAGCACGCAGATTAATAACAAGTGACATATAAACCTGACCTCTTGTGCTTGCAGCTCTTCAGCCTATTGAGACAGAAAAAACAAATTTATGTCAATCAGTAAGTAATAAATTTTTTCCTAGAACTTGTATCGAAGCACTTCACCAGCTTTATGCACTTGTAAAATGTTGTGATGCATGTAATGTACTAGTAGTGCAATGCAATTTTACCTCATAACATGTGTAGTTGTGTACATTCTAACATCAAGGCCAGAGTCTTAGCGTTGGCCAGAATGTGGCTAAGATAATCCTTCAGAAATAAAGTTTACACATAACAGAAATTTTCAGGGCTTTTTTGAGTTCAGTTCATAAATTTAAAACTGGCATAATTAAAACTCAAAGGTGTATTTAAATTTAATTACCCAATCATCCATATATGCACAGACATATCAGCAATTGGTAGAATAAAGAATATACTTACTTACTTACCTATCATGAACTTGAAACTGAAATGTGCTTCAAAAGTCAAAAATAACAATATAACCTGATCATCTTCTAATTGAAATTCCTCCCACACCAATCAAGTGGGACTAAAATATTCAAAATGCAGCTCTTTCATTGGTATCTGACATAAATTCACAATAAATCTGAAAAGCTAAAAATATAATCTGTCAACTTACAGTGGAGTACATGGAAGAATTTGAACCAAGAGACAATGATGAACCATGCACTGAAAATATTGACATAACAAAAACATATTTAGGCAACTGAAAAACTCAAATCAAACAAACACAAGTGAATTCTCTGGATTCTGGCAATTTCTCTAAATAAAGCTCAATAAATCCACTGCATATCATAGATGTTCGATTTTTTCTCCACATCAAAAACAAATTCAACCCATGCAAGCATAGAGAGATAAGAAATATCATTGGATTGGGCTAAATACTATTGGACAAGTCTCCAGAGTCTGAATTATCATAATTGTGAATAGAGAGGTCATGAAGTCTAGACAACTTCCATTAATCGAGGCAGACGCTAGCCTACGTTTAGATGAAGCTTAGACATATCGATAACTACATCAGAACAAGCAATGACAAAGGCTGCCAGGTTTCCCTTTGCATTTTAAATAGAGAAGTACATTCTCTAAGGATGGATGAGCATGGTATTTGGAAAATAGATGCTAAGTGCTATGTTATGGGTTCAACTGGAAAACCACTGCAGCCCAAATAGTTGCTAAACTGCTGACTGAAAAACACCAAATCAAATCTGTCCTTGCAAAATATTCTTCAACTCAGGACCACACTCACAGCAACTATGGCTGCAAAGGCTTGCAAAGACATTTAAAAACACAATAAAGGTTCATAATCCCACACAATATAATATATGTATGTAAGTATGTATGTATGTATGTATGTATGCATGTATGTACATTGCATGTATGTATGTATCAAGACACTTAATATAGCACCTTTTAAGTACCTCATATATGCGCTGCAAAATGCATCCTTAAACTCATTTTATGACTGTTCTGAGTAATCACTTTCCGAAAGCTATTCCTTCTTCTGACCAATTAAACAACACGGCAGAGCAAATGGTTTTTTCCCGAAATTTCTTTCCCTGCAGAGACTCTTCTAGTGACTACTTGTGAGAAGAATCAGTTTACTGATCAATAACTGACATTAATTCCTACACACTGTCCAGAGCCTCACAGAGAAAAAGACCAATGCTTTGGATGCATATCATCCATCTTTGTGAAGTAATCTTTTTAGTATATATAGCAGTGGGTCAATAAATTTTCCAGTAGAAGAATACACAATCCAGTGGCTAAAATAGGCTGAGTAGATAGACACCATGAAGACTATTCTACATACACTGCAGGAAGATAACATATACCAGATCTGATTCATTGATTTTAAATTTCTTGTCACATTTTTATGTAAATGTTGTCATTTCAACAGTTAAATTAAATTTTCTGATCTGAAAATATTTATTTTCTGGCTAGTTTGTCCCTTTTAAACTCCTAAGATTTAATCATCAATTTCTTCTTTGTATTGATTTTCGTGCCAATGTGCACAGACATCAGCTGACCTGGCAGTTCTTTTTGTGCTTTCTGGTCTAGATAGACAAAGCAAGCTCACAACCATAATCTCTTAATTTCATGGTTTTTAGCTCCACACTAACACTGGCCGGCAGTCATTTTAATTATCTGAGTTCGTGAGTTGTACATAAACTGAAAAACTGCTCTTTTTTATTTTAGGTCATGCCTTTTTACTTGCTGTGCCTTTTTGCTCATAATTTCAATTTCAGTTACACTGATTATGGCTGCCTTATTACACTGCTTGTTTTATATTATATTTGTTGTGTTCCTGAAACTTACAAAAAATGTTGGATAGGTCTGTTACTGGATTTACACATGCATCACTGCAGTCTGGTCTATTTTTTTTTAACTTGGCTCAATTCCAATCATTTTATCTGATTCCTGGTACTGCTTTTCAGTTCAGTCATATGTTCTGCTGCTAAGTGATACCAGCAACATTAGTTTCTGGGTTAAATGAAAACTCATGTAGAACATTTTAAACAGCCTGTCATGGGTCATCTATGTATTTTGACATTCTACACGGGCACTGTAGAAGTTGCAAAGTAATAATAATTATTTGTTTCTACTGCTTCGTTTGGATGGTGACAATGAAATAAATCCTGGACTGATTAGATTTCAGAATCTGGATATTGGTCTAATAAATAAATATCTGTACCCTTCAAAATACATCTGTGGCCCTACATAATTTTCTTGGCTAAAGAGAACATTTATATACTTGCTCTTTCAACTGCTTCAACCAAATTGAGAAATTCCTGTTTATTTGGATATTTAATTTTTTAAATAAACTAGTGTGGGTTTAAAAAACATCAGTGTGTTGCATTTCCTTACTGCTTCCATGGTGCTTCCATTTAGTAAAAATGCAGCAGACTACATGGAAGCATGATTCTCATAGGGTAGATAACTTGGCATTTCAAACCACTTCAGAGCAGTCAATAAGCCAGCTAGCTATAGCCACAGTTGATGTTTTTCTCTTACACTTTTTAGTGGTTTAGGTTTAGCAATCATCCTAGAGATATTAATAAATTATATTGTTGATGCAGCTACACAAACAGCGATGATGGTAGAATACCATCAGCGAAAATCATTTTGAAATACGACATTAACAAATAATAGCAACTAACTCAGTTTACTACACAACCATTTGACCAACCACCAGCTCAGTAAAGACAAAGAAATAGATCAGGAATATAGTATAATAATTAATATGCGCTATATGAAGTTTTCATCCATAGACTATACATGTGTGCATAATGGTAATTAAAATCTGGTGCAACCATGTTACACCTGAATTTTCATTACACTAATATGTGTTAATTGTTATAGAACAGGTTCGGTGTATAACAAAATCAAACATGATGAAACTCCAAACAGCTCGGAACTCTGATGACAGCCACAGCTAATATGTCCAAATATGAACATACAATCCTGTGCTTAAATCTATGCGCTTAAATATTTGCATTGGCTTCCTATTTGGCAACAGATTTGCCCTTACCTTAACCCGATCTCACTTAACATCAAGTGATGCATACTGGTAAGTATAATCGGCACACACACAAGTGCATACATATGTATGTACATACAAGTGCATATGCTTACATATATATACATGCTTACATATACTTATCCTTCACATTCGCATTCAAATGTGCACTGTTTAACTACAAAAAGCCTAAATGCTGAGTAAATATAACTAGTCACTGTTATATATGACTTTACTTACATATGTTGTCAGATGACAGCGCGAGTCCCGAGCGATGAGAGGAGGACTGTGACAGAATGGAAGGCTGCTTTGACAGCGAGCCTTTTGAGTAAGATTCGCTCATCAGTGGCGCCATCTGCTGCATAGAAACAGTTGAGTCAAAGGCAGTTTTTGAGCGTACATTATCCAAACTGCTGTCTATGCTGTGCTGGCTTCTCAGACTTCGACCCAACGGTGTACTTAAAGTACTTGAAATATCTGAATTAACATGATTGCTAGGATCTATTGACGCATCCGCGTTTGTCCAGTGCAGACTGTTAGCAGGGTTAGAGACGCGACGCTTCGACAGACCTGTACTTTTCGCAAGGTCCGCATAGTCATGAAAGTCAAACAGCTCAACACCACCGCTTCCTTTGCGTTCAGGATTTAGCAAGTACTGTCGTCCGCCAGGATCTAGTTTACCGGTCATTGCATGAGGATTTGATATAACTGTTCCACTAAAGAAGCTCTGTCCACCATCCTGAATGATGGAAGGACCTCCAGTTTTTCCAATACTACCAAAGCTCGCATCTTTGGCACTTAGAGCCATACCACGGCGGCCCAGTGAACCATATCGACGTTCCATTGAGCTGCAGTGCGATGGTGTTTTCAATTGCCCAAACATTGAATTACTAGAGATGGAACTGGGGAAACTTGAGCACAAGCTCAGTTGAAAAAGTTCCTCTGACTGCCCAACGTGTGCTCCGATATTCGGTCTGTCGTGTGACTTTGGAAGTGTATTCATGTGTTTGAAGTAGTTACTAAGTTTGTCGCCTTTCTGGTCCTCCAAACCCACTGAATCTCCTTGCGAAGTGATGCTTCTGTCCATCGACGGCCTCTGCATCTCCCCTGAGTCAGCAGAAATTGCTCTGTTGTCACTCACTTGTTCAAGGTCCAGAAATGTATATGACGACTCAGTGTCTTGAGTTTTGTCGACATTTGAATCAGCGATTTGCTGGCTCTTTTTTACATATCCCGTAACTGGAAGTATAGCACGTTTGCCCCGTGAAGGAAGCGTAGTCCTCTCAACAAGTCCTCGCTTTAGAAAGCCACCACTGATAACATCTCCAGGTAATTGTGTCTTATTTGGAGTTTCCAACACTTTCGCATCGCCCAAACTTCCATCAGCAGCAGCTGAACATGGAGTACCAGTTCGAACTTCTAACCGTTTTGCTTTTTGGATTTCAGAAGAAACGATTGCTTCTTTGATCTCATCACTGCTGACTGAACTGCACTCATCAAAACTAAAACAATACAAAAATAGAACAATCATAACAGAAATATTTATGAAGAGTGATAGAAGTGCACATGTAGGAAGTTGGGGAAAAGGGTTTCTGTGGGTGACAGTGGGGTGCAAAGGTGTGGCCTGCTGAGTTATGTATAATACGTATTGAACACATGAATGCAAGGGTTTACGTTGAATTGAGCGCGCACATTTCGCCGACCTTCATCTCAGCGACCTCAATTCGCCGCCGCGAAACACAGCGCCTACACAATTCGCCGCCATCAAACACAGCGACTACACAATTCGCCGCCATTCATTTCAGCGCTGCTTCAAAAGGGCGTTGCAATAATACCGAGCGTAAACAACACGTGTTCTAGACTAGAAATTCAAAGCAAAACCAAAGCAAGATTGGTTGGCCATCTTCTTCACGGATCCGAAGAGCAGAGCATGAATGAAATGGCAATTGAGCAGTACATCGCCGGTAGGAATCCTGCTGGCGGTCGTCGTATCTACAGAGACACAGCGGAACGCATTAAAAACATCGTGTTAAATAATGCCAATCGACCGCTTCTGGACTATTTGCGTGACATCTCGCACAACTTGAACCTCCAGGTTTAGCTATTGCCTACTTAACATGTAACAGTTTTAGCTATTGCCTACTTAACATGTAACTGATTAACTGAACAAACGATTTAAGCTTTAACTATTTGATAACTATTTGAATTATTTTCCATTAAATTTAAATTTAAACTGTTTGAAAGTTTCATCATTAAAATAAAATATAGGTTATCATAATTATGTAGTCGCTGTGTTTGAAAATAAAATATAGGTTATCATAATTATGTAGTCGCTGTGTTTGAAAATAAAATATAGGTTATCATAAGAGTCGCTGAAATGAATGGCGGCGAATTGTGTAGTCGCTGTGTTTGATGGCGGCGAATTGTGTAGGCGCTGTGTTTCGCGGCGGCGAATTGAGGTCGCTGAGATGAAGGTCGGCGAAATGTGCGCGCTCAATTCAACGGTTACCGAATGCAAGACAATACAAAAACAGAACAATCATAACATAAAAATTAATGAAAACCCTAGAAAAAGAATCCTCTATATTTATGTCATTGATGTCATAAATTAAACAACAAAGCAGCAATAAATTACCATAACATGAGATTTACAATGGCCATTTTATAATTCACGTGGGAACACAAGAAATACAAGAACTGTTGTCATAATTGGACCAGATAATTGCTAAAACCCCGGTGATAATTATTTGCTTTGGGCTAGAAAAACTAATGACAAAACACTCAGAACACTTAACTCTGATAAAATGTCACTGCAATATGAACTGACATCAAAAGTATCTGCTAAGGCCATTACTGTAAAATAACACTATATGCGTCAGAGTAGGTACTTAAATTTAACAACTGTCACATGCTCAATACAGAAGCCATTAGAAAACAAATACATGTATTACAGTTCCAGAACAAACACAGCATTATCTCTTACTCTTTAATCCAACTGACTAATCACAAACCATCACATTCAAATTCTACATAGTACATTTGGTCCATCAGTGTTCAGAATTGCCGTTGAACATAAGCTGTGCCTACAAATTTCACAGAAACGAGAGCCACCCGGATGGAGTTTCTTTGATTAGCTAACAACATCTGTCAGAGGACATCGAACACTGAAGCTGTTGTCACATCAATACATGTCCATTGCTATCAATTTCCACTTATTTCGACAGATCTAGCACACGGTGCTTGTCTTTATATTACTCACTTCTGACTGTAGGCCTACATGTCATTGGCACCACAGTACAGTAAGTGGTGTCACTAGGGTTGGTGTCACCCAGTGCTGCTGCGGTATTGAAGTCATGGTGTCACCCCCATTAGATGGTTTAAAAAAGTAAATTAGCATAGAGTTTCAGCTTTAGGCAAATTGATACTGATACAGTACTTGTAAGCTCGGCTTATGAAAAATGTTTTTGTTATCTGTTATTGTAAATTTAAATATAATAAATTTCTGCTGAAACGCTGCATACAAATTTTTTAGACAATCATTTTGTTATTTTGGTGTCACCCCGACTAAAGGTGTCACCGGGTACGGCCCGCACCCCCCCCCCCACAACCACCTAGTGACGCCACTGGTACAACTACATGTATTTACAACCCAAGTACTTTTACTTGCACTTTGAATACTGAAACAGGCCTACTTATTTCTCAGCTTGTTTTTCAAAAACAGCTGTATGTTGCAGTTGTTTTCTTAACGAAATATCAATTTCCTAGCTTTTAAACTTTATAGAAAACGACCTTACCTTGTTTCTGCCGACCTTGCCTTATTTCTATTGTAATTTACTAAAAGTTTTACGTCCATCTGAGCAAAGTCCATGCATGCTGGGAGAGGACGAGACCTAGTAAATCCGACCCGTCACGCTTACACATCGCCTCATTTGTTATTACTTTCCCTCGGGCTGTATCACCGAAAGGTTGTTAGGTGTCCCCGAGTAAACAGATACGGGGAACAAATGGTCCAGACATGCACACAGAGGGGCTGTACATTTTACACCTCGATGCGTGCAGCGGCGGCTGACACACTGCGCCTGTAAATCTGGCCCACCAATTAAGACCAGCAACAACGCCGCCGCCGCGGACCCTACAATGGCAGCAAAAGCATTCAGAGGCGGCGGTGGCACTGCCAGTAGGTCGGTCCGTCCATCAGTCCGTCGGGGCGGCAGACGAGACGCCAGGAATCTCGCACTGGCTCCTAATCTGCCTCCTCCTCGCTCCACACCCCCCCTCTCCCCGGCAAACAGGAGCCGGAGGAGGGGAGTACGATTAATCGATGGATGACACATGGCTGCTGCTGCAGTAAAAACCAGTTATGTTCTCACACTAATACGACTATAATATGTCAGGTCATGAAGATGCATGGAATGCCAAAACACTAGTACCGCTGAAAAATCCGTGTAATGGTATGTGGTCTAAAAGCACTACCACGCTAGTGTGGTACGTGAACACAAATTCCCGTCTGAATAGATGGTATACAAAGATAGGATCACGCTTAGTACACTTCGCTGTGGTAGATAAATGGTTATCTTCTGGTGACCTAAGGAGTCACTGATGCAAAATGTCACCCACGGTGAACCACTGATAAGCAATTCTAATTGCCACACCTTGGCTGGGATATTTCTAGAGCTACTAGATGACCATGTTCCAGCACCATGTTCCAGTGCCTATTCAAAGTTCTAAAAGATCTAAGAAAAGTGCTATTGAAATTTGTGCGTGACACAAAGGTGCATCTAGGTGGATAAAATGAACGGTCAGATAAGTCACCTGTTATATCACATGACAATGTGAACACAATTACATAACCATGTTGACACACAGAATTCAGCAAAAACCCATCTAAACCACCAAGCTATCTGAAAATGACTAAACCAGGGAGCTGGATTCCACATAGAGTGGGAAAGCTAACAGGACGTCATCTGGACCCATTTAGCACTTATCGAGCGCTTATAGACTTTTATGTGGACTCCCGAGGCAGAGCGGACCATGGACTGGTTTGATATCCCAAGTGGAGTGCATTCATTTCTTGCTCAAGGGAAAGACAACCTCAATCAAGCCATTTTGTTTGGCATTGATCGCTTATCATCTCATCATTTTCAACTGCAATTAGCTTCGATGTGTGACTGCAGAAATAGACTGCATTCGTAATTCTGATAATGCCCCTACTGCAGATTTAAAACAATGAGATTTACATAATATGATGTGCTATGCAAGTGTTCCGTTACATTACAAGAGATTTATGCACCAAGCTTCAATACTTACGTAGAGGTAAATTATATTAACTGAAGACCTATTAATGTATTTTGTGTGACAATCAGATTCCAGTTAATATTTTTAAAAGACAGTTAAAGTTCAATTAGAAGTGAACATAGTTGTCCTTTTCATATGTTATTTTACTTTTATGTCTTAAAAAGTCCAATTTTAAATTAACAGAGCTGCATTTTGTGATCAAATGTCACAAAAGCAAAATGCTCGAGGATGGTGCAAATAATCTAAAAGCAAATTGTTTGCATCATTCACTTACAATGGTTCATACAAGGATCAGAAAGCAGAGAGAAAAGGAAGATGAGAGAAGAATCCTCATAACAGGAGCTTTTATCACAGAAATAATTGCAGGAATTTAAAGAATATAAAAACTTATAATTTAAGAAATGAAAGTAGTGTTTGGACATAAAAGCAACCCTGCTACAAAAAGTTGATCAAAGAAGACTAATATATTGGTCGTGTGGAAAGAATTCCAAAGAATTGACTTGGATACAAGGCACTACAAGCATGAGCTGATGGCAAGACAATCAGAGGATGACAACTTTGCTGGATAGAGTATGAACAAAGAGATTACATGGATTAGACTATCAAATGCATAATAATAGCCGAATTTTAAAGTAAATGTAATGTAGTGTATCCAATTCTGCAAAAACATATTTTTAATGCAGACATGAAGATCCTCGGTATGCTTGGAAGTCAAATGCGATGACGAGAATGCAAAACAAGGTCAAATGGCAGAGTGAAGAAAAGAGGAAATGAAGATCAGATGAAGAGAGGGCTGGCACTCGACTCACTGGGAATAACTTTCGTGATGATCACTTTTCTGGGAAGCCTCTCCTAATTACAGTTCTATTTCAGTGCTTGTCTAGGAGAGGATCCCCTCTTGTTGCTTTGTCTGATCATAAACCAATAGACTCTTATATACACACATACATGTACATTTATATATATATACATATATGTATGTATAAATATACATACACGTAAATATATATGTACAGGAGTTCAAGTGAAACTTCATGCAGTCATTGTTGCTGAGTCAGCAGTAATCCCACAAGACTGACTCATACACAGACAGCACTGCCCTCATAACCACATCAAGTTATGCATCGTCTATTGTCTATTACATACATACAACAAACTCCTTGCTTTGTTACATTGTGGTTGTTGTTCATACAAGTCTTGTTGCTATTAATTGGTGTAAATATTATGATATTATATTACATTGGATGTCATATTATAGCTTACAATACCACATAACATTACGTTAAGCTGTGTTACATTAATCATCGTCATGATGCAATCACCATCAGTGGCCGCCGCCTGTGGCTGGATTATGGTGCTTGCTTTCCAACCCCCTTCAAATTATGTTGCGTCCTAGCTCCAAGTAGTTTTCCAGTTACTGAACATGTGGGCAACATGAAATTACACCAGTTTTCTCTCTGTCATAAACCATAACCATTCAACCAAACTAAACTGTGCTACATAATTTTGATGTCCAGTTCATAAACTTAATGAGGAAATGTCACACTTTAATCAATACAGCTTTTTTCTTCAGGGCTTTTATGTCAGCCCCAAGGCCCCCAAGGCATGGGCACAGCAGGTGAATAATGCTGTTTCCTGTATAGGATAATGGGTAACAAATGCCTCATGGAGCCTATATAGAAAGGCTGAATGATAACTAAGTGCCATCATTACCTCATCTTCTGCTCTTGTTGTCCAGAAATGTAGATTTGAGTTGTTCATGACATGAATATTATTTGACCACAACTAACTAAGTCTTGTGATTTGCTATCACTTGAGGTTTTGTTTGAGATTTTGTAAAAAATCTTCTCTCATCTATATGTGCAAAATCAACGAAGCCTGTGCAGATCTCCATACTTTCCATGTTTGAAACTAAAGACACTTCACTGTTTACTGAGTATCCAGAACTCAGACGTCTTTTGTTTCGGTAAGGACAAGACGTTTGGCTCCAGTTGAGTCAGAATTGGGTTAATTGATTTTAATAACAGAAAGTCATGATGCCATTTAAAATGGCAATCTTAAATCCCACGCTTAAATCAAACAATCCTCTTTCAGGACTTGAAGGCTGAAAGACAGGCTTGTCTGGCTAATGTATCACCATGAACCATTCGGACAGTAGATAAGACTGGACAAGAGCAAGGCTAGCTGTCCAACTGAGTAACAAAAACAAGAGCAGCATGGTGAGGGGAAGTCCTACAGCCTGATCATGGCTAAAGATGCACTTGCCCTACTTAAGGGGTGCATGCTAATCTAGTGGTTAGCATCATGGACTGCCAACCCACAGGTCAGGGGCTTTATAAACTTAAGATATTTAAAGATTTCTATTCCATGTGCATGCCCACATGAACTTGGTCATGCAGCGAGTGCCTGACAATACAGTGGGAAGATCATGCAATGCGGGAGAGGGCTGGTCACCATGATATGCCAGGCCTACATGATGTCACTAATATATCATACCCACATCTCTCTCTTTCTCTCCCTTACTCTCTGTTACTCTCTCTATCTGTCTGTCTGTCTGTCTGCCTGCCTGTCTGTCTGTCTGTCTGTCTGTCTGTCTGTCATGCTTTCTCACCTATGGCAGGGACCTGAACCCTCTCTTTCATTGGCTCTTTTTCTGCTTTGTCTCTCAAACTAAATCTCTAATTCTCTTTCTCTCACTCTCTTTCCGCCCCTCAACCTCTTTCACTCTTTCTTTCTTTCTCTTTACTTCTGTCTTTCTGCCTCTGTTTCTTTGTCTTCCTGTTTCTGTCTTTGTTCTGTGCATGCCAGCAGTGAGTGCCGGTCTGTCTGTCTCTCTCACATACCTACACCTATGCCTATGTCGGCTACACAGAGCAGAGTTTTCTGACCAATTAGGGCTTCTGGAAACAAAGCCATTGTTGATGGAAAGTCTGCTCAGGTCCAGCAAAGACCGACCGTCCGCCACAGTAAGAGCAAAAGGTCACAGTTTAACAGCACACAAGATAAACTATCAGTTGAAAACCAGTGGTAGATAAACAATGACAAACAGCATGACACAGAACAACAGCCAAGCAAACTTCCAGTCCAATAGGAAGCGAACATTATTCTCTGAGATGATCTGAGCTAGGTTTTTGAAGAGGACACATTTTGGAGAGAAATTAATGAAAAGGCCAAACCAGTGCAAAGGTTTCAACTTATTAACTTAAACTACAATCTGGCACTGTGCCAGTGGCACATGACACACACCCTGTTAATCAGTCACAAAACAAACAGAGACCGCTAAGTAACTATTTGCAATAATTACAGAAGCACTCAACTTGCTGATTAAATCTCACAAGAGATTACTACAGATTTCAAGTCTGGATGTAACAGGAAACTGTAGAATCGTCCCAAAGTCCACCTAGCGAAGAGGTATTCCAGTGCAACTCCAGTAAGAACATAGAACTTTTAACTGACTTTACCAGTTTATATTAAAAAACAACTTTAAACATTACCATTCAACTTCCTCGAGATCTGACGTACAATCACTCTAAACACAAACTTAACATATCCTGAACTTCAGACCTGACCTATAAACTGACCTGACCTTAAAGTGACCAATAAAGTACATCATTTGACCATAACCTACCGTCAATCTCACCAATGACTACCTATGTCACAAGGAGAATCTGACATACTATTATCTTTCTTTTATCTTTTGGTAAGAAACAAGGTCACAGTTTAAGCAAAAGGAATGTGCATTAAATGTTACAAGAAGAAGGAGGAGGAGGAGGAGGAGGAGGAGGAGGAGGAGGAGGAAGAGGAAGAGGAGGACGAAGAAGAAGAAGAAGAAGAAGAAGAAGAAGAAGAAGAAGAAGAAGGAGGAGGAGGAGAAGGAGGAGGCAGAAGACAAGGAAGAAGAAGAGGAGGGGAGGAGGAAGAAAAAGAAGAGTCCTTTAAGCTAGCTCTGAGGCAACCATGTGTATGAAGTGTTAGCAACTTCATTTTCTTAGCCTCGGTATATGAAAACAGGTGGCCAGTCCTCTCCTTCGCCACCTCATCTTCCCACCGACAGTGTATGGTCAGTGTACTCATAATAGCTGCATTGGCTAGGGGTGCAGGACTGCAGGTGGAACAGATATCTCGAACCAAATTTTCTGCCCTGGCAGGATTTTTAACCCCCCAACCTCTCGACTGACAGTCCACCATGCTAACCACTACACTATCGAGCAAACCATCAAATGTTAAGGGTCCACAAAATACATATTCTGGTGACTATCAAGCAAGAAAATATCAAAGTTAAACCTAAAATTGTCAGATAATAAAAAAAATAAGTTGCAAAATTATCCAATAAGCTCTTGATATAGTTTTCGATAATTCAGTCTGCAATCCAGTGTTCCTTTGTGAATAATCCTAGTGTTTGTTTTCATCAATGATCCAAATGTTCGTTTCAGTCCATAATCCAATGTCTTAGTCCATAATCGAAATATTCTTCTCTAGTAAAGTTTCTTTCCAGTTCTGACTATAGTAAAGAACCCAATATTCTGTTGCTGAATAAGCCAATGTTTAATTCCATAAACTTCTTAGGCTGCTAAACATGAGATATTCGAGAGTTAGTCACTAATGGCATTTGAATCTACCAGCTGGCAGATGACAAATACCATTCATAGGTCCACCAGAAGGCTTAAAGGACAGCCCAGTGTATGTAATCTTCCACCAATGACGGACGACATGCTGGCGGTGTTGTCATCAGAATGTCAATGCTACTAACTGTCCGGGGCTCCTGGCTCCAACCTATCCAAGCAACTTGGTCCAGAGACTCTGAACGTCATGCCATCTGTCAACTATGGATCAGAATCCAATGGTTGGGCTCCATGAGTGTGCATGGGCTCATCAGTGGTACCCTCTCTGGCACTATATAAGTTTCTAATCACAAGTACAATTAGATGTAGATGTTGAATTGAAGGCACTTTGATGAGTTGCTGCCACCATGGCAAAGGGCGGTTAACAATACACTCTGTTTGCTTCATATAATATACGCTTGCTTCACATTTGTTGTTTGTTGCTTGATCTTTGACTGAAGTGTCTCGAAGAAATCGACAGCTCCAACAAAATTCTCAGTGAAAAAGCAATAAACAGCTTATGTGAAAAGATGTCCATGATTTTCTTTGTTCTTGAAGTACAGAGTTTTGACCAAATTAAATCTAGTCGGCTTAAATGCTTCCAATGTCTCAGTATCACTCGCTGACAAAATTTCTGGTGTCACTTGAGAACCTTTTGCTTGTCACAAAGAGTTTGAGCAGTCCTATGGCTTAACGCTTCAACGACGTGTTGCATTGGTTTTCCAGTCGCATTTAGCACACTTTCGTCATTAAAGTGTTAATCAAGACATCTTCAGCAATTCAAGAAGAGGACACCTCTTCAGTTTTATTGTTAACGCTGTTTTGTTCAGTGTGGTTACACTGTCTTCATGTACTGGATTGGAGATTCTGGAAGCTTCTGAATTCCAAGGATCAATCATACTGGCCTCACTCAATCACTCACACAGACATGACTTGCATTACCAGCTCTGTGTATGTCTCTCATCCTGATTACTTTTTACAAAAGTTGGCCCAATACTTGCCTCTAAAACTGTCAGACCATTTGAATGACGATCTTTCTTCTCTGTCAGCAATTGACCACAACAGTCTGTACCAATCAGAAGCTCAACTTCACCTCCTACATCACCAAGATCACCCCAAAAATATTCTTTTTCTTCAGATCTGTCGTCTAATGCAAGTCTAGCGAGAATGCAGAGCTATTAACAGACTTTAATATGCAAAATATAACTTTAAACACTACAGCTGACTTCCTCGAGGGCTGACATACATTCACTCTAAACATGAACACTGTGCCCTATTCAGAACTATAACTCACTCTAATCTGACCTTAAACTGACCTATAAAGTCCATCATGTGACTATAACCTAGCCTCGATCTCACCAATGACTATATATATTGTATACCAGTATATTACATATATATACATATGAAATTGCAAAGCGAAATCTATCAAACATACAACAGCCTACAGAATCACATCACGCCACCTCCCACCCTAAAAAATTGACATATAAGTCATAAAGCAGTATGTACAGTTGTACACTGTACAGTTTTCTAGAAAGCACTTATAAGTTAATGAGAAAGATGATAGAAAGAGATAAGACAAAAGAAAATAAGGCAAACTTTATTTCATAAACTTTATTTTTACATAGCCATTTTCATACAATTTATTGGTAATCATTGCAATGGTCTCATTTGACCACGAGTCCACGACCATATTCAGATATGCAGGCAGGAAGGCAGGCACACAGGCAGACAGGCAGGCACACAGGCTGGCAGGCAGGAATTAAGTTCCATCATAAAACATGGATGTTATCATTACATGGCTGCCTTGTCTAGGTTCTGTCAGATAATTCAAAAGCAGATAAGAAGGGGCATGGCTTATTTTAATTCCCTAACTCAAAATCCCCAATCAACCGATGTAAACATCTAACATAAACAATAGATAAATTTCTGACATTCAACCACAGGGATACTCCATATATACATAGGATCATTTAACTGAAGGGATCCTTCATATTCTCATTTTCTGATATTATCGACCTATGGCTTCATGTCTGTGTGTTTACCAGGCGGCTGATCAATAGGCAGTTGAGGCTAATCCCTTTCACCTCCCAGCAACAAAGTATTCCACCACATAACTCCACCACATAAGCCCTCGCCGGGATATGCGAGCCCAGAGACAAGGAGTCGGAAGGACGGACGATGAAAAACATCGACGCTTGGAGATGGTGTCTCCTTAAAAACACCGAGAGGAAGGCAACGGGAAACCACCTCTCTACATTCCCAAGACAAACATGAAAAATGACGAATAAAGTACAAGAAAACAACGTGAACGATTCCCCTCGACCGCTGTCGAGAGGAGTCGCGTTCGGCAGGGGAGGGAAAAGGGCCTCTTCGACCTTCAAGGCCTCCCAGGTCGTCAACCAGAGAAAACCTTGTAAAGAGAAGATTAGGGTGGGGACATGGAATGTAAGGACGATGATGAGACCAGGAAAGCTAGCAAATGTTATTAGAGAAATGAGAAAAGCTAGACTGGATATATTGGGACTATCAGAAGTGAGATGGAAGGAGGGAGGAGACTTTACGAGTGAAGGAATAAGAGTGATTTACACCGAAGGAAGAAATGGACAGAGTGGAGTGGCGATTTTGTTGGAAGACAGTGTTGCTAAATGTGTAACAGAAATAGAAAGATGTGGAGATAGACTGTTATCGGTAAGAATACAGGCATACCCAGTCGACATTGTAATCATACAGGTATATATGCCGACCACAACACACGAGGAAGAGGAGATAGATAAAATATACGAAGATATAGAAAAAAGACTAGAGACCACCAAAGGAAAAGACTACACAATCATAATGGGAGACTGGAATGCATCGGTAGGAGAAGGGGAAGAGGAAGGCTACATTGGAAAATATGGATTAGGAAAGCGGAACGAAAGAGGACAAAAGTTGGTAGAGTTCTGCAGAAGACAAAATATGGTAGTCACAAATACTTGGTTTAAGCAAGAAAAACGACGGAGGTATACGTGGAAGGCACCGGGAGACAGTGCGCGCTATCAGCTGGACTACATCTTGATAAAGCAACGATATAGAAATAGCGTGAAAAACGCTAAGACGCTACCAGGGGCGGATGCAGATACAGACCACAACTTGGTAGAAATGACGGTGCACCTACAGCTAAAACTCATCAGGAAGAAAAGAAAGAAGGTTAACAAATGGAATAAGGAGAAACTAAAGACAAATAGCAATGTACTGGCAGAGAGAATAGAAGAGAGTATCATAGAGATGGAAACAGCCACAACAGAGGAAAGATGGAGAGGGCTAAAGGAGACTATCATACGGGAGGCGATGAGTACAGTGGGGCAGCAGCAGGGACAAACACCGCGGAAACCTTGGATAACAACGGAAATGATACAGGAAATGGAGGAAAGAAGGAAATGGAAACACCAGAGCACAGAAGAAGCAAAAAAGGAATATAGAAGGTTAAATAACAAATTGAGACGAACAACAAAGAAGGCAAGAGAAAAATGGTGGGAGGAGAAATGTCAAGAACTAGAAGAACTACAGGCAAAGGGAAGTTACGATCAAGTATATGAAAAAGTGAGAAAGCTGACAAAAAGACCAACAAGAGAAGGAGGAATAGCAGTAGAGGATAAAGAGGGAAAGATATTACAAGATCCAGGGGAGATCCGAAATCGTTGGAAAGAATACGTCGAAGATTTGTACCAGAGTCAGGAAAAGCCGACGGATCTAGATGAGGGAACATGCAGGGGGACGGGAGACGATGTAGGCCCAGAAGTGCTGAGAGACGAGGTACTAGCAGCAATTAGCGACATGAAGAACAATAAAGCAGAAGGCGTGGATAACATCCCAGCTGAAATACTTAAGAACTTGGGAGAAAAAGCAACAGGAGAACTAGTAAGACTATGCCAGGATATATACAGCACTGGGAAGTGGCCTGAGGACTTCCTACAGACCATCATGATCCCCATAAAGAAGAAAAATAATGCAACGGCTTGTAAGGACCATAGAACAATTAGCCTACTACCACACGCAGCCAAGATCATGCTGAAGATAATCACAAAGAGAATCCAGGCAAGGGTAGAAGCGGACAAAGGTCTAGGAGAGGACCAATTTGGATTCAGAAAGGGTAGAGGAACCAGGGACGCCATCGGAGCCCTGAGGGTGCTAACGGAAAGAAGTTTAGAGTACGGCCAAGAGGTCTATATCTGTTTTGTGGATTATGAGAAGGCGTTTGACAGAGTAGATTGGAAAAAGCTGATGAATGCACTCAGACGAAGGGGCATAGATTGGAGGGACAGGAGGCTAATAGGAAATCTATATTTGAACCAAAAAGTAAAGATAAGAATAGAAGGGGAGTTCTCAGAGGAAGGAGAAATTGGTAGGGGAGTAAGGCAAGGATGCCCACTATCACCAATTCTCTTCAACATATACATAGAAGAACTGATACAAGAGGCAATGGAACAGACAGGAGAGGGTATAAAAGTGGGTGGAAGACTCATAAGAGCCTTAAGATTTGCTGACGACCAAGCAATGCTCGCAACTACACAAGAAGGACTGCAGAAATTGATGGATCAACTAAACAGGACCTCAATAAAATACAACATGAAGATAAATATCGGAAAGACAAAGATTATGAGGATAAGTGCAGGGGAGGAGGAGATCGAAATGAAAATAACAATAAATGGAGAGGAGGTGGAACAGGTCAAGAGCTTTTGCTACTTGGGAAGTGTGATAACAACAGATGCAAGATGCCATAGTGATATTAAACGAAGGATAGTATTGGGAAAAGACGCGTTCACGAAAAGAGGAGAGTTGATGAGAGGAGGACTGAGCAAAGACCTAAAGAAGAGACTTGTCAAGGCACTGGTATGGAGTGTGGTACTGTATGGGTCGGAGACGTGGACCATCAGGAAAGAGGATATCAAGAGATTGGAGGCCTTTGAGATGTGGATATGGAGAAAAATGGAAAAGGTGAGCTGGACGGAGCGAATGACAAATGAAGAGGTGTTGCAAAGAGTAGAAGAAAAAAGATCACTGATGACAACGTTAAGAGAAAGACAAAAGAACTGGATTGGACACATATTAAGAGGAGACTCCCTCTTGAGAGAAATCATAGAGGGGAGATTGGAGGGAAGGAGAAGGAGAGGAAGACCGCGACAGATGATGCTTGGATGGATGATGACCGAAGGATACAGCGGACTGAAGAGAAAAGCACAGCGAAGAGAAGAATGGCGTCATTGGAAGTGGAAACCTGCCGAAGGGCAGAGAACTTAAAGAGAAGAACTCCTCTTGGCTATTACAAGGCCCTCTCTCCTCTCAAAGTCATGGGCCTGGGGAGTCTTCCTCTAGATGGGTAGGAGGTCCTCTGACTGGACTGCCTTTAAGCAGGATCTATTCCTCAAGAACAGTATTTCTGAAAAGGTCCCTCAACATATAAGAAGAAAAGCAGTCCCTTAAACTAGCCATATGGCAACCATGGGTATGAAGTGTTAGGAACTTTCAAACTTCTTAGCCTCGGCATATGAGGGCGGGTAGCCTGTCCTCTACCTTGCCACCTGATTGCCCCACTGACAGTGTACGGTCATGGTACTCATTATAGCTGAGTTGGCAAAGGCACACACCAAAATTTTCTGTCCTGCCCTCAATACAACTGAGTTAATTAAAAATTCTAAGAAAGAGGGAAAAGAGCTGGAAGGCAGGGTGCACTGATTAGGAAGGGGTCTGTAGCCTTCATCTAGCTTTCAACCACAGGCCTTGTAAATGACCCAGTTTCAACATCTGCATTTCAACTCTGATTCCAACAATCTCACCTGTCCAGGTAACAAGCTGGCATCAACTTGACTGTGAATCAATATTGCAGCACTAAGTGGATGCAATAGGTCGTCTGTTTGCTTTCAACCCATCCTCAATCAATAATGAACATCAATTTCATAAACTAACAGAGCTGCAAGTTGTGTTTCCTTCCAAAATTTGCATTTGGACCATTAGTCTTATTCGGTGATAAACACACACAGCTTAACTTGAGAGTGGTAAAAGTTGGAACAGAAAAATGTAAAGAAAAAAGTGGTATATCAATAACCCATTTCAACCAGATTAATGAACCAGAGCCCAGCTCTAGTCTCATGAGAATTATTTATTTTTAGCATGACACTGCAAGGAAATAGCAGGTCCTGACAGGGATATCTGATGGAGGGGAAATTTCTTGTTATGACGCTGTAAAGCTTAAGGATAAAGGATGCAGAAAAAGATGGTTATTGGATCATTTATTGGGGTTCTAGATGAGAACCTGAACCAGCCCATGATAGCTGAAAGCTACCTCTGGACTGACATAAAATGATAAAGTTTAGATCTTACCGGTAACGCTGTCATAAAATATTTGTAAAGTAAAAGCATGTAAATCATTTGCAATGTCCTGATTTTCATGGACTACATGAAATTTATACAGCTTGAGTCAAATGAAAACTGGCAAGACCCATGCATGAATGGATCAGCCATGGAGACAGCAGAACAAAACATCAATCACCCAATGAACTTATATGAATCCGGTTCACCAATCCATCGATTGGTGGATTGATTGATCAGTTGCTATACTACAGTAAGGCATGCGCTTTGCAGAGGATAAACACGTTCAATGAACGCAGCCAATAGCAGGCCATCCTGAGTCCAGACAGATCATACGTTGCCATCTAGTGAATAGTTGGTTCAGTATTTCTAGCTCTGGCTCCACCTAGTGAAGGGTACTGAAAGCACAGACAGCATTGTCAATGGCAAGAAACCCAGATGTAATCTTCTTGCCTCTGCATTCATAGAAAAGGTTCATTGCCATGGAATTATTACCATCTACGATTACAGTTACTATGGCATCTAATTATAAATATATTATTTTCAACTGTGTCATAGAAAAGTTTGTTCTCAAAGACAAAGTCATTTGGGTCAGTATGGAAATACACTTTTGAGGTTTGTGAGGAACTACAATGTGCTAATTGTCTGCATAATGAACAAAAACTAACAGTAAAAAAGCTTTCGTGTTTGTTAATATTTGTTATCTCCTTAGTGGATGAAATCCTTCAGACATAGGAGGCGCTTTGTGCCTGGATATTGTCCAACCTCCTCTGATTTGGAAAATTCAATTAATCTGACCTGTTAGCCGTGAACAGATCTGTAAAATCGATCTGTGCCAGATTCAGACAAAACACCATTTGCTTACCACTCATGCCACCACCACCCTCATGCATTCATTCATGTGCACAAGGGTTGTTTATGACAACGTTATTTATGTAGGGCTGTTTCTTGCATTAACCAACTGCAGTCTATCTTAAAAGCTGTGGCCCATCTGATTGGAGGTAAACCTAGGTTTGTACATACATAAAATTTCAAGAGAAAGAATTGTGCTGGTTGCCAATACACAAAAGCATAAACATTAAGATCTTAATGCTTATGCAAATTGCCTTGTGGGCTGTGCTCCATCTTATCTTAAAGAGTTCTGTGACTCAGTCCCATTCACTCCTGGCCAAAGATTTCTTTACTCTGCTGCACAAGGTGACCTGGTTGTTTCTCCAGCCAGAACTTCCAGAGTGCAGCACAAGAGCTTCGCTGTGGTCGGCCCAACTTTCTGAAGTAGGTCGCCTAGCACCCTATGACATGAGCTCCTTCGTCTGATCACCTTTATTCAGCAAGTGCTTGAAGAACCATTTTGCTTAAGCCTGGTTTTCAGTCACTACGTTAGAAGTGCCTCTGATGAGTTGTTGTGGCAGAGGTGCTATATAAATCTCTGACTGCAACAGCTGCTCGCCAGACAATTGCTACCAATTACTCACTAGGTCAGTTTCTCATGAGTTCAGTTGCTCGCTATGACAATTGTTCACACGGTCAACTGCTCACCAGCTACATGTTTATGTACCTATTCTATTGTGATATAAAATTATATGTAATTACTCTTGAACATCAAATGCTCTTTGTTATTATTAATACAAACCAACTTCCAATTCTAGTATATTCGTAGTGAGTACAGTTGCTTATGTCTACACCTAGTACTTTAAGAAGTTTTATAATTTCTGTTTCCCTCTGCATATCCACACATGACATTGCAATACTTGAACAGCAAAAAAAGAAAGCTGAAGTAGATTAGAAATAGTCATGGTTTTGTAAAAGACAAAAACAGTAAACAAAGATTTTTGGAAGTGTGATAAACCAAAGAAATGTAAGTGCTGTGCTCATTACCATACTGAGGGAGAGATCATTAGTAAAAGAACTGGCAAGCATAATCAAGCTGCTGATATTGCTAATCTAAAGGCTAGGTGTTTCACTTCTTGTTATTGCTACCATAATTAAACCAATTTCACTATTTTACTTGCTTATTCAAGCAATTTACCTGGCGAGTAATTGCTATAGTGAGCAACTGACTTTGTAAACAACTGACCTAGCTAGCAACTGACCTAGCTAGCAATTGACCTATCATGCAACTGTAGGCAAGCAATTGTTTGACGAGCAACTGTTTGCAAGCAATTTTCCATAAACCACCACAGATACTGAAATCACAGCTCTTTTCCACGGTTCCTCTAAGTTGCTATATCGTATCGTATCATATCTAGAAATTTATAAAGCACCTCTCTCAGAATAACTATTCAGAGGTGTTCTCAGCACAGAAGCCCCAGGGAAATAAAAAATGCCTTTAGGGAATGTGAGACCCATGAGGAAAAGCCAGTCATTAGTTTGGCCTGAGCAGAGGGGGCAGGTCATTCCAGATCGTGGGACCAACTACAGCAAACATCCGGTGCTGGGCCAAGGTAGTTTTAGCCCTGGGAGCAAAAAGACCAAGCCGATTTAGAGAGCGCAATGAGCAAGAAGATGCAGATAGCGGCTATAAATATACTTTAGATACATACACAGTTGATACATCATCACTTCTATCCATCATTTCTCCATTATTTCTAGTCCTCAAAAGTATTCTACAGTAGCAAATCATGTTTCATAAACATGAGGTTTGGAATCTAATGTAACTTATAAAATATTTTCACACAGCATACACACACATCGATGGCACAAATTGGGAGTCAATTTTAAATTAATATAACTAAACATTCATGAAAAATACTTCTGAAAGAGTAAACTTGATAAACAGCCTACCTGTCATCATCTTTTGATTCAGCCTTGTCCTTGTTTCTCTTCCATGCATTTGGGATTTCTTCAACCGAGTGGTGATTCGGTTTGTATTGCAGCATTCCATCGTTGTTCACAAACCTGCAGTTTAGGCGATCAAGATGGCTGCTGCCAAACAAAAAGTCTCCGTCCGACATATATCCCGCCTCTGCATCATTTAGTCCCATATTCAAACTGTCATCTGACGTTCCAAAATATCTCTGTCCTTGAGGAAAAGATGGATCGAAAAGCATCCGATTCTGTGAGGGCAGTGCTGGAAGCCTTCTATGATTCTGGCCACGTGATAAGCCACCAATGCCACCTGACAGTTGAACACATCGTGTGATTGGTTCCATTGGCTTCACTTCAAAAGCACTTAGGTTTTCAGGCTCTGAATTCTCAGAACTTGTTGATGCTTTCTTTTGGTCTGTAGCTCCTTCCTTGACGCCTCCATCCATCACAAATGCATTTCTTCTATCGGCTTTTACTCCCTTCGTTTCTACTTTGTAGTTTGGCGCATTAGAAGATTCAGATTTAGCATTTTCCATGGCATGAGCAGCAACAGGAGATCTAGATGCCAAAGATGAAGCTGTGTCTAAATCCCCAGTTGCAGAAGTTGAATTGTTATTTGGTGCTTTTGACTTAGATATATTTTTTAGCTCATCAGTCCTCAGAGGTGATTTCCAGCCTTCAGCAGCCAGACCATCCATACGTACTACAGGTAGGTCACTGTTTGAGCTGGTGGCTTCTGGGTTTGATTCTGATGATACACAATTGTATTTTTTTCCTGTCTTCTGAGATTTACTGTGATCTAATCTGCTGTTAATCTCTTTTGTTTCTGCCGAATTGCAAATATTTTCTTTAGAGAGAGCTTCTGACATAAACGCCTCATTCTGATTGTTATTAACATCTTCCTGAGAGCTGCTATCCAAAGTTAACTTTCTTTGCGGTTCATCCAGTCTTTTCTCTGAAAGAGGTTGGACACTATCGCTTATCCTTCTTCCACTGGAAGGGGTTCGGTTGGACAGTCCTGGTTGGCTGCCTCGAGGCAATTGTGATGAATAGCGAGGCATTCGGGAATTTTTTGTAAGGCCGGGACCAGTCTCTTTCGTCATGCCATTACTGTCATCAGTTGTTGTTTGGACAGGCGTGCCAGGGCAAAATGGCTGTTTTTCTGCACCCTTTACCGCAAGACTCTCAAGAGATGAAATTTTTGGTGCACTTTTGGAAGATTTCTGTTCCTGAAGAGACCTCTGGTACCCAGCAACTGGCAGCCTTGTCAGACTGGAAGTCGCCTCAAGCGACTCCTCAACTGACGAGTCACTTGATCTTTTCGTTGAAACCATAGGCGGCTTGAGTTCCGACCTGGATGATGAAGCTCCCAACATGACTGCTTTCATAGCGTTGGCAGTTTTGCTCCCGCTCGGCAACAGTAATTTATCGGCACTTCCAAAATTCTCCTTTGCGCCTTTGGCTGACTTGGTATTACGTGGCAAGGTGCTCGAAGTTGAACTGACACTGTCCATAGATATGACAGATGAGCCAGAAGGTGAAGAAGCTGCTGGAATGCCTGAGCCTTTGCCAGGTTGTCGAGTCTTAGCAGATGCAATTCCCGTTTTCCGTGGCGTTTTCTTCTCAGCCGTTGACTGCGCACTTCGACAGGCCGATGGAGGACGAATATTCGATCCCGTTTGATCGGATCGAGGGATTGGCATTTTGCTAGAGGCAGGCGCTGTGGATGAACAGCTGCTCCTGCGTGCATTGCTCTCCTGTCGGGAAGTACCATCTCGCGCTCTTGACTGTGGTGCTGGATCAACGCTTCGATTTGGCGATTTCTGGGACCTTCTTGGACTGACGCTTTTTTCTCGCATGGTTTTCAGCCGACTGCCGTCTTGCGGGGTACTTGGCAGCAGTCTACCTGATGGGATGCCACTAGCACCTGATGGAATGCTACTAGCGGGTGAATGATGCGGCAACGAATCTGCAGATCGATGAGGAATGATCATAGATAATTTACTCTGAGACGTCGATGATGGAATATGACTTCCACTGTTTTCCATGGGTGAAAAATTATTTGAAGCTGAAACGCTGTAGCCTGGAATTTTCTGAGGCCGTGGCGTCTTTCCACTTTCTGATTTGTCATCATCTCTGCTGTCCAGACTGTCCTTTGAACTGAACATCTTTAGTTTGCTCAGCTTTGACGACGGTTTCTGCAAAAGAGACGATTCGGGATTAGCAGTACCACTTCCCAGCAATCGAACAGGTAAACTCGTCTCCGACTCCGACTGGGTCTTGCTTCTTGCCGAAGGTAGCTTTGGAATTCCAGTCTGAACAGACACTGGTAGAGAAGGCGGTACGCTGCCTTCACGAGGATTCTTCAAACCTGAAAAATAACAATATCATCATAATTATTATGAAAAATTTCAATCTGAGACACAGTTAGTCAGTCACCAGGTGAAGAGCAGTTAGGTATCCAGATGGTTGAAAGCCAGTGAGAAATAGTGAGTTTTGAGGCATTTGTTGAAGGAAAGGAGAGTTGAGTATTGGAGAAACATTGGTTCCATTCCTTGAAGGAGCAACATGGAACACACACGAGTCCATGACAGTTCTTCATCGTGGCTCAGACAAAAGACCCACTTACCCAAAAATTACAAACAGAGGATGTAACCAGAGACTAATGATTAACTATATTAAAGTATTGTAACAATATAAAGTTAAATTATTAATGACTGTAAATGATGCAAGTAACTATTAAAACTAATACTAATAAATGCTAAAAATGCTTAGAAAACTAAAATCAAAGCAGTCCTTGGTTTTAAAAAATTAGCCAAATGTAGACCCATCTGTTCCTCATTCATGTGAGTATGAATGAATGGACAAAAATCCCAGCCATTATCTATGTGCTATAAAAATGCAAGCATTTTTTAATCAAACAGAGGCACTATAAATCACAATTTGGCCATGCTTAAAAAAATTACTGTCATAGTTACTTGCTGTTATATGTATTTTCATTACTAATTGTCATCGATTAAATTATGTTGGCATTTCGTATATAAAAATTTCTATGCGCAAAGTCAAACTGAGGCACAGTTAGTCAGTTGCCAGGTGAAGAGCAGTTAGATATCCAGATGGTTGAAAGCCAGTGAGAAATAGTGAGTTTTGAGGCATTTCTTGAAGGAAAGGAGAGTTGAGCATTTGAGAAACATTGGTTGACAAATAATCAAGCACTGACTCATTGCTGTGTTGCTGTTGTTGTTATCGACGACAGAAGCTTTTGTTCTTCCGAGAGAATTGGTTGCATAACCGCTCGATGAGGAGCTTCGAGATGGGATAGACGATGAGACAGGAATCGGACCTCTCAGTTTACTAGGATTTTGTTTTCCGTGAGATGAAATATTTATGTCATTTTCTCCTTGTGACATTCTAAAACGTCAATAAAATAATAAGCTACCAGAAAGTTCAGTACCAAACAACACGTGTCACATCTAAGAAGTGAGTTTACTAATTAGCCACTTGTTCAGACAATAGCCAAAGGGTCACCGTTTAGCAATGTTGACATAGTTAAACATCAAATAATTGATTTAAGTCTGTCCTGTTGTTTTAGCCATGTGGTCCTAATAGGGCGCTTACCATTGTGAGTCATATCAACAGCATAAATTGATTCTCACAAAAGTATTACAACATGCTAATCACTGTCTTTCAATTAATATTCATGACTTCCGGGATGCATAATAAATTCTATTGCAAAAGAGTCAACTATCGGTAAATGCAATAACATTTTGCACAATATACATACTCTGACCAGTTATTGTTTCTGTGAGCTTTAAAAAGTAAATTCTCCAAACCATCCCACATAGAAATAAATGTTAAACTACATTCTCAATCATCTATTCATTTGCAGTTCATCTCAGTTCGTCCAGTCATAGCACGATGTAACAAAGCAAACAATAGCACTAACGTTTCAACTCAATTCATGACCCAGTCATAGGACAATGACAAAAGGCAACGGTCAGTGAAGTACACCAGGGTCCAAAAACACACGGGAGTCATGTTTCCAGAGTGACAGTGCGGGACAGCCAATTAAGTCATTACAGCATTTACAAAGTCCAGCCACAAAAACATAAGTTAGGTTCTATCAGGGCTCATTGCTAGCTATGCAACTGCATAAGGGCAATGCATGTACACAGCAATATACACATACATAGCAATATACACATACATTTAGCATTACCCGTGTACATATATTAGCCACATACAGAGGCAGGCAGTTTAACTGCAGATTTTTAAAGATATATGATAGCTAAACATATGTTATGGCCACCATTGACTATGTGGCCATATTAATTACATAACCATCAATACATGTATGTATATATGTATGTATGTATACATGCATGTATATCTATATGAATGGATGTATGTCTGTCTCTGCATGCACGCATGGATCCATGGATGTACCTGGGCGTTTCTACAGCACTTTTCAGTAGCTTAACTGTTACTAAAGTGCTAAAGTCAGAAGAAGAACAAGGAAAACAATGTAGCTGGAGAAGGAAGGCAGCCTGTTTCATTCATTCATTCAGAACATTTATATAGCACTTCTCCATTATATCACTACTCAGAGGCACTTACAGTCTAACTCCGGCGCAACAGAACAGTTCTCAAGTGCTTATAGAAAGTGCATGCACAGTTTGTGATCCAAAGGGTGTTTGTGATCCAAAGGGTGTTTGTGATCCAAAGGGTGCCTATGGTCCAAAGGGCATTTGTGATCCAAAGGGCGTTTGTGATTCAAAGGGTGCCTGTGTTCCAAAGGAGTTTGTGATCCAAAGGGCATTTGTGATCCAAGGGGTGTTTGTGATCCAAAGGGCATTTCTGTTCCAGGTAGATGGCCCGACCAAAGAAAAAGCATGATACTGCATTACTGAGATGCGTGCAAAAGGAACAACCAGTTCACCAGAGTATAGGAATGAAGATTTCTCCAATCAGCCACACCTGGGGCAGCAGAGTTCGTAAAAGTACCAAAGCAAATTCCCCAATTGGCATCACCAAACCCAAATCTGTGTATGCAACCTCATGCAGAGACAGAAATTTAAATTTAACTAAAAAGTTTCTTTCATTACTTATTTACTATTCATAATTTTTACAGTTTATGAATGGTTCTTTTTAGAAAGGTGTCCTGTTAATTATTATTATGCAATTAAATTTGCTAATTCTACCTAATAATGGCTTTCAGTGAATTACCGATCATTGCCACACCTCACAGGTCATTAAGTGCTTTGTAAGTGATCAGTTACCTAAGAACGTCACTGCTCTTCGTGCTGACTCAGGACATAGTATCAGTTTCGCCATAACCTAACCTTAATATTATTATTATAATTGTAATTGCAAATTCTTACAGCACCACTTCAAGGGAGACTCATTACGTCATATGACGCTGGACTGCTGGCCATTACATAATTACAAGCAAACAAAGACGTGTAAACATTTAACCCTAATCTAGTATCATAATACCTATGCAATCAAACTAGCATTAACATAGATGAGCGCAAAAATATAAAGCGACTTGCTACACAGCTGTAGTTTGGAGGTGGCATCCTGACCTTTGCAAATGAGCCTGGCCCTTTAGAGCATAAGCTAGGAATGTAGATACCCCTGATTCCTCAACTACAAATGCTTCAGCTGTATACTAACAACTTTTAAAAATATATTTCAGTTGCTGTAATTTATCTTGAGTTCCATTCTTCTGGACACAGTGACGTTCACTTCTTCCTCGATAATATGTATACTGTATAGATATGCAGAATTGAAATAATTAATAATAAGTATGAGTTACATCAAATAGGGTAGTTTAAACAAAAACCGCTATCTAACTGTAAGACTTTCTTAGCAACACTCACTTAGACTGACATACAGTCAAAAATACATGTACTGATATGCAAAGCGTCTCTGAGGTTCATAAAGGTTTCTATATAAAGACCCAAATGCCTTCCTTGTCATATGCCATTGTCTTAACATTTGGAAATAGTACTATATTGTCTATTTTGTATACTGGTTCATTCTATTACCTGCCGTAACCTTAAAGCATCAAATTAACTGCTTTACTTCAGCTCTGATCATCAAAGTATAAGAAAACTAAGTATATTACAATTGTTGCTTAAATTAATCCTTTGACGATGAGCGTGTACTAAACTGCATGGAAAAACTAATCCCTCTCGTCGTTAAGGGGTTAAATAGATCATTATTTCAAACCAGCAATTATATGAAAGCCTATATCGACTGGTGCTAGAATTTCAAGCTTTAACAACAGAGATGATTAACCCAGGTAATGAATACCAGCAACAGAGTACTCAGCTGAGAACCTACTGTGTGGACGTTTTCTGGTAAGGTGAGATGTTAACGACGCTGTAGCAGTAGGAATAATCAAATGGTTGATGAGACTGAGGATGCGGAGGAGGATGTGCAGATGAGGGACGGGGACTGCTTTGTACAGCTGATGATTCTTGGAAAGAAGAGGAAGGCTGTCGGATAGGGAGACGGGGTTGGAAGCGAACATCAGATGTTGGCGTAGCGGTCGTTTGAAAAGACTCTGCTCTGGGTGCCTTTGTCGTCTGCGGCTGATGAGTCAGGTTAGAGTCCTTGTGTTTGTGCTTGTACTCGGAGAGGTTGTAGAGAAGACAGAGAATGTCCTTAAGACTCCCGTGCTGAATTTCTGCAACAAAAAACCACAACAGAGCTCTGCCAGGTTAAATATTTGCCATGCCAAATCCAGAAGACAAGACAAAGAACAGAAAAACGCAAACATTCTTTTCCATGCACCAAATAACTCCAGTTGAAAGGACTATTGCATTTAGATTAGCACATAACAGAGTGACAGAGTGGATGAGAAGGAATTATCTAAGGAAACTTTGCCATTGTCCATAGAGCAGATAATGTCATTTTCGGCAGAGAGAAGAGCAGCCTCTGTGGAGTGGAATTTGCAATATGCTAATTGGAAGTAAGGAATTTGAAATAGATGGGCCTCAAGTCAACTTTTAGCAACATGTTCAGTTTAGAAATAAAAATGATGCTTCAGATTGGTTGGTAGTGTGACATAGTGTCAACATAAAAAGATGGTTTTATTTGAATGTACAATGCCAGAGAATTTTAGTCTCATGCTGGATACCTTGTCAAGAAAGAAATTAATGAAAACATCAGCCAGACAGGATGGCGAGGTGGTTTTGGGTGTTGCAGATGGCGTTTTCCTTAGAGCAGCTTACTGAGGGCCCTCCAAATGGACCTCAGACAAGACGAGTTTCTGAAATCAGGTTTGTGAAGTAGGAGGATTGGCCTTGGAAAACAGGATATGAACAACTTTTCACTGTTCTTAGAAAACACATATGATAGAAGGGAAGCAGTGAATGGCGCCAAGTGCGTTCAAGTTGGCTGCATCGACATTGAGCTGCGACAATTTAAGAGTTAAACCAAGGCTTCGGGTCATGAACGACAACCTCCTTGTATTTGAAAGGAATGTGCTTATCAAGCAGTTCAGTTAGAACAGATTGGAGTTAATCGCAGAGAACATCTGCGGACAGGTTAGCATCAGAAGAAGAAGTGAGGAGCAGATGCAAATTTTGAAAGTCTGGACATCTACCGGTAGTTTATGCCAGGAAGATAAGGTGATGGCAGAATAAGTTGGTGGAGAAGAAATGGATGTAGCGAGACAGTAAGGTAATCAGAAAGATAAGCGTCCTGAGTCAAGAAATCATGAATTACTCTGCACTCGATTCTTGTCTGTATGATATCAAGCACGTAGCCTATAGCACGTGTTAACAAGGTGATGTGCTGGTTAAGATAACAAAAAGTCAAGAGTTCGTGGAAGGTAGCAGAAGTGTGAACAGTTGCATGGACATGAATGTTAAAGTCATCCATCAGGAATAGGTCATAAGGGAATAGAGATAGAGCTCTAAATTCAGCAAAGAAATCTGTTACAGAAAACTGAAGGCGATTGGTACAATATTATTTTTAAGGAGTGTAATTTGTTTGTTGTCAGAGTTCAGAGTGCCAATCATAGCTTCAAAATACAAAGGTGGAGATATTGGGAAAACAGATCTAGACGAAGCAGAGGATTTATAAAGTAAACCTATTCCACGTCCATTTCCACTTGGCTGTGGTTCTTGTAGCAGTGAAAATGAAAGAGAAGTTATCTTTTAAAGGAAAGCCCGTGTTTCATCAGGACTAAGCCAGGTTTCATTAAGTGCCATAATGTGAATTTGTTGTTCAATGAAGTAATTTGTCACAGCAAGCACTTTAGAATGGATAGAGGCAATGTTCAGATAGCAAGCTTTTCAGGTTTTTAGGTGCAATGGGCCAGGAAAGAGGGAACTAAACCGGATGAAAAAGCGTCATTAGTATTGTTTAAAAAAGTTAAAAGATGACAAAAGTCTGGTAGCTGACTACCAGAAAGTGCTGAGTGGGAAAGCATAGCCAATGAAATGAGATACAAAACAGCTTTGGGCGAGGTCACCAAAGGGGCTATACTTGACCAGAGACACTGAAAAGTGCAAAAACAACACAGTGAGTTTTGAAAAAGACAGCATGTTTTCAGGAGATACACCCTGTAGAGCAAGGACATCAGATGGTGGGCAACTCACCCTCACAAGAGACCATAAAAGTGGGCCAGCAAAGTTAGCTTTGGTCTCAAATATTCAGTTACAACCATAGAGGTTGGAGTGAGGTTTACCAGACGAGTTCATCTACCAGCAGTAGTGTAAACAGTCAACATCAATATTAGGGCCAAAGTGCATAATTAGTTAAAGTGTTAAAATCAAGATATTAGTACAAAAAACCAGGAAGTTCAAAACCAATTTCCGCCAGCTGCTTCCACTCGTAAGTGCAGAGGATAAGTCTCCCAGAAAAATAACTGATTGAGAAAGCAAAAGCCTCTGAAACTGATGCTTGATAAAGACAGGATGCAGTGAAAATAAGCAGAACTACTGTATTTTGGATGATAACTTGTAGTTAGATTAAAGTGAAATTAATCTGTCATGAATAAAAACTTATGCTTTGCTGGGGTAACATGCTACATTAGTTCACGAGGAGCAAGTGCCCAATGTTTTGTTATTTTATAGTGGTGTTGTTGAAACATGAGGATCTCATATACAACTGTTTGATTGGGACATTATATATGTGGGGCCTGCTTGTACTTTGTGAGGCTCTGGGCAGACTCCCCTTTTCAGTTTCAGGCCGGCATCCTCATTTTGTTGGTCCTGTGGGTTACTAATATTATATAGTAATTAGACCTAATTTCCCACAAGTCCCAGTTTCCATCTTATCATGTTTTGTTGAACCAAGCCATTGGTACTTTGTGATGTTGTCTTTATGAATTTTGGCTCCTCATTTGTCATACAAAAAAAAGAAACATTAAAAAGAAACACTAATTTGCAACAAATGATGGAAAGTAGGCCTATATTCCAGGACTGCACTGCATGATAGCGACATCTCACGGAGATATTTTCACAGAAGTTTCCCATTAGACAATTCGTCATTGCTTAATATTGTATCAACCTAGGGTCAACATCATAACTACTGCCTTAGAAGTGGGAGGATAGAGTTGATGTCGTGACCAAGGAGTTATTAATTAGATTCTTGTATTAGTTCTCATTGGCCGGAATGACATTACAGCCTAAATCAAGTAGGGCCAATCAGCATAGCCATCTCCACACTGTTTAGTGGCATCCATTATGTATCTTCAGGACCGTAATTATACATGCATAATTATATACGCATTAGATAAGGTTAACCATAACCAAACTGATGTATCCTAATTAGTCATTTCTGATCTTTAGTCCTGAAATTAATGCCAGTAAATGTCAACAATTGCAGCTTAAAACCAAAGACAAATCCAGTGTCAATAAAATTTTAAAAATTTCAATTATTTTCATGCCATATCATATATTCCACTTATTAATAGAAAATAAAAGCTATAGAATGTCTCTACCACCCAATTAACTGTGTAATTTTCTGAACCGACTCAGGCAAAATTATTTGCAATTTCAATTAAATTTCCATGTTCTATTATGTAGTACCAAGTATTATTGTATCACTAAACTATTGCAAAATAATTAATTTATCCACCAATTAAAAATAACTTTAAAATACTAACACTTACACCTAAAACCTGAAAACATTACATTACAGGTTAGATTTATTCCAGCCTATGAGTTATAAATATGTTCAAATATATTAGCAATTATCACTGGCATGGATTACACAGTCAAGATATTCTCAAACAGTGGATGAGCTGTCATTTTGTATAACATTAACAACTTGCATTGGATTATGGCACTGATTTTATAGAAGGATACTGAAACTCTTGCACTGCTTTGGCCAAATTACAATTTTTGTGCTGAAATAATTAAAAACTGACTTTGCAATGCACTTTTAGATCTAATTTCTGTTGCCCTTTAACGAAAATGAGCCATAAATAAACTAGGCATTAGTAAAGTACTCGTCCTGGTTTTCCTTTGCGTAGGTTAGTTTGTTACATGGGAGACGGATCCTAGTTGTACAGCAGGAATAAAGCAAGTCTAGAAGGCTGTCATAAATCATAGGAAATGAGATGAAGCACTCAGAAGAGACAGACTGGGCCCTGCTATCAGCTGCCCCGATCACATTCATCATCAGAAAATTGCAAGGGTTCTTAACTACAGTCATGATCATTCACAAGCAGAACTGGTCACTGAATAAAACTACTCAATAACAATAATAAATATTTGCCAAAACTTTGTAAGTGAAGTACTCTGTTAACAACTTACCTGCAAAATTCCAAATAATGGAAACAAAGTGTCTAATAAGAACTGGTTAGTTATGAGACAGGTGAGTGGAGAAGGGATTCATAGCCCAGATGAACCTCCCAGGGAAATTCTTCAGAGGGAACAGATTGAATAATTATTTGACAATGACAGTTTGTGATATTTGCTTGAGGCTATTGTTATGGCTGGGATAACTGAAATTCCACAACCTCTAAAGCACCAATGATCCCATTTCTTTGTCTGAATTTAGCCCGCAAATGAGAAAAGCAAAACTGAATGCCAAGTTCAGCTCTCACCTTTAGCTTTCAGTCCACTGGTGCTGACTCCCTGAGACTTCAGAAAGGTAAGACAGACTTCTACATTGTGAAGCTGAAACAAAATTAGTCCATCATTAAATTCAACAATGACTGCAATATTCTTAAAGATAACTCCAAACAATCAATCTATTTTACTGCCAGTAGTAACTTTCCACTAACATCTCCAGCAACCAACGTACACCGCCAGGTCTAGAAGAGGACTGAAAATTGTGGCTCTCTTCTGAAGGGAGGAGGGACCTAGGAAGGCAGTTAAACCTAATGTATGCTCAGCAATGTTTGCTTATCCAGTCATAGATAAATAACAACAGAAATCAGTAAACAGCATTTGCACTTGGAAGTTGTAGCAGCGGTGAAACACAAAAGGGCTCATGGTATATGACATTGTCGGCTAAAGGCTTTGTGTCAACAAAGCCTGGAATTGGTGATTCATCCAATAAGAGGTGAACTCATCTGAAACTGTTGCTACCTTCTGCTGGACAATCACTGTTAAAGCTTAAGACAATTCCATCCAGACAATGAAGATTAAGACCCTGGGACTCTCAGTGGGTAACCAATTCGGAATTAAACAAGTCCTACTGCATTCAGTTGCACATTTGGACTTTCTAGAATGTCATCTGATTAAAATCAAACTGAAAGTATTTATTAACGTCAGGTAAATCACATTCCAAACCATACCTTCATTTCCAACAGCACGCAAATCAAGACTGGGAAAATTACTCATTTGGATTTGGGAAGAGGTACTAGAATTTTAGAAAATCAAGAAAACAATGAGCAGATGCATATGAAGCTAAGAAGAAGAAGAAAAAGCAAGAGGAAGAATAGGGGAGACGGATGATGAGGAGAAAGAGAGGAGTAGAAGGAGTAAGAGAAGGTGGAGGAGAAGTATGATAATGATGATGGTGGCTTGGTGGTGGTAGTGGTGGTGATGGAAATGGTGGTAGTGGTGGTGGTAGTGATGGCGGTGGTGGTGATGGTGGTGATGATGGTGGTGATGGTGGTGATGGTGATGGTGATGAGGTGGTGGTGGTGGGGATAATGACAAATGGAGGACATACAAATATGAATGGCAGGTTCCTTAAAAACAGCCATTACAATTAGCAAACTGTTCAAAGCCATTTAAAAACCGGATCTAAACAAACTGAAGGGCCTTGATGTTGAGAATAAACATTTGAAGACAGCAGGAGGCCCCTCACTTCAGAACAACTGCTGATTGGGGTTGCCTGCACTGAAATCAATTTTACACAAAATATTGAAATTATGGACTTGTTGCTATGAGACCCCATTAAACATACAGGAAGGTTATTAATAATAACGGAAATGTTATGTAAGGGTAAACCTCCCAAATTTCTCAGCACCACATAAAAACTTGCATCATTTCAAATCACGTTTGCAACAGTCAGTGGTGTCTGGTCAGTTTCAGTGTCAGGTCAAGAACTAGTTGGTGAGGATTTGGTGGTCAAGCATATAGCATATTACAGATACTTCCAATAATTTTTAACATGCTTCATTTCCAAAACTTTTAAAAATTCTTATCTTAATGTATAAGCTCTATGCCATAAATGACAAGCATGGGTGTTAAAATCCAATTTAAATAGCAGACTCTGTTGGAAAGCACTGCTTAAAAACTCCCATCAGTCTTTCAAATGACTTGATTTCATCGAGAATAGGTCACTAGGTACAACAGAATATGAATATTCATAGGCCATCAGGAGATAAGGTTGGACTCCCACACAGATGAACAGTATCCAAGAGATCCACTTATCTACAACTACCACAGATTAAAATGGGAAAGCCATGAACTGCTAGAGCAATTTTATAGTCACAACAATCAAGCTACAAATTATGAAATTTATGTGGAAATAAGTCTGATGGCGTACTGCAATATCATTAAGTCCTCAAATCGTGGCAGACATGCAAGCAGGATGTCCAAGGAAAATTACTAATTACAAGACTATATACACAACTGAAGCAGTGATCCCACGTGTCATGGCCATACCATTGTGCCTAATTATGCCAGTATTATATCTAAGGAAGCAAGTCACACGCAGTTAAACATCTTTCAACAGCTGTACCATTTACAGCAACAAAAGCACTTAATTATTGTATCCTACAAAACTTGCATGTTGTGCAGATGAACAATTCATCAACAATGAACAATCATTACATAAAAGCGAGAGAGCAACAGAAACTGGTAACATGCCTTCTGTTCTTCACAGGCAGTATGTCACTGTCCATGCTGAAGATGAAGATGAAGATGAAGATGAAGATGAAGATGAAGGTGGTGGTGGTGGTGGTGGTGGTGGTGGTGGTGGTGGTCGTGGTAGTGGTCGTGGTGGTGGTGGTCGTGGTGGTGGTGGTAGTAATGATGATGATGATGACCATGACCATGATGATGATGATGATGATGACCATGATGATGATGATGATGACCATGATGATGATGATGACTATGGCAACCATGATAACTACAAAGACCATCGTAATGCTGATGTTGATGATGATGATGATGACCATTATGACAAGATCTTGAAGCTGACGATGATAATTATCATGATGATGATAACAATGAGGACCACCATGACATTAATGACTTTGATGATGATGATGAAGTTCAGCGCCCATAGTTAAATGCTGTCCATAGAGTCAGTCACATGATCTGGGATTAAGAGGAAAATGGAGCAAACCAAGTGGAATGGATAGAAATATAGGTTAAGTTCTCCCAGAGGAAGAAGTGCCAGATGGATATCCATCCTTATCTCCAACAGAGACTAGGTCAGATTCCATCACTAACGGTTTGGGTGGGTGTGGGTGGGTGGGGGTGGGTGAGGGTGGGGCAAAGCAATCCATCTGGACAACCTTTAAGTTCCTTCCACAATCCCTATTGTAAACATGTCCGACTGGCAAACATCGGTTGGCATCCGATGGCACACAAATGCCAACCATCCTCCAAATGATGAACACCACTGTGCATGAATCCATACTCACAAGAACTATGTAGTCATGCGCCTGTGAAAGTAAGTATGTATCTATGTGACCATGCATTCCAAAGTAATAAGTGTTTTCATGCACCTGTGCATGCATACAATACCCAAGTAAGTATCTATGTACACGCGCATCTAGATCCTACCTAAGTCAGTATGCACCCAAGTGCCTTTGTAAGTACATGTTACCTAATCAAGTATGTGACCACGTATCTGTGCAATGTAGATGTTAAGTATGTACTCAAGCAATCATGCTTGTATACATTACCAAAGTATGTATCTATACACTTGTGCATGTATACGATGTAGTCATATGCACAAGAGTGTGTTCATGCACCTTACAGTACACACTGCCAGTGGGAAGAGAAGACGTCGAGTGAGAGGACTGGCCACCCGGCATAAATTCTCAAGGCTAATGAAAATTAAATCCAAACTTTTCAGACCATGGTTGCCACTCAGGCCAGCTTACACTTTAATGACGACAATGTATTAAAAGTGACTGGAAACCAGTGCAGGTTGTCATTAAAGTGTTTAGGGACTGCTTTTCTCTTTTCCTTCATATAACGGTTTACTTTTTCGTTGTTGCAAGATATTTTACTGGGAAAGTCAGGAAGGTAAATGCCCACACACATTCACAGAATTATGATATAGAACATGATGATGTCTTTAAAATAATAAACGCTGGTGTGTTTGGAGATGCAGGTGCAAAACTGTGTTCTTAACTCTGGATCTTGAGACTCAGGGCAATTCTATGTCACCGATGTCATGAGGGTGGCAAGATGGCTCATGTTAGTTCTCCACAACATTGATTAAATAATAAATAGGTAGGTAGTGCAACACTTGTTCTGTAAACTGAGAGGGACAAGTCCAGCAATGAATGGACCCATGACCAGGACCTTGGCTTTATTTCATTCCTAGTTCAAGGCCCAAAAAGTGCGAAATTATCTCCTCTTTTACATTCTACTATGTGACAAAGTTTTACTTTAATTAGGTAGGTAGATGAGTAAAGTTAGTAAGTAATACGATCAACAGATAGGTAGACAAGTAAGCAGGCAGTTAGATAGGTTGGTATACAGGTAAGTAGTAATATACATGCATATACCTCTTTCAGAGGTTTCTGAACATTCTTTTCTCTTCCACAGTCCGAGATCTTGAAGTTGTCCTAGACTGGGATCTTTCCTTGACTGATCATGTCAACAGTGTCTTCCGATCATGTCTTTCATGCTTTCACCACATAAGTCAGCTCCGTACCATCCACCACTCCCTCTCCTTTCAGTGCTATAACTACTTAATTTTTCACCCCTTATCGGCACCAGGTTGGACTTTGGTAAAGCTATCTTTGCTGAAGTTTCAGTTTCAGTAGCTAATATTTGGAAGCTTCAGTGTGTTCTTAATGCAGCAGCCCATCTTATTGGAGGTGTCCCCAGGTTTGACCTTTATGCGGGGGGGGGGGGATACTTTGCACTGTATTCAGTGTACTCAGTTTAAGATCCTGACCCTTATGCGTAAAAGTCCTGTTGGCTCTGCTTCATCATACCTTAGGGACTTCTGCATTTCAGTCTCCTCAGTCCAGGGCTGTGGCACCCTTTGGTCGGCTGCCCATGGGCTCCTCACTGTCCTTCATATTGCATATTGCTACAGCTCAGGGCAGATTGCACAAGCTTTGCCTATGTTGGTCTCACCAGCTGGAATCGCCTTTCTTGCGAGCAGCGGCTCGAACCTCTGTCAAATTGTTTGTCAGTTTGTCCTTTCAACAGTTTGCAAGCACCTGAAGTCTGTATTATTTGACAGTGGTTTGGGTCGGGGTGCCACTGATAAGTTTTTCTTGAAGTGGCGCTTTATAATTTCAGATAACAATTATAAATACAAAAACAAATCCTCAGTAGATATCAAGACTTGATGTACAAAACATACAGGCAGCTCCACCTTTTCTGCCTTTATCTGTCCATCTTAGCATTCAAAATAGCCTCATTATAAGCAAATGTGCTATGCTACACATCCTTAATTAACATGAAATTCGATTTGCATATTATTTTTAGGAATAAAGCCACTGAATGTAGAACTTTTGAACAATGGTCTCTCAGTGATGTTGACTGTGTGTCTTCACCTGATCAACAACAGCTCCAATTCAAGTGGCTGTGTTCTGAACTTCTGAACATTGTATGAATCCATTAACTTGTTTCTATCTTGGTTTGCTACTTACTGACAGCTCTCTAGACCACCATTTGTATGCAGGTGATACCCAACTACTCTTCTCATCTGACACTTCTTCCACTAATCCTGCTCTCGAACTACTTCCTTCTGTTTTCAGTGATGTTCAGTTCTGGAAGGATAGTAATAGACTTGTCTTTCTAAGCCCGCATACTTTCTACTCGACACAAGTCAACAGCTCCACGAATTCTACTGGCATAAGTTTGCTCAAATGGGTGAACTGCTCACTGATCATACTGAATGTGCATGTACTTTAATTGAGCATACTGTGCAACTCTACCACGTCTTTTTCTAACCATGTTCAGGCCATATGCAGATCCGTTCAATTTCACATGCAGGATATCCGCAGAATCAAATCTGATATGCTTATATGTTTCAAACCGTTTTATTTTCACTAGCTAATGCTCTGGTTTCAAGTTCTAGTACGTTAAGTGTTGTTGGCAACCCTCTACCAAAACAGGTAACTCACAAGCTGTTGAATTGTTGGTTTCACCTAAAAGTTACTACACATTTCTTGTCATTCCACTGTAAATGCTTGTGGATTATAGAACTTAACTATATTATTTTCATTATTTTCAACCTAAATTATTATATTATATATCAAGACATTAGTTTGACCTGGAATGGCTACTCTTTGTTTAATACTATTATTATATACTAACTGGTAATTATAATATGCAACTTTCATAGAACACTGTGAATCTGAGGTGCAACTAGATGAAAAATTGCAATAATTCATAATTAGTAAAGCATATCGTTGATGGTACCACTTAACTCAGCCATAAATCAAGCAATGGAATGCCATGAAAACTTGGGAAAGCATAACAAATAACATGCTATCTAGTGTCATATACGAACAATTTATATTAAAACATGAAGTGAATGAGACCGACCTGTTCTGTAAAATTCTTTGGGTCTTTGATAATATTGGGTACTCGGGTGTTAACTGCAATGATATCCAACACAGAATAGGATTTACTGTAGTCCAGAAAAAGTAAAGTTATCCAGTTGAATCTTTTCAATGGTCAAATTCTGAAACACTGCTGCTATAAGCTATTTGAAGAATAACAGATCCTCAAAAGAAAGACTAAAGGAAAATACAATCTGAAGTCCTTACATTCAAGTAAAGGACCCACGAACAACAGTGACTTATGGAACATTGAGAATCACAGGCCGACACAACGATTAATATGCCCGCCTCAACCGGATATACATCCTCAATTTAATTGGATATCGTAATCAGCCCTGACTGATAATAATCGGTATGGGGTGTGATGCATGAGAAAATTCAACAAAACATATTGCGACAAAGCCACTACGTACTATGGCACGTGTCTGTGATGTCACAAGTTGCTTTTGGTCTGGACAGCAAGCAGAACACAGTCTGTCCAATTCAAGGATGTACTCTAATAACATTCTTCAGTTAACTGGAAAGCAAGCCTGACAGCCGACAAAGCTGATACTTTTCAGTGATCAACCAGAAGTTGAACTCAGGCATGAAATAAATCACAAAGTTCTGCCAATTTCTCTTGTCATAGTCTGACCACCGCTAGGTAGGATACATAGGAGGTTAGCAAGAGTGCTGGCCAGTCAGACTGTGTAATCAATCACCAGCCATGAATTAACACCTGTTCATGGCAGGAATGTTCGTTCTAAGGGGCAGTGAAAAGAACTTAAACTTAAGCACTAATATAGCTATTGGATAATCTACGTCTGGAAAAAACTATTTGTGACAATAGAAAATTCATATATGAAAATTCCACCAAGGAGTTCTTATTATCACTCTACCACAGGAACACTCTAGTATGTACATTATGTACATTTAACCATGGAACAAAACCATGAAAAGAATACTTGATATGAAAAACAAGCATCACCTCAGCCTAACAAAAGACCGGTTGTTACCCGTTTGTGCAGCGAAATTGGAGAAAGCCGAAGACTCGCCCACAGTTAGCAAACCGCAAAGTTGTATATATATATATATATATATATATATATATATATATATATATATATATATATATATATATATCCCAAATGACTCGGATAGTATCTCTTCACAGCCAGACTGTGATGGAATGATTCCACAAAGCTGAGGATTTCTTAAAAGAACCCAAATGCCATTGGATGAGGACCTGTCACCATATAACGATCAATTTCCTAATTCTCTTGAGAAAGAGAGCAGGTGCAGTAAGGTCTGGTCATGGAATGGTTCAGCTTACAGGAAATGCACCTCATCCAGTCCATTACAGCCAGTTACTCAGGCCATGAAACTGTTTCTTCAACGTAACAAAACTTACTCTTTCCCACAGAAACTAAAATGTTCTCTCATTAAGTAATTTATTGAGTTGTCAATGCTTTTGACTTTCGAAATCAGTGTGATTGATAACTACAGAAAAGTTTGTGTAGGCAAAACTGTGCTTGTGTAGCTGTGCAGGCATAAATATACATTTGCAATGACAACAGTATTACGAAATGTTTTACAGCTGTCATCATCATCAATGGCATGCCCTCTTCAGAGAATTACCATTTCCAGGACTCTTTGCCAATAGTCTGGGTCTTGGGCTCATATCCAGGCTGTGTGAAGCCCAAAGTTCAGTGGGTGAAATTGCGCCTCCACCGTCCAGGTCCGTGTGTGCCTTGGTCATCCCACTGGTCTCATCTGACTCCTTGGGGAACCAGAAATCAAGATTTAGAGAGCCCTAGAGTGGTCCTGCCTGCCATCGCACCATGTTAAGTGTCCAAACATCCGGAGTCTTACTAGTTTCATTAATCTCCTAGGCTGGGATCAGCCCACTGCGCCAATCCTCGCATTGCCTTGAAAAGCCCAGCTGTAATATAACAGATTCCCGGTGCTTTTTGCTATTCCTAAATCTGTGTTTTGCAGTCACTACCTCTTGCTCTGTTGGATAGGAGCAGTCGATCAAATGATCCAGTTCTGCTCTTGAGTGTGATCCTACATGTGCTCGGACTAATGCAGGAGGTCTGTTCAGCAGACTAGAACAGTACTCCTTCCAAAGTTATGCAGTTGACTTTATGAACGCATTACCAAATGAACAAATTAATGAGAGACAAAACCAAGATAAAAATATATGAGATGATCATACAACTCATTCTACTATATGGATTATAATGCTAGACAAAGCAAAAGCAAGATGAGAAAAGAATACTCACAGCAGAAATGGCTGCAGATAATTGCAGGGATTTCACGAATACAGAAAATAAGACGACATAAGACAATCAATATGGATCCAAACAACTCTGCTAGACAAAATTGTTCAACGAAGACTTCGGTGGTTTTGAAGTGTACAGAGAATGCCAGGTGACAGAATCCCATGCAATGAACTGCATGCAAGATTCGAAAGAAAAAGAAGCAAAGACAGATCAAGACCATGCTGCATAGAAAATATAATTAGGACATAACATCACTGAGGCTAACACTGTTGGAAGCACTGCACTTGACAATGGAGAACAATCAGAACATTTATTCGTATCCATAGCTGCCAAATGGCTGGTGTCAGGAACTGATGATAATGATGATGATGATGATGATGATGATGATGATGATGAAGATGGTGGTGGTGGTGATGATGATGATGATGATGATGATGATGATGATGATGATGATGATGATGATGATGATGAAGATGATGATGATGATGATGATGATGATGATGATGATGATGATGATGATGATGATGATGATGATGATGATGATGATGATGATGAATGCATCCCTGATGACATGGTCAAGTGCTCAGTACATGCATCATTATGGATGGATCCAGAGTTTAACAACATCTAATGCAACAAAGGCTGTTGAGGTCGGCAAAAAAATTATTTTCGCATAATAGAGCCTAACCATGCATCATTATGTGTGTGGTCTGAATATAAAAATGCTGGGTGAGTGTATATAAGCCACTCAAAGTATGGCATGCTTGGTGTATGGTGATGTGTATTTATGATATTTACTCAGTGTAGACTAGAAACAAATCGAGAATTCACATCTCCAAGAGTCCAAGGGGCCAAATTTTCTCAATTATTATTATCAGTATTTTCAATCCCTGTTCAATGGCATCGCGACGCCGCCTATTGCCATATCATTTTTAAGGTGGTACGACAACAACATACTTTAGCCATACCACTTTTTGTCTGTGGCTTCAGTCCCCCAGACCCTCTAATTTGCCGTACTACTTTTCAAATCGTGGCAACACCACTGTCCCTGTTACTCTCAGCATCTCTAGAAAAATTCCTGAAATTTGTTTACCTGCAATTCCAGAACAGCAAGATTCCAAACTCTAATGTAATGAATTGTAATGATGTGGGTTGCAATGTTAAAACAACCATGGACTGATGCTTCAACATTGACAATGCACGTTAAACTAGAGTCAAACAGCAAGAGGGTCTTCACCAACCACTGAAGCAGTCCCTTCCCCTTTTGGGGAAGCTAACGTGGCCTGCCAATCCTTAGATGTTTCTATTTGCTTTCATAGAATCAGTGGCTGAATAGGTTTACCAGCAAAAATGCTGCATTATAATGAGGACTACGCTAGAAGGATACAGAATTGTCATTGGCTAGGATGAACCTAATTGGAGACCGCTGATAGACCACAGATACTGAAACAGTTAGAGTGACAGCAGCATTGCAAAACCATCCTCAGTGCACTATATCCTAACATGCAAGATACGATACCCCTAGGGCTAAGCACAGTAATAGCTCATCTTGGTAGGGGAGGGGATGGCCAATCAGACATTTAAAAATAAAACAAACAGGATAAGCATGGTTTCCTCCCATGCATATAATGGAATACTGAGATAACCCAGTCAGACTTCTGGGTCAAAACAAGCAGCAGAAGCTTAGTTTATTGGCTAGAAATTCTGAATAACCTGGAAACCAGGGTCCTACTTTGGTTTATGTGGATAGTTTTCATAATATAGACTTGTACCCACTCAAAACATGATAATTATGCACAGTATTATTACAACACTTTCCTGGAATGGCTAATCTTGGTTCCATGATCATCCATTTGCATTTAATTCTGTTCAGCAAACATATTCAAACTGTCTTAACTGCACTTATTCGATCAGTTATATAGTCAAGCATTCAACACCTTTGTGAGGTACTTTAAAAGGAGCTATATAAAGTGTCTTGATATCTACCTACCTATCTACATACATATATGTCCATCATTTTAACTGCACCACTGGTAGCATCGGGTCTGGCAAAACTTAAATCTGCAATATGGTTGTCTTTAAAAGCTGTAATTAAAGAGGATTTCTTTTGTTCTTGAACTATCCAACCATGAAGGTCAATGCCCTAGGAATCCTCCAAACCATTCAATAAATCTGCCCAATCCTGCCATGCACAGATGTTTGCTCCAGAGTCATGATCTTGAATGAGTTACAATGAGCTGTGCTATTGGTTTACTATAACCATAACCATAACCATAGGTTTTTATTGTTTCCGACAGCAACAGAAGAAAAACAAAAACTTTAAAATTACAATCATTTGAATAATCACTGTGAAACAATGGGAGTAAAGAAGAAATCCTAAAGGGAAACAAGTCGTGACTATAGGGTCACCCTTTCATCATAGTGTTATTTTGGGTGATGAGCTGAATAACTGTAATTACTACTGAGGCAACAAATGAAACTTAACAATAAGTTGATCTCGATATCCAAAGCAAACCCACATGGTTAGCACTTAGCACAACAGTATCCACAACATGACATTATGCCTTCCTGACAAAAGTTCCTGTCAAAGGCCTTCATCCATACATCATCCCAAAGTCACGAGGAGGAGAATCATGCACAATTTATGCCTGTCCAAAATAATAGGATGAGTGGATGGGTGGATGGGTTAGGACCTGCATTATGATAAAGGAAATCAGGCTCTTTTAAGCAAATCACCAAGAAAGTGATGCATATGAAGTGTTTACCGCTTCATTTTCTTAGCCTTGGCATATTAACACAGGTGGCCAGTCCTCAACCTCATCATCTGATGTATACCCACCAACATTGTAAAGCTGATGAGTTTGCTAGAGGGCACTACTAGAACAGAAATCTTGAATTATCGGTCCCTCATGGCAGAAACTTGAACAACAGTCCACCATTCTCACCACTAAACTATGGTGCCATTGTTTGATCAACCAAAAGCAAAACCTGCTGTTAAGGTCTACCTGATGGCCAAACAAAGGCACACACATAGTAACCTACCTACACACCCCCACATGAGATTAGCAGATCTTGTTGGACATTTTGCCTTACATTTGTTAACAGTAGTACACTGATGCACAATGAGGTATTGTGTCTTAAACCACAGGCTCTGGTTGAGTAAACGAGCTCATGCCAAAGAGTTGCAACATGCTGTCTCAACCATTATTTCTATCACACTGTACTGCTTCTGCATAGCACTGCATATTGTATTGTATTGTATTGTATTTAGAAATTCATCTAGGCAATAACACAGATGATCCATAATATAACAGCATCATGTAACACAACGTGATTCAAATTGACAGCAGTTCACAAGACTTCAGAACTGTATTAGAACCACTGCAATTTACGTTTTGATAGCCAATTTTTCTTAGGCTCTTAAATACTTTGCACAGACAGCTTTATTACCTAAACTATTCCATAAATCCGCAACTGTTGTTCTTAGACATTTTTTGCCTTGACCTGCATGCATCTAAAATGATTTATATGTATGTTGCCTCAGGCTAAGTTATTCCTTGCCAGTACATGAAAATCTTTCCCATGATATTAAGTTCTTCCCAAGTCTACTCAGCTCCTTTACCTTTCCACAGTTAATACCTGTGCAATTCTTCTTCCCATATGAAATTCTTATATACCTAAACATTTTCATAGCCATAAAGAGCCTTACTTCTCATCGTCTCCTGGCACAATTGAGAGAGATTTACACAAATTACAGATGGTTCAAAATTCTCTGACCAGAACCCAAAAATACCCTTAAGTAGGAGCATATCACACCTACAGTATATTGCATGCTCATCAAGTAAAGTCCAGTTTAAAATCTGTCTTATACTTCACAAAGTACTACATTTTAGTCATCTGAATTAACGCTATTCTGCACCAGGAGAAGTATCACCATTATATAACATAACATAACATAACATCTGTCTTTATTGCATCCAATGACAACATTTGACAATCATTTACAACAACCAAATTTTTATATAATTAGTACAGAATCTGTAAACTCAGTAACTATGAATTACAAGGTAAAAAGAATTAATACTTATGCAACTTCCCATTTCTTCATATCCACTTCTAACAGGTGAGTTTATGCAGTTGATTGAATTCTTGTAGTCTTGTAATACTAATGGCTTAGCTGAGTTTATGCAGTTAATTGAGTTCAAATGAGATTAGCTTCTTCTTAAGTCCTTTTCCATGTTTTGATTTCTAATTCAACTGTAATACTCTAACTGTGGTCCAAATAGCAGTTTGCACAGCTGAAATAATATTATATAATACCCTTTATCCAGTGTTGCCTGTCGCTTTGGTAATCACTGCTTGTTTTGATGCTCTGCATAACGCTTAAAACAAATGTCAGACTTCAAATAATATTATAAGCAAAATTACTCCTTACATTCTCCGTTGTGCTTAATATCCTCTGCGTTTTTTATTTTTCTGATGAAAACTCTTAGTGTTCTTCCATAAAAGTTTGGTCTGTTATATTACTTTATATTGCATCTTGCTAGTACAAAATTGGATTTTGATGTTCCATCAGTTCATGCCTTTTTGCATTAGACACTGGTGCTCCAGAAGTTACCAGAGATGTTTCAAGTACTTAGGTTGCAAGTGCAAGTACGAGTACAAGTAGGGCCTACTTAGGTTATAATACAAGAGTACCTGCTATATGAGAACAATGAGATATTTATTTCCTTAACAAAGCAATGGTGTATTGCCACATGCACTCGTTTAGAATTGCTTTTGAGAAATATAAGTGATGTAAGCCTCTTGTCACTCAAATTCAATCGATGTGGTTTTAATATTAAACTGTCATAACTACACACACGTTCAACAGGAGAGCTAGATAACTGTTCTGCATCCCATTGATAAAGGCATATAATAAGGTAAAGTAACTCCTAATTTATTATACCCTATATTAATGGTAAATTCTATACCAATGGTAGAACTGAATCCCCAAAGGCTTGGTACTTGACTTGAGGAGATTCTAGATGAAATGCAGACATGCCATCATCAATTGAAAAAGTGAACACTTGCTTTGTCAGGTGACATTGCCTGATAATGAATGGTCAGTTTCAATGACACACTGGAATTTTAAACCCGAAAACAGAGTTGACTGGCAAAAGCATTACCACACTGCCATCCAAAAACAGGATTGATGCTTACTCTGGTCCATGTGACAATTTGGAACCTAGAAACCTAGAGATGTTTCCGTCACTCTGTTGACACAGCACTGCATTATATCTCATTGTTCTGGCTTCAGAATTCATAACAGAGAAAATCACTTTATCCATCATTCAGCCCGCGGCGATGCAGCTTCGTGCACCAGGCTTTTTAGAGATATGACAACAGACAGAACGGGGAAGTATTATTATCATCACATAATTAATCATAGTTTGTCATTGTGATACATCAAGGTATTGCTATACCTAAATGCACACAGGATTGATGATGATGGCAAAATAACATTTAATAGCACTTAATAACACCTCTCCCTTTTCCTCCTGGTTTTTCCTCTTTGTATGTGGTCACACTCAGTTGGTAAATGACTCTATGTTGGTACTTCTCTCATCCAATGAATCATATTCAAAAACGCCAGCAACAAAAACCATAAAAAGTGCAACATTGCCAACTTGTGTTGATGCACATTACTCAACAGTGTCAACACACTTTCAATCATATTATCGTGATACCTGAATTAATTACAAATCATAAAATTGAAGTTACTCAGGTAAGTCTGGTGAATTTATTAGCACAATCAGTCAGTGCATTAATCCAAGCATCTTCTTGGCTTCATTCGTTTAAGGATATGGTTATTTTGTCATTCAACCTTATTTCATCATTCAACCCACCATTAACACAAATTAGACTACGAATGTACGTAAAACTTAGGTTTGAACTCAGAAAACTTCCAGGAAATTCCACAGGGTTATCAATTAGCCAATCACTTCATCAATCAATCAGTCAAACAATCAATCGATTACTGAATAAATGACCACAGAGTAGATAGAGTGCAAAGCAAGCACAAGGAGCACCGTTCTACTTACGGACAGCAGTAACGAGGTCGGCCAATAGGACGCCGTCACATAAATCCACTTGGAGAACGTTAATCCACTGATTACGACCAAGTTTCTCCAGATAACGATTTACCCAGTCAGTGTACAACTGCAACGTTCAAGCAACAGAAAAAGTCAATTCCACTTTAGCATTAAGCGAAGTCAATACCGCCACCAGCAGTTAAGAAATGACCAAACAACTGACAGCAAAAACAGGAAAATACCTACACAGAAACCAAGCACCCTTCAGCAACTGGTAAAAGCAGACAAGCTATGTGTCAACATCTGCTTAATGGGATCCGGTTCAGTAACAAAACACAACCTAGTACGTTTGCTAAGTATCCACAAACTTTGATAGCAGTCCCACTTTTCAGCCCTCCTACAATCAATATCACCATTACCTGTTGTTCTCTATCCCCATCCTCAATTATTCCCATCACAGTTTATATATATTTTGTATACAAAAGGGCTTAAACAGAAATTCCATTCCATTATCACCACATTATTACTGTTGTCAATATCATCATCATCATCGTCGTCATCATCCTCCTTCTCATCATCATCATGTCAATTTTAGATCCTGGCTCAGTCAAAAGACTCCTACAAGAAGATCGAAGGTCACAGGCTGCAGGAAGACACATAAGGAGAGTACCAAAAATAGGGCAATATTGGACTAGTACTGAAGACTAACATCCTATATACATTTAATTATATAGTCCACTGTTCAAGAGAGTCAGGTCCTAAGACCGCTGCACATTTTACACTACATGAAAGGGCAGCAAAACCATCAGAGGAATCCAGGTAGCCTACAAGGAAGAATCCAAGCTACCCAAGAGCCAGCATGACCTGGATTCGTGCCAATATCCAAGAAACACAGGTGTATCTTTCACCTGTGGACAGCATATCATCCTTGTCTGCATTATGCTCTCAGAAATGATTTAGACTTAAGGTTTGAGTTTCATCGATTTACGTTTTGTGAAAAATGTCTACCAGCAAGTGCAGTTTTATAAAAAAAATCAACACTCTGAAGCTCCTGAAGCTCTTGATGCTTTTAAAAAAGTACATTCTTCATTGGATGGAGTTCATTTCAATTTATCATGCAAACACCTAAACGAACTCAGATGGCAAACTGCAGGCAATCATTTTGGAACATTATTACATAGTTGGCATTTTTCTATGGCACAAAATGAAGAAGGTTGTGCTATCATGCTTGATAAGAAAGTGAGCTGAGAGCAACTGAAACATGCATTATCCAGAGGCAAAGTGTCCATCCCTGATTTGACTTTCCGAAAAGTACGCACAAAGAAATGTAACGTTAAAAAATTTGTATAATAATACTGTTAAAATATTATAGGTGCCTATACTGTAGTATATAATAGTAAATTGTTAAAATGTACAAAATGGAGCAAGGACAAGAAAAGTTAGAAAGGCAAAGACTGAAACAAATTAGAAAACTGGTGGATATCTAATTTTAAGCATTCCCATAAATTTTGTGGCATGTCATACCATCTTGAAATCAGTTCCAAAATGGGCAAGGACTAACCAAATGATCAGCACAAACTGTCAACCAAGACCTCAGCCATGGTAAATTTGCCTCCAATTTTCAGCACCTGGATTCGCAAATTTAAATAAAAAGAATATTTTCATTTTGCACCTGGCTGGTTGCAAAACAGTTTGGCTTCTGCTGAAGATATTTAATTGAAATCAATTCAGTTCAGGACACATAATTAAAGCATCCTTTAATTATTTAGTTAGTTAAAATAGCAAACAACTGTACCTTAGGCCTACTTGAGAGGTCAGCATTGCGTTAACAATTAAACAATGAGCTGCAATGGTTTCCCAGTCTCTTTTATTACACTCTCGTCATTAAAGGGTTAAACCACTTTGCTTTTTCTATCCTTGTTAAAGAGAGAGAGCCAACTAGTAAGCAAGTAAGAAGTCATCATGTGATAGAGCAGTCCATATTCAGATGGAGGCCTATTCAGATAAATAAATCCAATCCAAGTCCAAATCCATTTTATTAAAAAGCAACTGTGTAACAAAACATACAGTCAGAACAAAAGCATTTCATGTAGTGTTTTAATGGGATGCCCCTAAGGGATGACTCCCGCTAGACTGGGGCACCAGTCATAAATAGCAATCCCATTAAAGCAAAAGTGAAACACAATAAAACAGTTCAGCAGCCAGTTTCACTTCCTGAATTTCAACGCATCATTAATCATTTAAAATGTTAAATAATATTATAAATTGTCTCGCTCATGTCCCCATATGCAGTGGCTAGCCATAAAAACTGACATCATGTCAGCAGATGTATTCCTATAACCACTATGTCACTCTGAACTTCATCACAACCATCCACTGAATGTTTACCCCAAATACAATCCAATCAGTTTAGATTAAGGGAGTATAATCAGATAACAGTTTGAGTTATGAGGGGTTTAGCGGAAGCAGAGAACCCTGGATGAAATGCCAGCTTATCTGCTGGATGCCCCTTTAGCTAACAGCAACCCAACTCCATACCCTGGCTGCTGATGGAAGAAGGCCTGCCCTGGTGGATGCTTGCTTGGTAATGATGGGATTTCCAGGCAACTCCAGGACAGGTCAAATGATTGGCCCTAAGCCTGAGTGGCAAAAACATAAAGAGAAAATGCTGCTGCTGCTGCTGCTGCTGCTGCTATTAGCAGTTGAGAGGTAACAGATTCATTCTCTAGAAGAATGAATCAGCCCAACACTTCTGTGGCCTATATACATACATAACCACACACTCACATAATTATGCATGCATGCACAGTGCACACACACAGTCCCACACACACATGTGTGTTTCTGTTTATATGTATATAGCCATGAATATATATATATATATATATATATATATATATATATATATATATATATATATATATATATATACCACTCAGAAACATAAATAACACCCATGTATGCAAGCACACACATGGGTATAATATATGTGTTTGAAACTGCATATAAATGTATAAACATGTATTGTAATGTAAATACCTCTATAGTATAAATCTAAATGTGTATGTGTTTCAGGCTGTGGTCTACCTTTGACTTAAGGATGTAATAATGCTAATATCTGGTAAATGTCATCAGACATTTCCAGTGATTCCTTGCTTTGTTTCCTTCCTTGCTCTCCCTTCTAGCATTAATTCTGCTCCCCGTTGAGCTTCCTCTACCTTCCCTCCCCCCCCCAGCTCTTTCTCTTCTCTGTAACCCTAGCTCATGATTAAGCTGCAACAGAATCTCCAAAAATTATAATAAAGCAATTACAATAAATATAGAAACGAAAAAGGAACAAGTGGAAAATGATACTTCATCGCCCAAGAAGAACTACTTGTTAGACATCAGCATCTTCTGAATCAGTATTTTTCTGTAATTCTTATTATAAAATATACATATATTCTGGTGCATCAATTTGGCAGTAATCACACAAAGTGAAAGGAAAGCCAAAGAAGAAACCACGTATGAATTGATAGATAGTTTTTTGCTTCATTAAGGTAACAATAGTTCAACAAAGACTTCACAGAATATGACAATCTTGTTATCTAATTCAAGTTATCTTTAATAGAAGATTTATACAGTATCTCAGTGAAACAGTTGATTGTATCAGACATTTTCTGACTGTAACTTTATACCTAGAGTTTTATATAGAAACAAGTGTATTTGCCCGTCATATTATGACGTCATATTTTAGGTCTATATGTATTGTTGGTTATCGCCGTCATCAAGACCACCGTCGTTAAGACAAACGGTTTATGTTTCACAATAGAACAGAACCTGTTTGTGACGTAGCGTCCTCCGACAGACGGACACTGTATGGATATTATATGTATAGAAATATATTGATCACTTATATCAACTACCCTTATCAACTCATCTGATCCTTTATAACTCATGCTGCAACCACTTAGTGTATTTAAGTTGTGTTCTGACAGCTTGTATTAGTAATAAACGAAAATTGATTGATTGACCGACTGATTTTTGCAATCATAAGAATAGTCATAATCAGTTTAAGAATGTGTGGTTCTAGAGAAATTTTTGTCATTCTCATATTCTTTGGAGCCGGAGATGGTTCCTAGTGGCTCCACTGAACATACTCCAGATGGTAATCTGCTCAGCTCCATTGGATATCAATTAAAGCTTTCCATTGGATATCGACCCAGTAACAACTGGAAATTGGCTGCAGACTGGTTGACTGAGTCGCTCTATGATCAGAATAACTCAGACCAGATGGAAACATCACTTGAACATCTCGTCATCGTTGGTGGCGATCCTCAAACCAGAATCGTGTTCACGCTTTGCTTCTTCGCTCAGAAATTCTGCAGCTTACATCTGCATGCATGAGTCAGATGCACCCAGATCTGCATGCATCTGATGATCTCAAACCAAAACTTCATCTCCTATTCAGCAGATTTATTGCTTCCACTCTGGGAAGCTTAGCAATGTTCAGGAAATCTTTCAAAATGGAACACTTGCAAAATATGTCATTGAAATTGTCTAAACTACCTCGTCTGTTGTATGCTATTGATTTCAAGTAAAAAAAGGACACAGTGAGAACGTAAAAAGAGCAGAATAGTGAAAGAAGAAAGGCAGATTCTTATACTCGTGAAATTGGTTAGGCATACTGTTTCGTATACATAATGCCTGGATACAAGCTGTCATGTAAGGCAAGAAAATTGCACACACAGGATGCAGCGCACAGTCCTCTGAAAAGCAGTCGAGTTGCAGGGAAGAAGACATAATCGCCATATTGGAAAACATTTTACTTAATGACAAAAACGTTATAACAACCTTGAAGGATTGTTATCTTGGCTACCTTGAAAAGGTGCCATATTGAATGAATGAATGAATGAATGAATGAATGAATGAAAGAATAGCATAAATTTTAAGTGGTTCGTAAGACAAAAACCTGTGTAAGAATCATTGTGAACAAACCAATGAATTAATTAATGACTGAACTTCGGTCAAAAGAACCAGCTTTCTCCAACATACTCAGTTACAGCCTTACAGCACAAGCTCTGCCAGGTTCAGTTATGAAGACATGTGGACATTGTATACAGAGTAGGAAGAGTTAACAAGAAAGATAACAGGATAAAAAAAGCAGTCATTGTTAGCTTTGTTAGTTTCATAGTTCTGCAGTACCAAGTGTAGTTTTGTGTAAAAACTGATCAGAGAATTTCCACATGAGTCCAGAGAGAAATCAGTCAAAAGAAGTGGAAGAGATAAAACTATTATGCTGTGGAAATGGGCACTTTGCATGCTATGGGTATGCTGATGTCAGTAAACACCAGGAACAGCACAAGTAGGTCAGAGTATGTCACCGAGAGAATATATATTTCACATTTATATCTGTAAATAGTAAAACTCCCAAGTGCAAAATTTTTTTTTTATAATTAAGTGAATCTACTGTAAATGTGAAATTTTTAAACATTCAGACTTGTATATTGGTGAGTAATTTATACCACAAAGGAATTCAAGATGCGTACATGATGGGCGCCATTGTTTTGGCTGCCAATTTTAATGTTTTTGTGTTTTCATGTTTTCATTCTTTATGTTTCATTTGTTTTTATGATGTATGTACACCAGATGCATTTATGCAACTGGTAAAATAAAGAACATACTTACTTACTTACTTACTTACAAGGAGCTCCTTCTGTAAAAGACACCTTTCCAGAATACCTCAACCTATTGGCAGCCAATCACATCCACCTAAGTGGGAACAGACTGAAATTCCAAACGTTCCTACAATAAGAGTTCCAGAGTAAGCCAAGACGATTCCATCTCTGTGCAGCTCAGTGAACAAGCAAACTAAGGCAGGTTAGAATCCAGGACTGTTTTGACAACTTGTCAGGTCAATAAACCACATAAAAGGATATGGAGCTCTTAAGGTCTTATATCAGGGTATGTGGTAAAACCTCTGACTTGAAGAGCAGATGAGATGACATCTACAGAGCCTACCCTAGTCCATCTAACAGGTTGACAATAGAATACAGTAGGATCAAACCCTGGATGCAGATGTTACTAGCCTAATCCTTACCAAAATGTCAACTCTAAGTCTCCTGGTGGTCACCTGCCCTTCAAAGTCCTCACTTCCACAACAACTAAACTGTAGCAATGCAGATAACAGAGGGAAGACATGTATCTCTTCTATTTATTTATTTATTTAATTAACACTTTAACAACAGGCTGCATGGGTCTCAGTCATCTTTAAAGTGTTAAAGCACTTAGCAGGTGCAGAGTACATAACTCTGAATCTGACATAGAGATGTATTCAGATAACACGCAACGGACTGAAATTCACATGTGTCGGATCTGAATGTCTAGAATCAACATCACCCTAAACTGAAAGATGGAATCTGAAATGCACTTACCACACAAGAATTCATTACAATTAATGTACTGCAATGTTGGCAATTTATACAGTGTGTAAATAGTGAGCTATAAAGTGTTTGCCATCTACTTACCAACTTGCACACAGTGTTCATCTTGAGTGGTTATTTATGTTAACGATATATGGGTCCGAGTCCTTTGTGACAAAATTTGTCCTTTGTGACAGAATGTGTCCTTTGTGACATAATGTGTCCTTCGTGACATAATGTGTCATAATGTAGATGACTACATCGCCCTCCTCCCTTATCCAGGCTTAGGACTGGCATCACCCGAAAACGTCAGTTAGTTCCAGAAATCATAAATGTAATAAATGTAATAGTATTACTATTGCTAAATATTATTAATTAGTAAATTCAATAGCACTGGTGCGTAATGTACAAGGCATCAAGCAATGGCGCACCAAAGCCAAGCCATCAACAACCAAGAGATCAGTCCGCTGAGACAAAGACACAGCCTAAGGTGGATAAGCAATCCAAAACAGATAAGTTGTAAAGTTGAGCATGCAATGCTACAATCGACTGAGCAGGTCTATCAGACACAGAGAGTGAATTTCAAAATTTAAGTCCAGCGACCGAAAGAGCCAGAAAAAGCCTGTTCACTTAACACAGCTCTAGCTTTACGTATGATTAAAGATATGCAATCAGATGATCTTGTTGAATAGTGATGAGATGGAGGAATAAGGACTCTCCTGGACTGATTTTAAATACTGCGTGAGTGCCTGGTTGGCCGGAGTTGTGTTTTTATAAACCATAAACATTAACAATCTTCTAAACCACATTAACTGAAGTTGCCATAAAACACAACCTTATTTTAGGAAAGGCCACTAACTCACCCACTTACCAAAGCCACCTACTGAGTTTACAGGGAAGAACAGACCTGGCGTCCGATGGTATAGGAATTTCATTCTACTCCTCTCTGCTCTGATCTTTTCCAGGCAGTGGACTTACCCAGTCCAGTTACGGCCATCTGTGACTACCACAATCTCCCAATGGAATGAACAGCCACTGATAACGATGACCACACGAAAGAGGGAAGAAGTCAAGAGCTTCTCATTAGCCTTGGCAGCTCTACTTCCTATCAGTGCCTTAAAAATTATCAGCCTACTTAGACTCACCTCTAAAGCAGGCAATAACGGCAAATGGCAAGCCTCAAGACACTTGGCACTTTTGGAGCTAAAGCTGTTCAGGAATGAATGGAACAAATGTTAATGTACTCGGAATCAACGCCTGGTGCTACAGAAGCAGCCACAGATAAGATAACACTGTGGCAACAGTAGATCTTTGTACATGGGCAGCTCAAAGTCCCTGAGCTCTTACTAAGAATAATTCTCAAAACACCATGCCAAAAACCGTAGTGCTCATTGACCTAAATACTCCATGCCCAAAGACTCTATTTCCTACAGCCAGGCCTTACAGCTTCTTTTCAAATACTCAACTCCCAACACAAAAGTCAATAACTTTATCACATCCAGTAAAAATGCTGAAGTCTCAAATGAAGCATTCAAGCCTCAAGTCAAGTCTGAATGATATATTTGAAGAATATGTATTTCTTTATGAAGTAGTTTCTGATAACTAAGATCAGAAAATAATGGCAGGACTTCAATGAAACAATCATTGGTGACTAAACACAAGAATAGTAAAATTCTACTTAACAATACAAGTGCGATATTTACTGTACAACGTTTATGTACATTGTTGATATCAAATATGTATGAATCATAAAAATTAGCCACTGGCAACAATATTATGAAAATGTATCCTATGAACAATGTTGCTGCCACTGATCTCTCCAGCCTCTCCCCTTTTCCTAAGTGCACTGGAACAAAATCTATGGAAGCAAATGAGTCAGTAACCCATCTGGAATTGCAAACTCCTCTCTCATCTTGATATACCGGTGTTTATTTGAAATTTCCAGTGGGAGGAAAGAGACACTCCAGGAAAATTAAATGGCATCAATTATTGCAGACAGCATACAAAATTTCTAAATGCTTCTGAATGGACAGACTCCAAGGAAAACAAATAATATGATCAAAATGACAGCAAGCCCAGTTGAAAATAAAATATCTAAACTCATCAATAGTTTCCAGTTATGTTGCTAAGCATTTAAAATGGGTCTGTCTAAATAATAGCATATCAAAAATGTCATTAAACATATAATTATATAAATTATCTGTAATATTTACTCACACATTCATTTATTCACACATTCATTTATTCACACATTCATTTATTCAGTTACAAATACAAACACGTTCTCAAATGGGAATATCGTAAAGTAAACAGCAACCCGTTCTCAAATGGGAATATCGTAAAGTAAACAGCAACCCGTTTAAATACCTACCGTACTCCGAAGCACTCCCTGTCAAATCCGAAAGATTTCAGACAGCTTTGAAATGCTGGCAAAACATGCCGCAGTATAAAATCTCCATTTATGAGGAAAGTTCTACCAGATCCATCTTAATATACCAGACAGACTTGTAAGTAAGTGATGCCTAGTCAACAACATCCAATATTCCCCAGCCTTGTTGCATCTGAAAACTGCAACGGCCATATTCAATTTCATCAGTCATTAAGAAAGCCAAGCAATGAAGCACGGATGAAATATCATGCCAAGGAATAGGTCTGTCAAGAGGAAAGGGACGTCTTTTCTTTAAACTCAGACAGATTTGATTACATGCACTGGCAGAACAGATTAGCAGTAAAAAGGAAGGGAGCTCAAAGTTCATGGTAACCCTATATTCCTGCACTCTGACCTCTGCACTCTGACCTAAAGAGCTAGAAAACTTTATTGAAAACTGCATGGCAAATAGCATTATGCTCCAGCAGTTCAGACCAAAAGGTCATTAGCACATAACCTCAAAATATCCAAATACAACAAACTACAATCTATCCAGACAAAACATCAAATTTTATGCAGTTAGAGTTCAGCTGAAGATACTTTCAAAGCTTGAACCGTCTAGTCTGTGAATTCTTTCCAAAACAAACAGTCAACAGTTGTTGCCAGAAACAGAATCAGGCTAATTTACATTCCTTAATTAGTAAAAGCTTTATGACAATTTAAACAAAGAATAATGTTCCTTTGTGGTCATCATTGATTCAGCTAACTGCACGCTACTTGAAACAGACTTATAGCCTGAAGCATTGTTGTTCCTCTGAGTCAGCTGCTTTTAATTATAGTACAGCATAGTTTGATCAGGAAACAAGTATCAATGTCAAACTTAAACTGTAAGCCAAAAAATTTACTAAAAACAGGAACAACAATGATAATAAGGCAGTGCTTTTTTTCTAGAAAAAAAGGTTCCGGAACGGAACAATAGGTGCCGGAACGCAACAATTATGGGCGGGCTAAAATCACGAGAAAAACCGGATTGGGGGTTTGGAGGGGTCTCAATAAACACTTAAAACAGTTCAAAAACACTTAAATTAAATTAAAATAACTAAATTATTGTTTTAATTATTAAAATAAATAAATTATTTTTTAGGAGCTGAAAAAGGTGCCGGAACGCCATACCGGCGCGTTCCGGCTGAAAAAAAGCCCTGTAATAAGGAATATATAAACCCCTGTGTTTAATTATGCAAATGGGTTGAATCTATTCTTGTTCTACTCTTAAGTAGCCAGGGCTAAATTGGTGACTAAGAACTCTGCTCAGACTCTCTGAAATGGAGATATTATCAATGTCGAAATAAGTTCTGAGAACTTAAGTGCCTACAATCAGAGGCTGCTCCTTTCTTCACCTCTTACTAATTTACACAGCCACTGTGGAATTTGGCCAATAGGGTAATGACTTATTATACTTCCTTCCACTTCTCTACATGTGCCTGTACCTCTCTGCAAACAGTACCTCGTCCTAATTCCTAATCCTTCTTTATGAACATCTCTTAAGTCTCATGAATACATAAACCAAACTTAAACTATAGACAAATATAGAATAAGCCAAACTTAACTATAGACACATAGTCTCACACAAAAACCAAACTTAAACTAGACACATAGTCTCACACATAAACCAAACTTAAACTATAGACACATTAGTCTCATGCATAAACCAAACTTAAAACTACAGACACATAGTCTCCTGCATAAACCAAACTTAAACTAGACACATATAAAGGTGCAGACTGTGCCGGATTTATCAAGCTTGGAGGCCCCATGTTAAAAAATTATACCAGAAGGTCTCACAAAACTTGAAAACATATATGCCTTTTAATTATTTAATGGCAAGGCATTTAAAGTGCAAAATTATTGAAATTATTTTCAAATGAATGCATTTACTCTGAAGGCGAGATGGAATTTGCTACACAAACCATTTAAAAAGGTTCTATATGTATAATATACACAGTACACATACTTCTTTTAAAAGCCCCCCAAAATTCTTAATTTTTAGGCCCCTGCGGATTGGGAGACCCTAAGCTGTAGCTGTTTTAGCTTATGCCTAAATCCAGTGTGCATTGGCTGCAGATATGTTAAGGTTTATTAAATTCCTGACAATGCACCTAGTACCTACTATCCACCTATTCCGCTTTATACTGTTCCGCTGATCATCAGTATAGTTTTGCATGATCAGTAGTAAATAAAGGAATCGTTCTGGAACAATATCTACCGTATGAGTATGGGTTCTGAAACAATATCTACCGTATGAGTATGGGTTCTGGAACAATAGCTACCGTATGAGTAATAGTTCTGAAACAATATCTACCGTATGAGTATGGGTTCTGAAACAATATCTACCGTATGAGTATGGGTTCTGGAACAATCTTTGCCGTATGAGTATGGTTTCTGGAACAATCTTTGCCGTACGAGTATGGTTTCTGGAACAATCTCTACAGATAGACTATCACTTCTAGCGCAGATCCTTCAGAGTAATTATTCTAGCGAAATTAATTCTTTTAATTACATTTAATATAGTTTAATTATATTTGAAACCTAATTTGTACTCTTACACGAGATATTTTAATTATTGGAGCAGATGTTGAATAAACTTATTTCTTGCAGCAATTTTAAATATAGTAGATATTTTACAATACACAATAGCCTAGTGGTTAGCGCGTTGGACTAGCAACCCAGAGGTCGGCGATTCAAACCCCACCAGGGCAGAAAATTTGAATCCAAACTTCTTTTCAACTCCCAGTCAACTGAGATATGACTAAAATGATGTAGAGATAGACCTGTCCTCATATGCCGAGGCTAAGAAAATGAAGTCGCTAACAGACTTTGCATTGGGTTCATAGACAACTTCTGAAATATTTTTGAACTATTCAAACCTAGCTCGTGTCGGATGAGTGTGCGCAGCCTATAATTCTATACAACTGGTCAGTCAAAAGACCCTACATACTCTATACCCAATGACAATGCATTTACACACAGGCTTATACCAGTAAACCTCACATCACGATGACTCGATATTTTTTAACACAATACACAGGCATATTCATAGGACCTATTCATATGAAGACCGTGAGACGGCTTGGCAATGACACGACACTTTAATACAAATGCATAATATATAAATTTATATATGGACAAATGCATGTGCACCTGTTGTGCTTACAATATAAATATTTAAAGGAGCTGGGGCAAATTTTGAACTATCCAATGAGAACATATGACCAGACAATGAGCACAGCTTTGGTCCGTTCTTCATTGTGTATCATCTTATAAAAGTTTCTGTACTGCAATATACTTCACTCGGAAATCGACGCTGGAGACGAAAAGAGACGTTTACAGTTATATCTCAAGCAGAACTCGTCGTTAATATCACTGAGAACATGTTTTCAAGATCTGCATCGTCTACAATGACTGTGAGTATATGTGAATAATTTTTTTTCATTTCAACACATGCATTACAATCAAACTACAACATCGATATTAGACCATTTAGTATGAAGTCTTCACACACGCACGCATGCACCCACATGTGAAATGTCAATTTTACTAGCACATAAACTATAGCAAAGTTCTGGAACTGTATTTGTAGGTAGGATTGAAGCGTGGAAATGAAGAAGTGGACGATGCAAAGCAAGAGATGGGTAAAAAGACTCGAGCAAATCCAGATCTGTTTAATGAGTCCATTGGAAACAATCGTTATCTGACTGCGGGCATGTACAACGAGAAAAATCTGATGATACACGTAAGAGAATACGAGACGGGGCATGGCAAGCTATACCCTACAAGAAAGGGTGTTTGCTTCACCAAACCGCGATGGGCAACTTTCCTAAGGCATCTAGACGATATTGACAGAAGCGTAGAGTTGCTAAAAGCGAATCAGCCTGTAGAATATTTCCAACATATAGGTGGTAGATATTATGTTACTATTTCCAAGGGTATAAAGTGTGTAAACATTCGGCGATACTTCCAACCCTTGAACACCAAAAAGGAGCGACCAACTCGCAGCGGAATCGCTTTGCGTTTGGACGAATGGGCAACGCTGATGACAAAGATTTTCAGGCTGCATGAGCAATTACCAGAGCTCAAAGTCGCCACACCGTGCTACGACAGCGAGGACCATGCGAACCAGATGGGTTTTTTTAACTGTCGAGAATGTAACCCATTTGGAGCAGGTTCAGTTAACGAATTAAGTGTTTAAGACGTTAGACTTTACATATGCTCTTACCTGACATTTCATATAATTAGAAGAAGAAACCAAGCAGAATGTGTTTTAATAAAGATTATTAAACGGAAATATGTCTTCGGTATTTGCATGTTTTACTTATGGTTAGCATATCAAGTTTAGAACTTACATGTTGAAAAGCAAAATGGAAAGAGAGTTTGAATAGGAAGCGTAATACTTTACAAAGTCAGAATGATTTGGATGTTCGAACGTTAAAACCACAACTTTCAGATTCCCAGTGTGCATAGATGTTGATTTGTATAACTAAGTTACAACTCTTATGAGGAAACATCGCAGCGTTTGGAGTTTTCTTTATAAAAATTCTGAATTTTCAATTCCTACGAGACTTGGAATACAAACTTGTACGCTACAATTACAACTTTTTAATTATCAAGACTGTGCGCTGACGACTTTACAGTTTCCAAACACGTATGGAATGAGAGTTTAAGTTTGCGAATTTTAGTTTGTAAGACTGTTGAGAGAGAGCGAGAGAGTGCGAGAGAGAGAGAGTGCGAGAGAGAGAGAGAGAGAGAGAGAGAGAGAGAGAGAGAGAGCGAGAGAGAGAGAGAGAGAGGAAGTGTGAGAGAGAGGAAGCGGGAGAGAGAGAAGAGGTTTTAGAAGCGGGAGAGAAGAAGGGCGAGAGAGAGAGAGAGAGAGAGAGAGAGAGAGAGAGAGAGATAGAGAGAGGATGAGCGCGAGAGAGAGGATGAGCGCGAGAGAGAGGATGAGCGCGAGAGAGCGAGAGAGAGATAGAGAGAGGATGAGCGCGAGAGAGGGGAAGAGCGCGAGAGAGAGAGGAAGAGGGAGAGAGAAGAGGTTTTAGGGTAAAAGGCTTAATTTCTATGATAGTTTGTTCACTAAAACGTCAACTTTTAAGTTCGACAGACACATGTGACGATAGTTTGAATGCTAAACTTACAATTTATACTATGCAAAGACTGAGATTGCGATGAGTTTTACAGTGGGTTTTACCACAGTTGTCAACTTTAAGGCTGTAAGGTGGTTGAAACGAAGGTTTTTTAGTTTGAGAAGTTCATGGTAAAATTTTCTTTCGATAGATGAGTGAGACGAATGTTCTCATCATAAAGGTGTTGCACGGTCTGGTGAGGCAGTTAGAGTGGAGGGTCATATTGTAAAAATTACACATTTTAGGCTGGATAGGTGCTGCTAAGATTAAGTCTTTCCACACTGTACAGCCAAATGTGCTATTTTCAACACCAACATACCAAACTTTTAGTCTGCGAAGACGCAGGACTTGTGCGCATACAGGCTAAATGACAAGTTTTTGCTACAAAGATACAGGTGTTGAAGGTTTGCTAACGTCTTTCACGTTTGCATATTCAGTTGGATTGAGAGTTTACTTATAAAACTTAGAACTTGCAAGCTGCATGAAGGATTTCTACAGTAAAATGTCGACTTTTATCATGTGAAGCCGCAAGATGTAGAGCTAAAATGAGACCGTTTATGTTGCAAAGACATTGCAAAGTGTCATCTCTTACGAGGTAAAGTCTGCTGAGAAGAGAGCAAACACACAATTTTTGGAATGTAGAGAAGCCTACGAGGTGAGAAACTTAGGTCTTTTAGGAGAGCTGTCATGAAGGTTTGCAGAGTAAAATGTGAGCTTTTGAGTTCCACGAGCGCTGACCAGGACGGTTTCTATACTAAAATTTACAACTTTCTTTGTTTCAACGAAAGATTTGCACGCTGATTTGCATGTTTTAGATGATCAACTTGGTGAAATATTAGCATGGAAAGGTTTACGTATCGAGACATATGGCAGGAACGGGTGCATTTTACATACACATGTCCAGTTAGCGAACTCTTTCACAAATTTTGAGCTAAAATATCAAAACTTATGAAAAAGAATGTACAATTCTATGCGACGGCCTGAGCTTTTTAAGGTTTGAACGCTTGAAAGTAAAGGTAATTGGCAAGCTGAGCTCGCACTCGCACGGTTTTGGATGTGTCGTGGAATAAGAGAATTTGTGGAAACTTTAAGTTTTAGGTGAAATGTAGTTGAAATTGTACATCTTTTGATGATGGAACTGAAGCAGATGAGAGTTCTAACGGATAAAGTATGAGACAGGTGATTGCAACTTGTGTGAACAGAGTGATTTCCTTTGCGATGCATGTTGCATTTTCAGAGGTTGACATATTATTCCTAGAGGGGATTTGTAGGAACACTTGTAAAATTTTATGATGTCTTGTGCAGTTTGGTTGATAGTTCTAGCAAAGCGTTGGAGCTGCAATTTGATAGAAAACGAGAGGTTTCGCCTGAGAGGAGAGATCTTCTATAGACCTGCAACTTTGCATATTTTCATTCTCAGGAGTTTTTCAATTGCATGCAAAATAACTAAATACTCAAAGACACGAGTTGTAGGTTAAAAGCTGATTTATATCAGTAATACAACTTCCATGTCGAGTCACCAAAGTTTCTCGCACAACATATGGAAATCTATGCTCGACGCCTCATCCACACACGCTCAGTTTGTTAAAGTCAGCATTTTCGCATAAACGACATTATCAAAGGTTTCAATGGTACAAGTCCATTTTAAACAATTAAACTTGTCAACATTCCAAATTCGTGCGAAACTGGATCCAACATTGTCAAAAGTTGTAGAAATGTACACTTAAAGGTAAAAGACAAAGTTTTCATTCATCAGCACAGTTGTGCTATAACTAATGAAAAACGAACAATATTCTTAGCACTGCGCGATCATTTCTGACTCTCTTCTTGTCTTTGAACATCGGTTTAAACATGCGATTACTACCACCGCCACCGCCGCCGCCACCGCAGCCGCCACCGCCACCGCCACCGCCACCGCCGGCACCGCCGGCGCCGTAGTCGTCACCTCCAGCGTCACCGATTATTTTGAAATTTCCAACCAAAAATTTCAAGTTTCCAAAATTGTAGTTTCAAAAATAATTTTAGTTTTACAAATTTTTAGTTTGAGAAATTTTAGTTTCAAAGTTTTAAAAATTTTTAGTTTCAGAAATTTTAGTTTCAAAGTTTTACAAAATTTTAGTCTCAAAGTTTTACAAAGTTTTAGTTTGAAAAATTTTAGTTTCAAAGTTTTAAAAATTTTTAGTTTCACAAATTTTAGTTTCAAAGTTTTACAAATTTTTAGTTTGAGAAATTTTAGTTTCAAAGTTTTACAAATTTTAGTTTCACAAATTTTTAGTTTCAAAAATTTTGGTTTCAAAGTTTTACAAATTTTTAGTTTGAGAAATTTTAGTTTCAAAGTTTTACAAATTTTAGTTTCACAAATTTTTAGTTTCAAAAATTTTGGTTTCAAAGTTTTACAAAGTTTTAGTTTGAGAAATTTTAGTTTCAAAGTTTTAAAAATTTTAGTTTCAAAAATTTTGGTTTCAAAGTTTTACAAAGTTTTAGTTTGAGAAATTTTAGTTTCAAAGTTTTAAAAAATTTTAGTTTCAAAAATTTTGGTTTCAAAGTTTTACAAAGTTTTAGTTTGAGAAATTTTAGTTTCAAAGTTTAAAAATTTTTAGTTTCAAAAATTTTGATTTCAAAGTTTTACAAAGTTTTAGTTTCAAAAATTTTGGTTTCAAAGTTTTACAAAGTTTTAGTTTGAGAAATTTTTGCTTCAAAGTTTTAAAAATTTTTAGTTTCAAAAATTTTGGTTTCAAAGTTTTACAAAGTTTTAGTTTGAGAAATTTTTGCTTCAAAGTTTTAAAAATTTTTAGTTTCAAAAATTTTGGTTTCAAAGTTTTACAAAGTTTTAGTTTGAGAAATTTTAGTTTCAAAGTTTTAAAAATTTTTAGTTTAAAAATTTTAGTTTCAAAGTTTTAAAAATTTTTAGTTTCAAAGTTTAAAAAAATTTTAGTTTTAAAAATTTTAGTTTCAAATTTTTTAAAAATTTTTAGTTTCAAAGTTTAAAAAATTTTTAGTTTCACAAATTTTAGTTTCAAAGTTTACAAAGTTTTAAAAATTTTTAGTTTCAAAGTTTTACAAATTTTTAGGTTAAAAAATTTTAGTTTCAAAGTTTTACAAAGTTTTAATTTCAAAAATTTGTGTACATCAACAACAATAATAATCGGTAGATGTCAATAAGAAATTTCAAAATTTTAACCGACCAATGGATGAACAGTTAGCAAGAGTTTGAATTCGTTAAAAGCCGTGAGACGCAGGTCCATTTGGCAGTCTTGTACAATTAGTCAACTCTCTAGTTTACTTAAAAGTATATCGAGAATGTGTTTTAAGGTTGAAAATCAAGACACCACTTGGATGCAAAACAACCTTCCAGGCAGTTGTGAATCTGTGACGTCAGAAGGTGAAGGACTTGATAGAAACGATGGTCGTGAGGATCATATTCTAAAGCCTGACACCTCTCATTCTTATCGCATCATCCGACTTAAGACCGAGAATGAAAAGTTGAAAACTTCATTGATATGCAAACGCTGCAATTCTACACAAGTACAAACGCTGAATCTACCGTGTTGTCATATAGTTTGTTGTGAGCCCTGTGCAGATGCTATTGACTATTGTCCTCTGTGCTCAGACAGAATTCTTGGGACTGTGAGAATTTATATTGTTTAAAATTCTCCATTAACTGTCTGTCAGCGCATACGTCTAAATTGCAACTATCGGAAAAATGTGTTTCATGTCGATGACGACTACGGCGCCTGCGGTGCCGGCGGTGGCGGTGGCGGTGGCGGCTGCGGTGGCGGCGGCGGCGGCGGCGGTGGTAGTAATCGCATGTTTAAACCGATGTTCAAAGACAAGAAGAGAGTCAGAAATGATCGCGCAGTGCTAAGAATATTGTTCGTTTTTCATTAGTTATAGCACAACTGTGCTGATGAATGAAAACTTTGTCTTTTACCTTTAAGTGTACATTTCTACAACTTTTGACAATGTTGGATCCAGTTTCGCACGAATTTGGAATGTTGACAAGTTTAATTGTTTAAAATGGACTTGTACCATTGAAACCTTTGATAATGTCGTTTATGCGAAAATGCTGACTTTAACAAACTGAGCGTGTGTGGATGAGGCGTCGAGCATAGATTTCCATATGTTGTGCGAGAAACTTTGGTGACTCGACATGGAAGTTGTATTACTGATATAAATCAGCTTTTAACCTACAACTCGTGTCTTTGAGTATTTAGTTATTTTGCATGCAATTGAAAAACTCCTGAGAATGAAAATATGCAAAGTTGCAGGTCTATAGAAGATCTCTCCTCTCAGGCGAAACCTCTCGTTTTCTATCAAATTGCAGCTCCAACGCTTTGCTAGAACTATCAACCAAACTGCACAAGACATCATAAAATTTTACAAGTGTTCCTACAAATCCCCTCTAGGAATAATATGTCAACCTCTGAAAATGCAACATGCATCGCAAAGGAAATCACTCTGTTCACACAAGTTGCAATCACCTGTCTCATACTTTATCCGTTAGAACTCTCATCTGCTTCAGTTCCATCATCAAAAGATGTACAATTTCAACTACATTTCACCTAAAACTTAAAGTTTCCACAAATTCTCTTATTCCACGACACATCCAAAACCGTGCGAGTGCGAGCTCAGCTTGCCAATTACCTTTACTTTCAAGCGTTCAAACCTTAAAAAGCTCAGGCCGTCGCATAGAATTGTACATTCTTTTTCATAAGTTTTGATATTTTAGCTCAAAATTTGTGAAAGAGTTCGCTAACTGGACATGTGTATGTAAAATGCACCCGTTCCTGCCATATGTCTCGATACGTAAACCTTTCCATGCTAATATTTCACCAAGTTGATCATCTAAAACATGCAAATCAGCGTGCAAATCTTTCGTTGAAACAAAGAAAGTTGTAAATTTTAGTATAGAAACCGTCCTGGTCAGCGCTCGTGGAACTCAAAAGCTCACATTTTACTCTGCAAACCTTCATGACAGCTCTCCTAAAAGACCTAAGTTTCTCACCTCGTAGGCTTCTCTACATTCCAAAAATTGTGTGTTTGCTCTCTTCTCAGCAGACTTTACCTCGTAAGAGATGACACTTTGCAATGTCTTTGCAACATAAACGGTCTCATTTTAGCTCTACATCTTGCGGCTTCACATGATAAAAGTCGACATTTTACTGTAGAAATCCTTCATGCAGCTTGCAAGTTCTAAGTTTTATAAGTAAACTCTCAATCCAACTGAATATGCAAACGTGAAAGACGTTAGCAAACCTTCAACACCTGTATCTTTGTAGCAAAAACTTGTCATTTAGCCTGTATGCGCACAAGTCCTGCGTCTTCGCAGACTAAAAGTTTGGTATGTTGGTGTTGAAAATAGCACATTTGGCTGTACAGTGTGGAAAGACTTAATCTTAGCAGCACCTATCCAGCCTAAAATGTGTAATTTTTACAATATGACCCTCCACTCTAACTGCCTCACCAGACCGTGCAACACCTTTATGATGAGAACATTCGTCTCACTCATCTATCGAAAGAAAATTTTACCATGAACTTCTCAAACTAAAAAACCTTCGTTTCAACCACCTTACAGCCTTAAAGTTGACAACTGTGGTAAAACCCACTGTAAAACTCATCGCAATCTCAGTCTTTGCATAGTATAAATTGTAAGTTTAGCATTCAAACTATCGTCACATGTGTCTGTCGAACTTAAAAGTTGACGTTTTAGTGAACAAACTATCATAGAAATTAAGCCTTTTACCCTAAAACCTCTTCTCTCTCCCTCTTCCTCTCTCTCTCGCGCTCTTCCTCTCTCTCGCGCTCATCCTCTCTCTATCTCTCTCTCGCTCTCTCGCGCTCATCCTCTCTCTCGCGCTCATCCTCTCTCTCGCGCTCATCCTCTCTCTATCTCTCTCTCTCTCTCTCTCTCTCTCTCTCTCTCTCGCCCTTCTTCTCTCCCGCTTCTAAAACCTCTTCTCTCTCTCCCGCTTCCTCTCTCTCACACTTCCTCTCTCTCTCTCTCTCTCGCTCTCTCTCTCTCTCTCTCTCTCTCTCTCTCTCTCTCTCTCTCTCGCACTCTCTCTCTCTCGCACTCTCTCGCTCTCTCTCAACAGTCTTACAAACTAAAATTCGCAAACTTAAACTCTCATTCCATACGTGTTTGGAAACTGTAAAGTCGTCAGCGCACAGTCTTGATAATTAAAAAGTTGTAATTGTAGCGTACAAGTTTGTATTCCAAGTCTCGTAGGAATTGAAAATTCAGAATTTTTATAAAGAAAACTCCAAACGCTGCGATGTTTCCTCATAAGAGTTGTAACTTAGTTATACAAATCAACATCTATGCACACTGGGAATCTGAAAGTTGTGGTTTTAACGTTCGAACATCCAAATCATTCTGACTTTGTAAAGTATTACGCTTCCTATTCAAACTCTCTTTCCATTTTGCTTTTCAACATGTAAGTTCTAAACTTGATATGCTAACCATAAGTAAAACATGCAAATACCGAAGACATATTTCCGTTTAATAATCTTTATTAAAACACATTCTGCTTGGTTTCTTCTTCTAATTATATGAAATGTCAGGTAAGAGCATATGTAAAGTCTAACGTCTTAAACACTTAATTCGTTAACTGAACCTGCTCCAAATGGGTTACATTCTCGACAGTTCAAAAAACCCATCTGGTTCGCATGGTCCTCGCTGTCGTAGCACGGTGTGGCGACTTTGAGCTCTGGTAATTGCTCATGCAGCCTGAAAATCTTTGTCATCAGCGTTGCCCATTCGTCCAAACGCAAAGCGATTCCGCTGCGAGTTGGTCGCTCCTTTTTGGTGTTCAAGGGTTGGAAGTATCGCCGAATGTTTACACACTTTATACCCTTGGAAATAGTAACATAATATCTACCACCTATATGTTGGAAATATTCTACAGGCTGATTCGCTTTTAGCAACTCTACGCTTCTGTCAATATCGTCTAGATGCCTTAGGAAAGTTGCCCATCGCGGTTTGGTGAAGCAAACACCCTTTCTTGTAGGGTATAGCTTGCCATGCCCCGTCTCGTATTCTCTTACGTGTATCATCAGATTCTCGTTGTACATGCCCGCAGTCAGATAACGATTGTTTCCAATGGACTCATTAAACAGATCTGGATTTGCTCGAGTCTTTTTACCCATCTCTTGCTTTGCATCGTCCACTTCTTCATTTCCACGCTTCAATCCTACCTACAAATACAGTTCCAGAACTTTGCTATAGTTTATGTGCTAGTAAAATTGACATTTCACATGTGGGTGCATGCGTGCGTGTGTGAAGACTTCATACTAAATGGTCTAATATCGATGTTGTAGTTTGATTGTAATGCATGTGTTGAAATGAAAAAAAATTATTCACATATACTCACAGTCATTGTAGACGATGCAGATCTTGAAAACATGTTCTCAGTGATATTAACGACGAGTTCTGCTTGAGATATAACTGTAAACGTCTCTTTTCGTCTCCAGCGTCGATTTCCGAGTGAAGTATATTGCAGTACAGAAACTTTTATAAGATGATACACAATGAAGAACGGACCAAAGCTGTGCTCATTGTCTGGTCATATGTTCTCATTGGATAGTTCAAAATTTGCCCCAGCTCCTTTAAATATTTATATTGTAAGCACAACAGGTGCACATGCATTTGTCCATATATAAATTTATATATTATGCATTTGTATTAAAGTGTCGTGTCATTGCCAAGCCGTCTCACGGTCTTCATATGAATAGGTCCTATGAATATGCCTGTGTATTGTGTTAAAAAATATCGAGTCATCGTGATGTGAGGTTTACTGGTATAAGCCTGTGTGTAAATGCATTGTCATTGGGTATAGAGTATGTAGGGTCTTTTGACTGACCAGTTGTATAGAATTATAGGCTGCGCACACTCATCCGACACGAGCTAGGTTTGAATAGTTCAAAAATATTTCAGAAGTTGTCTATGAACCTAATGCAAAGTCTGTTAGCGACTTCATTTTCTTAGCCTCGGCATATGAGGACAGGTCTATCTCTACATCATTTTAGTCATATCTCAGTTGACTGGGAGTTGAAAAGAAGTTTGGATTCAAATTTTCTGCCCTGGTGGGGTTTGAACCGCCGACCTCTGGGTTGCTAGTCCAACGCGCTAACCACTAGGCTATTGTGTATTGTAAAATATCTACTATATTTAAAATTGCTGCAAGAAATAAGTTTATTCAACATCTGCTCCAATAATTAAAATATCTCGTGTAAGAGTACAAATTAGGTTTCAAATATAATTAAACTATATTAAATGTAATTAAAAGAATTAATTTCGCTAGAATAATTACTCTGAAGGATCTGCGCTAGAAGTGATAGTCTATCTGTAGAGATTGTTCCAGAAACCATACTCGTACGGCAAAGATTGTTCCAGAAACCATACTCATACGGCAAAGATTGTTCCAGAACCCATACTCATACGGTAGATATTGTTTCAGAACCCATACTCATACGGTAGATATTGTTTCAGAACTATTACTCATACGGTAGCTATTGTTCCAGAACCCATACTCATACGGTAGATATTGTTTCAGAACCCATACTCATACGGTAGATATTGTTCCAGAACGATTCCTTTATTTACTACTATGATCCTACAGTATATAAAGTGCTGGAATGCACCTCAACAAAATTTAACACTCTGAGTTAGGAAACATGGTTTATGTGAAGGTCAACAACCACATATATTCAATATAATGTACAGTACACACTAATCATGTTTTACTTGACAACAAATGTGTAGGCATAACTTTGTATAATATGATAAGTTTTTATTAAAAAAATTTTTATTGTAGGCTAAGCTTCAATATTATTATAGGCTAAGCTTCACGCCATCACTGTATGAAAATTCTGAGATTCAACAACTTCTTTGCGTTGTGCTGAACCATACAGAAATATTATAATTAAACAAAGGTTTTAACAATTTAAATGTTTGAAGTGTTTGTTGTCCATTGAACAGCACATTAAAAAACAATCACATGACCAATGATAAGATTTCCTATACTAAATCTAAAAACTTAACTCTTGATGCCCGATGTAGCACTTAAAAAGGTGACGACTGGATAAAGAGAAGACCAGATGGCTAATGAAGAGGCTTCACTTGTTGGCCATAGTTTGTGACTGTTCCTTTTTACTGGATCTAACATACAGATACTCCTACCATACACCACAAGAGAGACACTGAAGAGGGAAAACTGAAGAGAATTGTCCTAAGTAGTCCATATCCCTCTCCTCCTCCTCCTCGTCTCCCCCTCCTCCTCCTCATTCTACACTCCATCAACTTTTCTTCATCTGCCATTTTTTCCACCTCTTTTCTCCTCCTCCCACTCTTCCTTCAAAAACACACAAGTATATCTGTAAATAACATTTACTAGTGAATCAACACCAGAAATATTCCAACATAACAGTGCCATAAAGTGACACTGAAACTGAATCAACTCTTGCACCTGCATTTTTGTTTTCACTCCCATACACTACTATAGACAGAGGCGTCTACCCCCCCCCCCCCCCAAGTCATTGGAGCAAGGTCCCTTTTCCCCCTCTTCTTCCCCTCCCGCCCCCCCCCCCCCCCAATGGTGGCACACACACCGACAGATCTCCCCCCCCCCCATTTCTTGGATGGAGCATTTGCTCCAAGGTTTCTATGGTGTAGATGCCCCTGACTATAGAGCCACAGTTCTGTCTAAGACAATCTGCATATGTCTGTATCTTTCTGTCAGTTAGTCTGCCTGTATGTCTGCCAGTATGTCTGCCTCTCTCTGTTTGTCTCTCTGTCTTTGTCTCTCTGTCTCACTCTCTCTCTCTCTCTCTCTCTCTCTCTCTCTCTCTCTCTCTCTCTCTCTCTCTCTCTCTCTCTCTCTCTCTCTCTCTCTCTCTCTCTTCATCCTCTATCTATCTGTTTGTTCCGCTGTTTTTCCGCTTTCTTGTAATTGTTCTCCATCGGGGGCCGTCTAGTATTTCTATTTTCACTGTCCATTAAAGACCTGAGTTCCTCCATAAACAAAGGCTGCATTTCAATGTAAACTTATTTAGGGTAGGAGGCTGACAGTGAGTGACAGAAATGGATTAAATTTACACAAAAATGATGATTTGTTCCTGTGGAACATTTGTTTCTTGTCTATACGTGGAGGATTAGTCTATACAAACACACACACACACACACACACACACACACACACACACACACACACACACACACACACACACACACACACACACACACACACACACACACACACACACACACACACACACCTACACACACACACACACACACACACACACACACACACACACACACACACACCTACACACACACACACACACACACACACACACACACACAAACACACACAGACCCATATCTACTGTATATCTATAAGTAATTAACTTCTTTGAACAAAGCTGATTAATGTTTTCTTCGAATATGAAACTAATAATCAGAAAAACTGCAATTTAAAAATATGCTCCATAAGGATATGATTCTTACCATAATTTAAAACTAAATAAAGGAATTAAATAAATTTAACCTACATTAAAAAAGAAACACAAATTTAAGCTCCAATAAAAATGGATCAAGTCCATAATATTAATGCCATCAAATAATATTTTAGCTAATATCTTATGTTTTATATGCTTATAAGAAAATAATCGAATTAACAAAACCAGACTTACAATGATGTAAGTTAATATGCTTACCACAATAATACATAAATGTTTCACAGGTATGCCACTGCCACACAATTAGACAAAATGAAAGCCCAAGCCGGGCATCAAAGGGAATTTCTGGCTGTAAGGGCACAAGCTAGAGGGATCTTTAGGAAACGAATGCTTAATGCTTTGATCTTGCTTCCATTTAGTGAACTGGAAAGAACTGCCATTAGCAGAGGGTACGTTATACAAAGACATATTCCCTAGTCCTTATAACCCTCAATAATAGAGGCACCCTTCAGGGAATACCAGACCTTGCTTGACCTTTTGTCTCAAGTGATTGCACCCCTGGAGGGATAAATGACCCAGACCATGAGCCCCTATATACAAGGCCGGTTATTATACAGGGGTCCATGACCAGACTTCCAGCCTCTAACCACCTGCAGAATGACATACCTAGTACAGAGAGCACTAAAAGCCTCCTTGCCTAGTCATACCTAGTCAACAGAAGTAGGTCTTGTCACCTGTTCCAAAGATAGTAAGCCCTACTAACCAGTCACCAGACCCATTTAAAATGCCGTTAACGAGTTCCATCAATAACCCAAACCTGCCTTCATACCTTTATATAAACCAAACACATTAATGGGTTGATAGATTCCTAATTAGGACCTATTTAGGGAATGCCCTCACTCTGATTCTACAACCCTAGACATCCCTAGGCAGTTGGGTTCTTGTCTGGGTCAAAAGATTCCAAGAAAATTCAAATCATTTCTCAGTATCTGTCATTGCTCTGGGCTAGGACATGACCACCTTTCAATTGTTCTGTCTGTCTGTCTGTGTCTGTCTGTCTGTCTGTCTGTCTATCTACCTGTCTCTCTCTAGATAGACACTCTAATGGCCAAAGCTATGTTTACTAAGACCTCTGACCTTATCAAGAAGGGGTCAGGTTTCATCCACAACAGGTCTCATCATTAGGGTTTCAGCCTTTCCAGACAGATCTGCATTATGAAACTCTACAGACTCTTGCCAACTATAATAAGCTAAATAAATTAATATCAATGCAAACATTCAATAACTATAGTTTCACTCTAGTCATTTACATTTCAAGACTAGAACAAAAATTCTGATATGAGATTCGCCTTGGAAAAGAGGAGACCCTCTACCTGCTATGTGTGCTTGTATGTTGTCACATTGACATTTTGATCTAAACCTAGTCTTTTGTAACATGCCATTTAATGCCTTCAGTATGTGCTTTTGTTTAACATAATCATTGACATCCATTGTGTTTCATGCATTTTATGTTCTATACGCATAGCGAACAGCAACAGCCCAAACCTGCCTGTGTCATAGATTCACCAGATAGCCTTAGGTTGTAGATTACCAACAATTTGGAAATCCACCACTTTGGATGAGCAATTTAACTTATCTCCTCTGTTCCATGCTCATCCCTGTTATCAACTGAAATTGTACTCAATCAATGCCAACTGTGACTCTTATTGTGCCTGGCACCAGAGCAGTGTTGGCTTCCTGAGCTGAGCACTCCAAAGCTTTGGAACCTGCTGCCAAGTTCTGTTTGTTCTTCTTTGAAGCCTTTGTGGTCTAAACTTAGTTCTCATTTGTTTCAACCTACTTACTTACCCATTGTAGCCTACCTTCTGATTTCCCTGATCTGTCTGAATTCAGCCTGGCTTTTGCAATGGATTGTTATTGTTAATAATGATGGAGCTTGAAGCCACCACCGACTGATGCCTTATGATAACAATAACAGTGCTAGAGAAGTAATTAGATTACATAAGATTAGATTAGATTTAGTCACTGACTACATTTGACAAATGACCCCAAAGACAGAGATTATTTATTTGCAAACATCATCATCAAATGGCTGGCATTTGGAACTGATGTATGCCAATCAACAAGTATGCATTATACTGATGTCCTTATGTGTGTAACTCAGGGATCGGTTGGGACCGGAACGCACTGGAACGGCGTTCCTGTTTTTTTGATGACCAGTATTTTTTAGACAGGATTCACAGGAACATTTCTAGATTAACATGGTGCCTGACGCCGGCGTTCCAGTTCTTTCTTGTTTAGGATGGGATCCCTGGTGTAACTGGGCTTTTGTAGCATGCATCTAAGAACCCTCTGAAAAGCCCTACAAGAATGGCTGTCTATGGGATTTGAACATGTGCATCTTAACAAAAAGAATAACTTACAAGGGAATAGAATAGAATAGTATGTATGTTCACAGGAAGACTAGTGGAAAGGTGAAAAGGTAGATTTTGTGCATGAATAGCTTTTGCTCCATCATTGGAGGACACTGCAAAATGATCAGGTAACAACTGTTCCCAGCCATAAATCACTGCCTGGGCAGAAAATTGTTAATGATCTGTGTTCCACTAGCACCCACTAGCATAGAATGAGTACAACGACCGTACATTGACAGTGATAACAATATGAGTGTGAGGACTGGTCATTCGCCCTCATATGCCGTGGTTAAGAAAATGTATTTGCTAATGCTTCACACCAAGGCTGAACCTGTATAATTAATTGCTTCAAAAGAAAGACTCTTGTATTATACAATGTACAAGCCATTACAAATTACAATCAGCAAATTATGTACAGAACACTGCCTACCTTGACTGTTTTTGATAAATCCTTAGCGTCGTTTGATGAAAACTTATTCATCTTTGCTGTCGATGAGTTATAAACAAGACTCATCCGACCTCAGATGAAAGGCACAAGGGAAAGTCCGGCTGCGGAGGTTGGGGCCGATGATGAGGGAACCGAGATGCTGGTCAACACAGAAGTGGCAACGACGTCACCGGTTTAACCGCGTAACTGTAGCAGTTTCGGTAATCAGCAGTTTCATCATCATCATCATCATCACAACAAACACGACGATCAGCAGCCAAAGCCAGCATCAGCAGCCACAGTAATTACAAGGATTTTTCTCAGAACAATTCGTCCTAATATGCCCAACATTGCCAGTCGACTCAAAACACCGGTAAGTGTTAAACGTTTAGTCATCGCATGGAAATGATCTTCTCATTAATGAATTGTCGGTCACGTGTTTACATATCGCGCCTTGGCGGCGTACTTTACTCAGTAGTATCCTTAGCGGAGTGCTTATGCCCACGTGTCACACAGGACGATAAATTTAGGCTACAACTATAGGTTTACCAACTCTATGCCAAGCAACCTCAACACGAGGAAGACGGGGAGGAGCAGAAGGAGGACGAACGGGGCATTAGAAGCAGAAGAAGAGGTCGTAAACTGACTTCAGCTGCGGCCGTTGCTGGAGGAGGCGGCCATGCTTTCACGCACTCCAACTGATCAAACTATGGGCCTCATATTCGAAAGTCTGTCGCTCTCCCTACCTCCCTGCCTCCTCTCTCCCTTCCTGCCTCCCACTCTACCTCACTGCTGCCGCCACAGCAGCCCGTCCGTACATTCACTCTTCGAATCTCGGCCGTTGGGCTACTGCCCAAGTGCTTAGAGGCCAGTGGTGCGCGAAGAGAGGGAAAGGCAAGCACGGAGGGCGCCAGATGTGTGGACACACAGACAGTTGGGCAGGCAGACCGAAGCGGTGCATGAATAGGAAGCCATGACTCAAATGACCTGTCCGTCCGTGGGCGCCTACGCTGGTGAGTGTGCGCGAATGCCAGAGTTTGTTTTTTGCGCAGACGATGATCATCCGCTGCGCCCGTTTTCTGTGCATTAATTACTTCCAGCTGAGCTGAGCTGAGCTGAAACAGAGAGACCTTGAGCTGATCACGAAGCCGACTGCCTGCAATTACTGGCCGAAGAATGCAAACAACGCAATAAAGATTATTATGCAATCGATGACCATAGCGCATTGCTATGAATAATACGCCACTCCGTACCAATGCAGTCCATGCAGTACGACCCAAGTTCAACAGCGGCGGCGGCGGCGGCGGCCAACGCTTGAAGGCAATCCATTCAGTACGACATGTAAGCGTTTAAGCGTCCGATTTGCTATGATTATCTGGGGGGGTTCCATGCGACTGACGGACATTGAACCTAGGATTTCAATCGGATCTGCTCCTATTGATTTCTGACGTCACTGATCCGTATCCGAGACTGCCTTTCGCCTCGTCGAGCACCACAAATTGTAAACAAGATAATTTCACAGAATTTTCAATATAAGATATATATATATATATTAATAATATTGAAAATTTTGTGATGTATATGTGTGTGTGTGTATATATATGTATATATTGAAAATTCTGTGGGAGTTGTGCTGTTATAAGTAGGACGCTGCATGGTACCTGATTTATGCCACGGACGTTAAACGTGTCCACACCAAGAGACTCGCGACATCTCTGGCAGCGACTGTGAGACGTCCCCCAAAAGTCTAGATGGCGGGCTTGAACGCAATGAACTATATAGCAATACCCATTCCCAATATTGTTCCCTTTCCATGATCAGAGTCAACATTTGTCTTTACTTACATAACTATAACTTCCTAGTCCTACTGTATAGCAAACTACAGCCAGTGTAGTCGTTGAGGTAGGAGGTAGAGGCCTAAGCCGCCTAACCATCATTGGCGGACTAGAAGTCGACAGAATGAGGTTATATTTACAATGGTGGACGAGGTTTACTAGAATTTCTTACGACCTTTTCTATATTTGTCTGGCTCTCTTAACCTAACTACAATGGGGCAAATTCAACGGCATGGCCACACAAATCAACGTTTGGCCCGATTAGCCCCATGCTGATCTACCAATACAGCCCCACGTTCTCTTATATAGACTAAAGGGAACTCAGAATGTATGTAGGCCTATATATGCATTTATCATGCATAGGCGTAGACTCTTGAGGGGGGGGGCAGCCTGGCACGTCCCCCCCCCACTAATTGAGATGGACTGTACACCCAATGCAACAAGTGCAGAATGAATAACCAAATGCCTCCAATATGTTGGATAAGTTTACGCCAGTGCATGTATGTACATGTATGTATATATATGTAGGCATAGGAGCCCTACAAGGGTCCCAGGTGGGAATATGGGTTCTATATTGACCCAATCAGGGACGTATCTAGCGTTGGGCTTGGGGGGCTTAAGCCCCCCCCCCCAAACGAAGTTGAAGCCCCCCCCCAAACAAGTCAAGCCGTTGTATGCTTACGGCTAAAATTCGTATGAACACTGTATAAATGTTGCCATGTTCAAGGCTTAAGCCCCCCCCAAACGAAAAAGCCTAGTTACGTACCTGGACCCAATGTGGTCATATGACAAGTTTTTTTTATCCCTATCTGCATAACTTATTGCTGTCTTTGTTGCTTATATCTCGACTAAATTGTTTGTTTCTGTAATACGTTCACACAAGTTTCCGTGTGCACGATAGTTTCACTTTGGTTTTCCTATTTGCTTTGATTTTACAATTTTCTCTCTCGATTCTTTTTTTGCACAGCGTTATCATAGCCGTTTTCATTTCACAATGTCAGTAGGACAGTACGTAGACTGTCTGTAGTGCGAAGTTCAGACGGGGAGATGGAGAACTGGCCACCGACCCTCATAATTATGACGAGCCAGACGAGGATAGAAAAAAATGAGGTCGATAACACTTTATGCCCACGTCTGTTCTCAAGCTCGCGTAAATATATCTGCACTTCTTCAGTCACGTGGTCCTCTCCAAGTCAATGGACGCATGGCCGAATAGTCTTTTATGGATCTACCGTTATAGGGGACGAGAATATTATCAATTATGTTAGTGCTTAGTGGCATGGTCTGGTTTGGCATTATAACTAGTGTACTGTGTACACAAGCACAAACGAACAATTAGCCTAAGGGCCGGAGTACAAGTTTTTTATGGATCCTACTTTTAATGTTAGATGAAAGTAACCAAAAGAATGAAAAATGACGAGTAGGCCTAGACTAGAGCATGTATTATAGGCCTAAACTCGTGTACAAACCCGTAATGCTGAAGCAGAATAGACGTCATGACACTGTGTAGGCCTAAGCCTATAAGGCCTAGCCTAATTGAGTCTTGTTTTTTCTATGTGTAAAAACTATAAGTATCGGACTGTATAAACTAGAATTTGGAAGCGTACGTGTGACAGTCCTATTAAATCGATATTTATCGACTGTTACTGCAGTGAATTGAATTCGTTGGCTTGCCGTAGTCAGTGTTGTTCAGTAGGCTAATTGAAATACATGTAACTGAAATATGTAGGCTAATTGAATTACCAGTTCCGTAATTGTAATTGTAATTGAATTACATTGTAAGGCCAGTAATTGTAATTGTATTTCAATTAGAATATTGCATGTAATTTGTAATTGAATGAACTGTAAATTACAAATTACATTGATTAAGTCGGCTAAGATTCTCGCCTGCTGCATCCAATCTCTTTAATCGAATAAACTGACTGCATCATGACTGCTTGACAACACATTTGTAAAATTATTTTATCCTTACAAACGTCTTACAACACCGTTTGATGGGCAGCAGTTTTCTTACGGTACCACTGGTGGTACGCCAGGTGTCACTAAGTGGTAAGGGTAAAAATTCAGAGATTATTTACATTCTTAAAATTATATGTTAGTTTTTAAATTTGTCTACCTACGGTCCTATGCTAATTGCAAAGGGACTTCGCGCTCGCCTGTTCTTCTTTTATCTGATCTTTGCAGGTGCACGGTATGCCAACATTTGATTTATTACCTGATGGTACAATAAAAATTAAGTTTGAAAACCGCTACCGTAAGGGCTGACTATCAGACCAAGATTTCTCCACTATCCATACTTTACAATTTGACAAACTTACAATACGTACAATTGAATGTAGATTACAGGCCACTGGCCCACTGGATGTTTTATTTTTTAAAATAGAGTAGGCTATAGGGCCTAAATTAAAAATTATAGGAAAAATTCAGTAGCCAATTTTTAATGGAATAATTTAAAAGTAATTGGTAATTGAATTACAATCAAAATGTAATTGTAATTCAATTACTTCCAAAAGCAAGTGACTGTAATTGTAATTCAATCACATTTACAAGCATGTAATTGCAATTATAATTGAATTATATCTGTAATGTAATTGATACAACCCTGGCCGTAGTAGGCCTATACGTACGGGCTAGACCCAATTAATTTAGCTAATTAGTAATTACTATCAGTAGGCCTATGGAAGCGACGAAGAGGAAGTGCGATATCGTTCGGTAGGCCTACTTTCTTGTTCTTTAATTTGTGCCATTGTGTTGAAGCAGAGCATTTTCTGATTTCAAAGTAGCTTGTGAATAAGGTGGTTCCCGCAACTTCGCTTTTTTGGGCGCTGTAGAAATCTCGAGATCACGATTAAATAAATTCTGAAGCTATATAGGCCTAGGGGGCCTATATTCATTTGTTATTTTCTGTTAGTTTGTAGGCCTATAGGCCTACCATTACCTGCAGTCTGTCTCTCAACTATAGCATAATCGTTATACAGCGAAATACAGAAGCTTTGTATATATCACTGAGATATTTCCTTCTCGCATATTATAGTGACTTACACTTGACGTTAAAGTTAAAGCTTCGACTTTTGTTTATTAAAAGCAACAACCTTGCTTATTAGTGCAAGCGTTAGTCGCCAGATGGCCAAGATCGACACAGATTTTATACGTTCTCCTATAGCCTAGTCGTAGGCAGCAGCTTAAGCTTATATCTTTAAAATTTGTCACGTTTTTACTATATCTTTTATTAATTACATCTCGGTCAGCTGGATGCACGTGTTCTCATTTCATATATTAATGGCACTTTTAAATCGGTGTATTTCTAAAAAGGTGGAACTTCAGTTAATGGAAATTAAGCTCGACAAGACTTGTGGTGGTAGGCTAGGCCAAGTGTGTTTGATGACGCTGTCATGCCGAAGATTTTTGCGTCGCCCTCTTCCTTTATCCAGACTTGGGACTGGCGCACCACGTACCTATAGCACGCAGTGATTGATCTAGTTTTGAGCAGTCTTGTTGTCAATACCTTAAACCTCAAGACCAAGACCAAGACTTTGAACCTCAAGACCAAGACCAAGACTTTGAACCTCGATACCAAGACCAAGACTTTGAACCTCAAGACCAAGACCGAGACCAAGACTTTGAACCTCACGACCATGACCGAGACCAAGACCCCAAAAAATCACATTCAGGTCGACTTCTTTTCCTTAAAAAATTTTCAAGTCGGACTATAGGCCCTACTCGCTATTTTAATGAAATCGTACGTGAGTCTTTTATTTTATTCAAGCAAATCAACTTTAAATGCAGACTGCAGAGAATTCCGAATTCCTATTTACAAAAGTCCTTCATATGGCCTACTGAGTCTGCCCGAGTGGTATAGTGACGTCAGAAACACCCCACCCCGAGTTAATGAGCCTACTTGCCTCCTCTTGCTTTTCGATTGACCAATGACAAGGTGCACATGTACGAGGTCGTCCACAAAGGACTGCTCTACTTAAGCTACTTTGGACCCTCTTGCTCCTTGTGCGTATTTGACCCTTTTCCCCTTTTTCAGATGCTCGCAATCCAGCGGACTACAAAGGCTTAGATTACATGTATTTGCAATGCTAGCAATTCCAAGGGGCAATTTCATATTGCCGCGTCCGGGCAAAGGGTCTTGAATTAGATTCGACGCTGCAGACAGTGCACAGGCTTCCTGAAACAATCACGTAGGCCTACCACATTTAGATCCGGACGTTGGCACGCATAACCTTCGCACTCCGCTATTCCGAATCTGGGTGACCTCTCGACCCCTTTGCAGGTCTACATCGCTTTTGGATGACCCCATCATGTAAGGGGCCATCCATATATTACGTACGCAAAAATTCTGGAAAATTGGACCCCTCCCCGTCCGCAAGCGTACTTTCTTCCCCCCCCCCCCCGCGTACGTACGCTTGACGCATACCCCCCCTCGAGAAGACCAGCCGCAGAAAGTGTCTCTCTGCACTTTAGGCCAGATTGAAGGATGAGTGAGGGCCAATATAGACAAATTATAGGTGTCTCGTTCACAGCACAGAATAACTGCACATGGCTTTTATATAATGTAGTAAAATGCCATCGGATGACTATATGACAATACAGAGTTATAAATAGGCTAATGTGGACGTCATAATTAGAAATTTATTTTGCGTACGTACACATTTTGCGCCCCCCTCCCCCCCGTCCGCACCCGTACGCAAAATCGCCAAAATCCGACAACCCTATCCCCCCTCTTTGCGTACGTAATATGTGGACGGCCCCTAACCCCAGCTCAACGTTGTCTATAGATACAAACAGAAGGCATGTCAAAAAATCATAACTTAGCAGTAAAGCGGCCACATCAATATCAGTGGTGGCAGACAGGGTATCCGGTATAGTGTATGTATACCTGAAGATTAGACGTTGATGAAATATGACTAGACCAGAACCAAACATATTTATAACATTTAAATGGTGTAAAGTCAACAGACGGAAATACAGACTTGCAAACTAATTGTTTTCTTTGTTCTAGGAAATTAACTAAACCCAAACATTTAAAAAATTTCAAGAAATAGGCCCCTACATCTGTCTGTGGAGCATCACAGTGATAACATAACGATAATGTTCTGATGATATCATAATGATAACATTCCATAAAATTCTTCTCAATGTAGAACATTTTATCACACATTCCACATCCATATGATATGTCTAAAAATTAAATGAGTAATAAAATCAGACATTACTCTAGAATAACTCCCGAAAATCGTTTTCAACTGAACTATGATACGTCCTCTGCTTAGGAAGATCTTGCAAGATTTCTGTAGTTAACAACCGTTTTCCATCAACACAGTTCTCCTAGTCAGTATATGAACTTAATCTCTTACATAAATTGCTTGCATGGCAAATTTGTGCATGTTCGGCACAACGAATTCATAGAATTCATTCTCACATAATGTTTTACCAGTATGTAATCTTGCATGGTAGCGGGGAACTCTGTGCACTTCCGAGGCTTTTACTAAGGAGCCATCCATATATTACTTATGAAAAGAAATCATATTTTCATACCCCTCCCCTCTGTTTCACCTTATACATTTTGTGGACCCCTCCCCCATGCGTACGTACAACTAAGCTTTTCTACCCCCTCTCCCTTACAAAAGTTAATTAGCTAAACTTCTAAAGTCATCTATAAGACATTTATTTTACTGTAGGCTACTAAATATTTTGGTTAGGGCCTAACTGCTATGAAGAAATAAAATACTAACAACACTAACACTTATATTTCAAAAAGTGTTAATACTATATAAAATTGATAAAGCAGGAATATAGTCAGTGACTTGGCTTTTTAGTTCTGATTGTAATATTTCATAACAAGAAATTTATATTGCATACGTACACAATTTGTCGAGACCCCCTCCCCGCCATACGCACCCGTACGCAAATCGCCTAAATCCGAACACCCCTCCTCTCACTGGGTACGTAATATATGGATGGCCCCTAAGTGCGTCTTCTTGACTGCATTTTGAGAACATTACTCCATGTCAATGCTTTGTTACATAAAGTGCATTTGTAGTTTTTCCCCGTTGTGGGTTCATGCATGGCATTTCTGAGGACACGTCTGTGTAAACGATTTTCCACATACTGTAAGCTTACGTTGTATGCGTATATTTCTTTCTCCAATGTAGTTTCTTACATGCCATTTGAGAGCACCACTGTTGGCAAATCGCTTGTGACATAAACAGCACATGTGTGGCTTTCTCTGGTGTGGGTTCTTACATGGTGATCTAGCACACTCTTCTGTTCAAATGCTTTGTGCATAAATTGCCCATGTACCGTTTTCTCTAGTGTGGGTTCTTTTACTTCGTTCCGACGTTCCAGATAAGTTTTCTCTACAAATGCTTTGTGACATAAATTACATTTTTATGGTTTTCTCCATGCAGTGTGGGTTCTTTTATGGCATTCAAGATGAGTTTCTGTAAAAAATGTTTGTGATATAAATTATATTTTTATGGTTTTTCTCCAGTGTGGGTTCTTTTATGGTATTCCAGCGTATTTTTATGTGCAAATGCTCTATGACATAAATTGCACATGTATGGTTTTTCTCCAGTGTGGGTTCTTCTATGGCTTTCCAGATGAGACTTTCGACCAAATGCTTTGTGACATGAACTGCATATAAATGGCTTTTCACCAGCGTGAGTTCTTCTGTGGCATTTCAGAGTACTATTACATGCAAATTCTTTGTGACATAAATTGCACTTGTATGGTTTTTCTCCAGTGTGGGATCTTTTATGATATTCCAGAGTAGTTTTATGTGCAAATGTTTTATGACATAAATTGCATATGTATGGTTTTTCTCCAGTGTGGGTTCTTTTATGGCATTCCAGAGTAGTCTTCTCTGCAAATGCTTTGTTACATAAATTGCACACATATGGCTTTGCTCCAGTGTGAGTTTTTGTATGGTGGTCTAGAGCACTCTTCTGTACAAATGATATGTGACATAAATTGCACATGTTTGGTTTTTCTCCAGTGTGTGTTTTTGTACAGTGGTCTAGAGAACGCTTATCTGAAAATGCTTTGCAACATAAACTGCACATGTATGGTTTCTCCCCAGTGTGGGCTCTTTTATGGTATTCCAGATGAGTCTTTTGGGCAAATGCTTTGTGACATAAATTGCACAAGTATGGTTTTTCTCCACTGTGGGTTTTTGCATGGTGGGCTAGAGCACTCCTATCTGCAAATGCTTGGCAACATAAATTGCACATGTATGGTTTTTCTCCAGTGTGGGTTCTTTTATGGTATTCCACAGATTTCTTCTGTGAAAATGATTTGTGACATAAATTGCATATGTATGGTTTTTCTCCAGTGTGGGTTCTTCTATGGCCTTTCAGAGTGTACTTTTGTGAAAATGATATGTGACATAAATTGCACATGTATGGTTTTTCCCCAGTGTGGGTTCTCTCATGGCTTTCCAGATGAATCTTCCGTGCAAATGTTTTGTGACAAAAATTGCACATGTACGGTTTTTCCCCAGTGTGGGTTCTTTTGTGGCTTTCCAGAGTATTCTTCTGTGCAAATTCTTTGGGACATAAATTGCATGTGTATGGTTTTTCTCCAGTGTGGGTTCTTTCATGGTGTTCCAAATGAGCCTTCCGGGCAAAAGCTTTGTGACATAAATTGCAAATGTATGGTTTTTCCCCAGTGTGGGTTCTTTTGTGGCGTTCCAGAGCAGTCTTCTGTGCAAATTCTTTATGACACAAATTGCACATGTATGGTTTTTCTCCACTATGGGTTCTTTTATGGTATTTCAGATAAGTCTTCTGTGTAAATTCTTTATTACATAAATTGCACATATATGGTTTTTCTCCAGTGTGGATTCTTCTGTGCAGTTCCAGAGTAGTATTTGATCCAAATGCTTTGTGACATAAATTGCACATGTATGGTTTTTCTCCAGTGTGGCTCTTTGCATGGATCTTGAGACTGGATTTCCATGTGAACGATTTGTTACACATGTTTGTGTTTGCTTTGTTGTGGTTACTTGCCTGCATCTTAAGATCTTGAACACAGCCCAAATATTGGACTTACTTATAGGTGGAATTTATTACTGCTTTTCCATGTTCTTGCAAACCTATCAAGAAATTATGAAGTGCAACTGTTAAGATAAAATTATTGATGGAAAATGTGATGCAATAGGAAACTGAAGACAAATGAAACCCTGATTGCGAATCCAAAGTCATGAACTACAAGTATGTGGAGCTGTCACAAGGATGATATTAGAGGGTGCACGGTAGTGCAGTCAAGTGTTACTGGAGAGATGACTTAAACACTGGAAACACTTTTCTGTTACCATCTGTAAATCTGAGATCACTGAACTGATATTTGAATGTTTTCATACCCTTTGTAAATGAGTGAATATACTTCCAAGATATGGTGATAAAGAAACCCTAATTGCAGAAAATTTGGAAATATAGGCAGTCTAGCAACACAAATTCATGACTGAATAAGATTGATTTCTTTTGCATACTTAAAATATGGCGAAGAAAGGCCAGGAAACTATAGTAGCCACCTCAAGATGTGGATAATGCAATTATTGGAAAACTTATAAACAGTGATCCTAGCCATATAAAGCATAAAGCAAACAAAAGTACGCTGCATAATGCGGATGAGGAAAGATCTTTTACTGCTAATATACGAGAGACACAGGAAGTGGATTGGTCACAAACTGATGGGTATTCCCTACTGAGAACTATCAGAGAAACGAATGGGGAAAAGAGAATGATAGGAAGACCTAGATGGATGCTGCTGGACTGGATGATGGTGGGTGGATACAGTAAACTGAAGGATGAACCCCAGCATCAAAAGGGGAGGAGCTATTGGATGCTTGAACCTGCCCAAAGGCAGAGAACTTTAAGAACAACATCCTTGCCAAATCTAACTCTGTTTGGAATCCCAGAGTGCAGTATCATAGGACAAAAACACGGCACATAGTTGTTTAATTAGATTACATCTACGAATGTTTGGTAAATTGCAAAACAAACTCATATTTTGCTAAAATTAACAAATTTACTGTCTAAAACTTCGAAAGTATACCATTTGTAACTTTAAGTCACTGTGTTAAAAGAGATAAAGTTTATTTTTATCCACAGGAGATATTTCTATACTTTCTGAAAGAACTGTAATTAGTCCATATAATTTCACACAGACTATTTAGGAAAACAGTAAGATCTTGAAATCAGCACATGATTGCACATTATTATATAACCGGCGTGGTTAAGTCTTGCAGGATTAAAAAATCTGAATAAGTTATCCTAAACTGCATTCGTCAGTATATGTAGGCCTGATAAGGGCCTCATTTAAGATGAGATTATAAATTGAAGGAAATGGTCGGTGAAATAAAAGATTGATATAATTAATATACATTTATAATATTTATTACTTATATACTATGTAGCCTCTAATGGTGAAGCCCGAATCCCCGAAACGAATTTCGGTGGGATCCGATTTTTTAAGTTCTACTCGAATTCCCGAAAATTACAAAGTTAGTGTGGAGGAATAAGGCTTTTATCTTGAAAGTCAATGTAAACATGTGAATAGGCAGTATATCGAGATACATCAAGGCCATGCTAGGTCTATGTCATGTATAAGAGTTTACAATTTAACTCTGAATTGTTTTCGGGAGTTCGGCCGCTTCCTATAAAACTGTTTTCGGGAAATCGGGCTTTTGTATAGTTTCAAACGGTTTTCAGGGAATCGGGTTTCGGGGATTCGGGTTGACCCCGCCTATAGATTCCTTCGCTTACATATAAAACGAAATAAGCTTCACCAACAAATACATGCAGAAGGCGAAATTAACGTATCAAAAAGTAGTATAATAACGAAGAGAGTAGTTAGGCCCATGAATCGTTTTATTTATGAAGCCAACAACATAGGGGCGAACATGAACAATCGGGGTGCCTAACCTAGCCCTAAATTTTTAAATTATTAGCTTCCATTCCTAAACTTTAAAATAATTAAATTATCCAGCTTCCACTCGCAGGTCTAGCTTTTTTGTCGCACAAATACATATGCTACACTGACCCTAACCATTGCCCTCTAGATACTAGAAGGCAATGCCCTAAGCCTAAGCCCTAACCGACCCTTACGACGTTTACCCTGACCCTAACTGACCCTCACGATGCAAAGACAAACACCCAGATAGTACATACTACATAAGCACCCCGATTGTACATATTCGCCAGTTTTTTACGGACAATATGTTGGCAAGTTTTACCTGGTAACTTATAACTGAGATAAAGGAGTCGATTAACTCTGCTCCAAGGATTGTATATTTAGAATAAAGAGTCCTTGACTCTGCTCTAAGGTTTGCGTAGAAATATTTCAAAACTATCACGCGGCGCGGTCTGCAGAGCCTGAACTTCTTTGATCTTCTTTGATCGGACAGAGTTAAATCGCACTAAGTGTTATAGGAATCAATCCAAGTAGTCGGAAGGCCATCAAATATTACAATGTAACGGATGAAAGGTCTCTCATCTTGCTGCCCACCAACCATAATAATAATAATAATAATAATAATAATAATAATAATAATAATAATAATAATAATAATAATAATAATAATAATAATAAGACAGTTTCAAAGTGTCTGATGGTTCATTTTAAATAATAAAATTTTTTTATAATAATAATAATAATAATAATAATAATAATAATAATAATAATAATAATAATAATAATAACGCTTTCCCCCGAAGACGAGGCCTGACCCTCCAGACACTATCTCTGCTCCTAAATAACAATAATTTTTCCAAATCCTAAGGGATCCTTGATACCTCGGGTAAAAAAAAAAAAAAAAAAAAATATTAATAATAATAATAATAATAATAATAATAATAATAATAATAAGAATAACGGAAGACCCTCGAGAAACCTTCTTTCTGTTACAAAAAATATCCATCACGATCCAGAGGTTCAATGCTATCGCGTGCCTAGGCACGATGGGGAACCAGAATCCTGATTTTAGTATTACCGGATAATGACAACGCAATGGATAATAATAATAATAATAATAATAATAATAATAATAATAATAATAATAATAATAATAATAATAATAATAATAATAATAATAATAATAGGCTGAATGACGGTCTAGGAAGATAATAATAATAATAATAATAATAATAATAATAATAATAATAATAATAATAATAATAATAATAATAATATTATATATTTATTTTTTTTAAACATCATTCGACAAGTTCTGGCCGCATGAAAGTTCCTATGAAGGCAACAGCATTGAAGCGTTGTATGGTGATTGACAACCGCTGGAGTAGATAACAAGTCTCCCTAGGGTCTCCGGTGGTTAAAGCTAAGTATCTCCCCAAGTCTTTTATAAGGGCCATTCCGTCGTCATTGATAGGGCCTAAGGTCTCGAAATATATAAATATAAAGGGAATATAATAATAATAATAATAATAATAATAATAATAATAATAATAATAATAATAATAATAATAATAATAATAATAATAATAATTTAGATGAGGGATAACCGTTCCAGAAAAACAACTAATTTAATCTCTAAGACCCTGAGGGAACGAAGTACCTCAGGGCAAAAAAAAATAATAATAATAAATAAATAAATAAATAATAATAATAATAATAATAATAATAATAATAATAACAGAGATTTAAGTCGTGTGCTTGAGCTCTATATAGCAGGGGTTGCGGCCCGAATCCCCGAAACGAATTTCGGTCGTAGCCCCCAAATCGATCATTTTAGACTAAAACCACAATATAAATAATTACTACGAATAAACATGTGAATAGACAGTATATTGAGATAAGTTACATCAAGGCCACGCCAGATGTATGTCACATATAAGAGTTTACAATTTAACTTTGAATAGTTTTCGGGAGTTCTGCGCTTTCTATAAAACTGTTTTCGGGAAATCGGGCTTTTGTGTATTTTCGTTTTCGGGGTTTCGGGGATTCGGGTTGATCCCATATCATAACTAAAGTCCCACATTATCAAGATCGAAGCACAGTAAAAATAATTATTTATACTATGATCGAAGTCTCACCCTGATATCCATCCACTTCGCCCCTTTCATCTTTTCTCATCCTAAGCACAACCACAGTATAAATTATTTATACTGTGGCACAATCTAAAAGCTCATCTGCCTCTTCTATCGTTCTGATCTTCCGGCAACTGGATATTTTGTTCATTTGATATCTTTGGATAAACCTCTTCTGACTTGACGTAGCGCTCGCGAATATGGTTGATTCACTGCGCTTAGATTTTAAAAGTAGCACTTAAGAAATTTACGATAACTATGACCTTATAATTGGTGGTTATCGTCAAATAAAGATCGTTTACTTCTATCCTAAAGCAAAAAGGCTATACTGCGCTTGAATCTGACGTTACCGAATGCGATTTTTCGATTATGTCCCACCCATCTGCTGGCATCTACAGTACTGCTAGTCTGCTACTGTAGCAGGAGTAGACTTAGATTGGTTAGATTAGGAGCGAAGTTGGAGTAAGACTGGCCTGAGAAGGGAGGTAAGAGTTTCTTAAGTCGTATATTACAATTATTTTTCTTGGTTTTTCAATCACTTGCGTTCAACCTGAACCTTTCGAACCATCTGCAGTTAGTGACTGGTTGGGTTAGTAGACTATAGTATTTTCAGTAGCGTGCTTATGTAGAAATATTATTATCGCTGGCAGCCGGGTCGGTAGATGGGAGAGGCAGATGATGGACCGAGGTGATGGGTGGAAGGAAGAAAGGGTGGAGTGCGGGCCTGGTTTGCTTACGTGGCAGCAGGTCGTCTGGCCGACTGGAAATACCTGCAAGGACAATTATTTCGTTTGTGCCGATGTATAAGGAATTATTCTGCAGAAGCTTAACGAGAATTCGTAACTGTAGAAGCGTGTTCGTAGCCTATATTTGTTTAGACTCCTTTGAGGTGGATTTAAATTTCAGTAGAAATCTTCACCTATTCGCAGTGGGGGTAATCTTGGACAGTTTTAAACGGTCATCAATCAGTACATTTGTATATCTTCTATAACTTTTACAATGACTTTCCTCCTTCCTCATAACCCTATTTAAGAAAACTCATTTTGTCTGAGGTCCATTTGGAAGGCCCTCAACTTTATTATCTAACATCTTTAACAAGAGTTCAGTTTTGGATGGCAGAAAACGAACTGCTATTAAACCTATCAAAAACTGAGTTTATCCTTTTTGGACTTAATTCCTGGAATTCTATCATCTAGGTATTTCTGTCACTACTCATCTCAAGTTCTTCACTACTCATCTGAAGTTCTCCAACCAAGCCATATCCAACACAGCACTATGCCTCTGGAACGATCTCCTCTCTGAATTCCACAGATTCTCGGTTCCTCCGTCACCATTGCAACCCATCCTCCATCCTCCTCATGTTCCTCTATCTATCATCCCTGGGCTTTCCACTCAAAATTGAAGTCTCACCTTTTCAAGCACTCCTACCCTGACTGACCTGATCGTCCACCTTCCAATTCTTCTTGCCCTAAACGACACCTGCCTTAACAGCTGTTCTGCCACCTCTCTTGATCTGGCCCCCTGGAAACCGGACTCGGACCTCCTTTGGACTAGTCTCTGGAAAACCCGTCTGATTTGACATAGTGCTCTTGAATAGGCTAGAGACCTGCGCTTGGCCTTCGAGTGGTGCTTTAGAAGTTTGGAGATTATGATTACACAAACAACTATTCAGCCCACAATTTGGGCACTGAATTGGACTCGTAGAAAAGCGAAAATGTTTCAAGACTGGGTTAATTGAACATCCATGCCATCTGTCAACTGTCGACTGGAATCCGTTAGTTGGCTCCATGTGTGTGTGTGTGGGCCCTCCATTGGTGACTTTTTCCAGTTTGCTCTGCATTGTTTTGCTACCCGATGCAATTGTCTAGTTGCAAATGACATTTAACATCATATCTATGCTAGTGCAGAGAAAGTGCTTTTGTGGTGAGATACTTTAAAATGTGCTATATTAAATGTTCTAATACATTCATACAGTTGTATACAAGACTTGTATACAATTAACCCAGTCTTGCCCCAGCGAAACAGTTTCAAGATCTTTTGTCTTCAGTCTATGCTGACTTTATATTAAACCAAATCTTCTGACTTTCTCTATTTGACTGTGGACAAGGACAGCTCTTGGCGGGCACACCTTTTCTATTGCTGACCCTAGACTCTGGAATTCTCTTCCAGCAAATGTTTGCTCTGCAAAGTCTGTTTTGGCCTTCAGATCTCAACTTCATCTTTTACTGGACTTCTTCTTCCATAGGCTGTTTTTCCGCATCTTATCTGATTCCCATCTTGGATTTCTATCGGACTTGCCCTGGAATTTTCATACACAATGATTTTGCTTAGTATCAACCATGGACTGATGCTTTGAGCACTTCTATAGTGGCACTATAGAAGTTATTATATTTGATGGGTTAGATGGCTTATCTCGAATCCTTATACACAGGGTAATCAGTACAAAGATTTAAAGACAACTGAACAAGTTGTTTGAGAAGGCTTTGGGTGGCCACAGACATTCATAATTCTGCTGAAGTCAAACCTTCAGTGTTTACAGACTGAAGTTAATATAACATGTTTAAGTGACCTTGGATCTGATCTTGCTATGCTCAACTCAACAAACACAAGCAAATTTTTTGCCTTCAAAGTTGAGCACTGTGTATTATTCTGTGGAATGATGGAATATGCCTATTTTGTAAAAAAAATCATGATGAGATAATTTTTAAATTCTATTTAAAATTTACCTGGTGCTTGTTGGGAAGTAAGAAAGAAAAGGAATCACCTTTGAAGAGCACAAGCACATTTTTTTGTAAAGTAAATCCATAGCATGGTGCAGTTTTATAAGTAATCTGGAGCATGAAGGACTTACTAAGTTAACCTGGAGCATGGAGGATGTAGTAGTTTATAAGTAAATCTAGAGTACAGATGAATGTAATATTGTAGTTTGTAAGTAACTCAGGAGTGTCAAGAACCTTGTAATCTAAAAGTAAACTGTATCATGGACACTTTCTAGTTAGTGGTGGGGATTGTGTTTTGTTGGATTGCTATATGTGCACAAGTGTTTTGGTTTATTAAACTGCAGGAGATAAAGAAACTGAAAATTGTCAACATGTTGAGAATGATTTGCTCAGTGGTTCTGCTGTCAGTGATGTTGGCTTCGATGGTAACGTCATCGGTTATTCCGCCACCAGAACACAAAATCAGAGTCGTAGACAAGGTTAGAATGTCTAAGGTTGGTTGTTTCATACATACTGGTCAGCATTGATTAATACACAAAAACATAACTTCTAAACAATGTAAGAAAACTAGATTATCTGTGCATTTAAATTAAGGAATATCTTCAAAGTTTAGGAAGAGGTAAATTTAATAAAAATTGCTTAAGATTTCAGAGTTATGTGTTGCAATGACAAATATGTATATGAAGGCTAGGCATACGCCACAGCATTCTGGTTTGAATCCGGTGAACTATGTTGAAATGTTCCATTTATTGTCATGGTATGCAGCCGTAAGAAGTTTCCAAGTTTTATTGTTTTTGTTATATTGTGGCTTTGGATATTAGAACATGATGAAAAATGCTGTAAGATGGGAATTAACCTTTATCTTTACCATAGTGTACTGTTATAGTCATTTGAGCTTTTCTGCTGGTATAAGAAAACATTCAGAACAATGCATGTAAAGCTCCACAGAATTTATGTGATTTTTAAATGAATTATAGAAAGTATTCCTGATTGTGCGTAAGTGACTTTTCAGATGGAATTTGTGCGGGTGAAGTTTTTATCCTAATTTGTTTTTGTGTTACTGTGTTTTACTATATTTTAATTTTATGGGTTTGCAGTTTTATTTTAATTTTTGAACTTATTTAAGTGTTTTGAGGCTTCATTTTGGGTTTGTAGTTTATTTTCAGTTTTGATGAGTAGGACTGAAGGTCTCACAGATGCAAATGTACATGTTCTTATGGTCTAATTTTTGTTGCGCTCCCTCATCAGAGAAATGTTTTAGTCAACAAGAGGCTGAAGAATTGTTAATTTAAAATTAAATGACTAATTACAGTCATGAAGTTATCTAGATGTTAATCTCAGCATTATGTTCAAGTGGCTTTGGTACTTTCTGTTCGTCAATCAAAGCACGCATACTGTGTGACTTGTTAGATGTTGTGTTCGGTTAACTTTAAATAATTGATTCATGAGATGTAGTTAAGAGTTTCTGAGTCGATCGTATGACTTGCTGATTAGTGTTGGAGGTTTGAATTTCTAAACGAGGAGTTTTTGATTGATAAGAGATCAAGCCATCCTTTAAATTTCTTGTTTCAATTGACACCAGCCTCTTAGTGATGAAGAACATTTCTCAAATGAGGTGCACAGCAAAGAGTTTGACCATGAAGCATTTCTTGGAAAAGATGAAGCCAAGGCGTTTGACCAGCTGACACCAGAGGAAAGCAGAGAACGCTTGGCGTAAGTTTCAGCTTCATCATCTTTTAATGATAATGATGGTCATTTTGATTACTATGAAAATCAGTGATGATAAGTGATGTGGCTAATAATGATCATTACAATAGTAGGGATGATGAGTAAGGATGATGATATTGATAGTGAACTTGACCTATCGGATTTGTATCTGTGATCTATCGAAGTTCGACTGAGCTTCTGTGGATCATGATTTGTAACTCTTGTTCCACTTAAGCAACCATTGATTAATGATCGTGGGTTATGACAATGGAATTCGTTATACGTAGATCCCTAGATTAGAATGAAAATGAAGATTTTTATTATCATTTGCTTTTAAGTTTTTTTGATCTCTCGGTACAATGTGTATTACTTGTATACATGTTTAGTGTACTGTTTGGCAATATATCATTCTTCTGACATTACAAGAGTAATGTATGTTCTGTTATGTGATATTGTCTTTTAAAATACCACCATATGTAATTTAACTACCTAGAAGTACTTTTGAATTTAGATATAGAGTTAATATTCAGATTAGAGAGTGACACGGTAATGGGGAAAGCGGTAATACCGCGGTAACCGGGGTAAAATCCGCGGTAATGGAGTCAGAAGCGGCGGTAATACCGTGGGGATGGTAGCAAAGCCAGCGGTATTACCGTGGAGATGGAGATACAAGCGCGGTAATTACCGCGGTAACGGTTGTAACTTTGTCCACTGTAGTAATTAACTATCTGTTTAGATAACCGGGTCTGCATTCAATGTTAATTTATCACACTACATAATTGAAATCCTTTAATTTTCGACATCTTTTCAATTTCAGTTGAGCATTCTGTATTTAAAAGCCTGATTTTAACTTAACTGTTTAATGTGAATTTGGACTGAAACACACCTAATGGGGACTGAGCGGGGACGGGGACAGACCTAATGGGGATGGGGTGGGGACGGGAACAGACCTAATGGGGATGGGGTGGGGATGGGGACAGACCTGATGGGGATGGGGTGGGGATGGGGATAGACCCACGGGAATGGGGTGGGGATGGAGTCAAATTCTGTCCCCATGTCACTCTCTAATTCAGATCTCTTTGTTGCTAAATATGTATTGACTACAAAATGATGAAATGTTGTAAGGATTCTGTATGAGAAGATTGATAAAGATCATGACAGTCTGTTGACGGAGGATGAACTGACCGACTGGATTCAGTATGTCCAGTGGCGTTACATCAGAACAGACACTGACCGTCTGTGGGTCAACTTCAGAATGGGAGAGAATGGCTCCATTTCGTGGGACACCTACAAGGAAAGAACTTATGGTCACCTTGCTGGTAAGTAGATTCTGCTTTCAAAGAAATTCTGTAGAAAACTTCCTTATTGTGATCATTCTTAGTTTTGGTTTACATGTGAGAGTGGCCAGTCAACTGATCTTACCATCGACAGTTTATATGCAACATGCTCAGTTTATAGGCAGGTTTGTTAGAGGACATTAGTGTTGAATTGCCATTCGTTTTTGGCAGGCATTTGAATCCTCCTCGACCTTTGAGTTGACAGTGCTGCATGAATAACTGCTAGATACTTGTGCAATCCAGAAAAAATTGTCCAATTTCAAAATTTTAAATGAACAAATTTATGTTTAAAGAAAGAATTTATGGATACATGTTTAACCTGCAACAGTGTAAATAAGCATCTAGCTGAAACCTTAAAAGTTTTGCTTCAGGTAGTATACATTTAGTTTCTGTTATTTGTCATGCAGAGTATATTATAGAAGATGCCATGTTTGCTGGGTTACATTGTGCAAACTAAGTAGAAAATTTTGGTTTATGGTACAAAAAATTATTTTTAACAATTATTTTAGGTATCATATTTCTAGTAGTTTAACTTAATCTTCTTTTTAAAATATTGTAACATCTAAGTTAAATTATACTCATTATCATAAAGAGGAAACTGAAGAAATTATTTAATTAAACCACACATTCTTCAGATAAGAAAGAAGATGAAGTTGACTTCAAGAAAAACTACCACGAAATGATGAGACGTGACTTCCGAAGGTGGGGAAAGGCAGACCAGAATGGTGATGGCTCGCTTACAAGACAAGAATTCACTGACTTTATGCATCCAGAAGAATCAAAGCACATGAGAGACATCATTGTTGATGTGAGTCGGAAAGAATCATACCATGCATACATGCAAGCATACATGCATACATACATACATACATACATACATACATACATACATACATACATACATACATACATACATACATACATACATACATACATACATACATACATACATGTGCTGCGACTACCACTGGAGTGTTGAAACAAAACAAAACGAAGTAGTTTCCTGTTAATATTTTGCTTCCTATGCAATCATGCTAACAGAATCCAAGTTCTCTTTGCTACCATCATACCTAAATGTGCTACCTCCATTTTAATTTCGTTGCATTCTACTGCTAACTTTGTATTTCCTTTATTTACTGCAAGATAATGTGTCACTTGCAGGGCTGTAGTGGTAAAATTTGAGGTGAGTATACGCTACCGGTGACCAGCGGCGTAAAAAAAAATTTGAAGACCTTTTTTTAGGAAAAATTTCAGACTTTTCACCAATTCTCAGAAAATTTTCAGACTTTTTACGATTTCGTCTCTGAAAAAGTTGATGACCTTTTTTTTTTTTTTTTTTTTTTTTTTAGTCATTCGCCCTAAAAACCGTTGAAAACCTCTCTTTTTCGGAAAATTTCATCTACAGAGGTAAGTATACGCTGTATACCCGCGTATACCCTCATGAGTATACGCTCTCAAATTTCTCTAGAGGTAAGTATACGCTGTATACCCGCGTATACGCTCGACTACAGCCCTGGTCACTTGTACTTTGCCACAGTATTTAAGCCTTTCATTTTTGCTTTTGGTTTGGTACCCAAAACTGGGATCAGAGACTTGGTCACCACTTTGGTCATTCTACAAAAGGAAAAGACCACGAATTCTTTGTCACTGGACTGTGGTTTTTGACAGAAATGCAATGCAATATAACATGCTGCTGCATTAACAAGTACTCGGATCTTGATAGAACAGAATTGTGCATTTTAAGTGAATAGTTGGTTTCCTTGCTGTCTTTAATAAACAGGTGGTTAATTGAGGCAGATGATAGGCATCATCACTGATCCAATCAGCAAGTGCTTACGATGACTTCATTGATGACAGTGTGTGATTGGATGAACAGATAACTCTGCATAATGACCACCTGCTCTATTGATTCTCATTATTTTTCCTGTATAACGATGGCTGTAATTTGATTTTTAAAGGAAACTATTGAAGATTTGGACAAGAATAACGATGGAGTATTAAGCTTAGAAGAATACATCAGTGAGTGACACCTTCTGTCTTGTAGGCTGCAGAGATATAAAATCAATTCTCTGTGCATTTCTTAGTGATGTGGATGACTCTGAACATTGTGTATGATAGTACATCATTATAGAAATGTCCAACTACATCGCATTTTACTTCTATCATGAAAACAGAACAGATTAAGTTAGACTGAGAATCCCATTTTGATTAGTTGTGATTTAGGGTAGGTGGGGGCACTTTCGAGAGGTTTCGTCGGTGGTGTAGCGGTATGTTCTGTGCCTTGTGACCGGAGGGTCACAGGTTCGAATCTACATGTACCTCAAAGTGCCGCTTAACAACCTTGGACAAGTTGCTCACCTGCAGTTGTCCAGCGCTCGTGAATAGGCTTGTGTCCTGTGCTTGGCAATCGAGTGGTGCTTTAAAAGGTTGGAGGTTACGATTATGAAGACACTGTTGCATATTATTTATGTAACTGTAACTTTTCTGTTGTGTCTAACTGTTGCTATAACAACGCTGACCCTTTACATAAATCCTGCAAGTATTTGCAAACTTAGCGTAACAGATTTGGTGTGCACAGTATGAAGGCTGAATTTATTTACTATAAAGTCAATAAGTTTTACAGGATCTGTTGAAACTTGTTATTGTTCAGTGATTTGTAAACAGAGTGTTTCATTTATCACTTATAACATAGTTTGTATTTGTTATCTAGATGACCGTTGATTTGGTTTATGTCTGTAGATGACTTGTGGCCAAGAGGATCAGACAATGAAGAGGAACCAGAATGGCTGAAGACTGAAAAGGAACAGTTTCACTTGCACCGTGATCAAGACAAGGATGGAGTCATGAACCGGAATGAGGTCAAGGAATGGATCATTCCCCAAGACTATGATCACACCCGTGCTGAGGCTAAGCACCTTATCTACAATGCCGATGCAAACAAGGTAATCGCAGTAATTCAATTTTATCAGGAGTGACTAAAAAACTTTTACACATCCAAACTTGGAATGACTCCTTTTGACAGTAAATTACAGATTATATGCAGTTCAGCTGAACATGAAATTCAGTTAGTTATGTAATATGGAATTGCACTGGAAAGGCTGTGAAGGTGACATTGTAGCAGTGGGCTTGAGATCAAATGTAACTGGTGCGTCACATCCTTTGTGAGGGACTATGAGACAGATTTCAATTGTCCAAAGACACTGAGACTTTTTTATGCCTTGCACCATAACACTCTTGGGTTTCTTGGTGGCTGGTCCAAAGCTGCACAATTCCCTGTATTGTGAACAGTCAGTTTTGTAAGTTCTTTATTGTTTAGTCTTGCTTACCCACAGCACCGTGACTGCTGGGTTCCCTGACCTACTGGATTTTGACTGGACTTCTTTTGCGAAGATAATAGTATTTAAGTTTGGTTTCTTGTGAGTCATGTGACACTACAGAAGTTATTAGATTATATTGCAAGGCTTTTCCTCTTTAAGTTAATCATGTGACTGTGGATGTGACACATTGCTACTCAGAACAAGCTAAAATGATCATGAACCTTGCACCTGAGTTTGAGTATCTGTCTGCCAGTGATGAGAACATCACACCTCAGTCTAGTTGAAAAATGAAGAGTGCCATTCAGCACTGTAAAAAACCTATTAATGCATAATACATTGATGCATAATACATCAGTAATAAGGTATGAGAATTACCAATTGTAATTGTAATACAGCATTTACAAGTGTCTCTAGGAGCCTCTCAGAAGCTCTCAAGAGACACTCTTATGTGATTATATATGTTATGTATTTATATTTATGGCTTTATATTTACACCAGGAGAGCTTAAAATACTTCATATACTTGATACATGTTGCCTTTGGAAGTAGATGACTTGTATTGTGGCTGCACATGGAGCTGATGTTATTAGTGATCATGCTCTACTTACCTTTTATTTTAAATGCATTTTCTATTTTGTCAATAGGACGAAAAGCTGTTGAAGGAAGAAGTGCTTGAAAAGTACGACCTGTTTGTTGGCAGCCAAGCAACAGACTTTGGAGAAGCACTTCGAAGACACGATGAATTCTAGAAGTCTGCTTTGGATTGATTTAACGCAATAATTATATAGACTATGTTTGAGAAAAAGGCTATATATAGACAGCAGAAAGCTTTGTGTGTGAAAGTTATCAAATCCATAAAATCTCTTCCTATGAAGGTCTTTGTTTTCTGTTTGGTGCTAATTAGCCATGAGCTGTGTTAATGACAACTATTTTATGCATTTAATAACTAGAAGATTTTTATATTTTCTCTATCTTGCATGTAATTTTGAAGTAGAGTAGTTTATACTAATCATTGTTGTAACTGAAAAATTGAGTACAAAGAGCAACTGAGTGATTGTTTGACCACGCCTTACCTTTAGATGCGCCTGAAACTTCAGATTATATAATTCATAATCTTCTAATTTCTTTGGTGCCCAAAACTATTAAGTCATGAGAATCAGCTTATTCACAGGCACTCTGTCAAAACAACATTTGTGAGGCAGAATGGTCAGGTTGATTCCAAGTCCGGAGATCCAAAGACTGCTATGGTGAGAAAGAGAAGAAGAGGATGAAACAATTCATTTTGAATGAAAGGCCTGTGTAGAAATTGCACAAGGAGTTAATTATTGCACAAGTTGGGTAGATGAGCAGTTGTCAGAGGTTGAAGAGTTTCTGTAGTTCTTACGGAAGTGGTAGAGCAGGTTACTCGAAGGATTTCTAAACTTTAAAGATAGTGACAAGAGAGCAGAGTGGTGTTAGGGCAGATCTGGTGCCATAGTCTAATTAGTTGTATTTGTTGCCTACACCGACTGATATTAACATACATCATAGCAATCCAAAGTGGCAACGTTGTTGACTGAACCTGAAACCCTGAAGTCAACTCATTGTTACTCTACCAATCGCTCCTCTTTTTCTGTACGTTTTGTAAACCAGTGTGATCCTCAGGCAGATAGATCGCATAGAACGGACTTGTTTGAGAGAAATAGGTTGTAACTAACTGAAGAGGAATAAGAACAAAGAAAATGAATTTTACTGCTGGTCACTTCTTGCCAGGAGTTTTTGCAGGTGCTTTTCATGTACACAGAAGCATTTTCGTCTGCTGTGCTTCTATGTTTGTATTTATATAGCACCTTTTGCTACCTCTGTGAAGCAGTGAAACATGGCTATGTGAACGATCTAATGGTAACTAGGGTGTAACTAAAGAGTGCTTGTTCAATGGTTTTCTGTTTTCTTTTGAACCTTCTTTGCCCAAATATAGAAGAATGATGTTGTAGAGATTCAGTATTTTAGAACTAAGAAGTCTGGTATTTAGTATTTAAATCATAGCTAGGAATTTACTGCACTATTACAATTAGGTCCAGTATTACATGTGAATAGAAAGTAAGTGATCTTCTGGAAGATGACAGTTTGTTAGTCTATTAGCAATAGCATTAATGTATTTTGCTATTTTGTTATTGTACTATTTGAATGCCAAGTAATTAGTGATCTGCAGCCACAAAATAGGTGCTTGATCTGTACATCAACAGCACTGTCATATGTACGACATTGCTGTTGAGGTAGGTGTAGAGGACAATTTACAGATTTTTGTTCTTGTACAAATGGCACTGATTGCATGTGTCTTTTTTGATAAAACTACAGAGGCTAAGTGACAGCTGACTGTAAAAAATCTTTGCTTCAGTTGGTATTTGGTTGGCTAAAACAATGTAGTTCATGGATATCACTCACATCACTTGTGAACAGGAAAGTAAAATTTGCCCAATACTACAGCTTGATGTACTGGTAATATATTCGTAACAGATGTGTGAGTGTTTTAGCAGCCGAAGTCACTGGAAGGTAGTAATAGTTGGTATAGGGAATAATAATTCTATGGGTGAAGTGTGGGTCTTCCTGAAGTAAACATCTGAAGTAAATTCTAAAATAGTGAAGCTGTACAGAACCATTTACGGACAACTGAAGAAAAAAGGTAATTCTGTGAGTTTCAGACAGAACAACTGGAAATGACCTGTGACCTCTCATTCCACAATCTTCTGTACCTTGTTTTCCAATCCGGTTTCCACAATTATCACTCCATCTAAAGTGCACTACTTGCTATTCACAATCATAATTGGCTTCATGGATAAGGGAAAAGTAACTGTTCTCATTCTTCTGTACCTATATGCTGCTTTTGAAAAACAACATGGATCTCCCAAACTCTTTTGGGAGATCCACAAGTCCCTGAAACATCAGCATATTATGCCCATAGTGAATTCCTTACATTGGCTGCGTATGGAGTAAAGAATGTATTTTAAACCTCTACCTCATAGTTCACAAGGAACTACAGTTTAACCAGCTGACCTAACTATTCTCCTTGCTCAGCCCTAATAAAAATAGATAATGCACTTAATCAATCGACACTGCTCTTGTTTTGCCCACACCTGAGAAGTGTTGGGCTCTCTGGCTTTCTCGGTGACTGGTCGAAAGCTTTGTAATTTGCTGCTAAGCTCAGTTTGTTCTATAAATTGTTTGATAACTTTTAGGTCTACACTTAAGACTCCTCTTTCAACTTACTTACTCACCATAACCTGACTTTTTTTTATCTGATCTACTGGATTTCAACCTAGCTTTGCCAATGTATTTGATATTTGATTGACCATTGATTGGACATTATTATAGTGGGGCTACAAAACTCATTAGATTAGATTAGAAATGTTAGTGACTTCATTTTCTATGCCCTGGCATGGGGGGGGGGGGCTGGTGACCAGTCCCCTCCCTTGCCACCTTATCTTCCCATCAACAATGTACAGTTAGTGTACATGCACTTGTTTATAGCTCAGTTCGATAGGGTGCTCAACTGGAGCAGAAATGTTGACAAATCTAACTGCTGTAGCAGGGTTTGAACCTCTGACTTCTGGATTGTCCAGCATAATACCCACTATGAAAGAATTCAAACTCAAATAAACTGCTTAGGAATTACAGATATTCTTTAAACCACCTGCTATGGGTTTACATCAGTAAAAATGACAAAATGATGACAAGAGCATTCTAGAGACAACACTGTAAATGTACACCTTTAGTTATTGCATCTTAAGAAATAACTATATGTATTAAAAATCTTCCTAAAAATATTCCATTCATTGCAACAGATCTAACATCTTCAGAAACACAAAACATGCTTGATTTACACAAATATTACTTATTAAAATATTTACAATTAAGTTAGAATCGATAATTATGCAACATATTTAAAAAAAATGTAGTATGAAAATACTGTTCATGTTTCAGTTAAACTGATTTCGTCTGAAATAATCTTCAGTCTGTCCATCAGCGGCAACATTTAAAAGATATTCTACTTAAATGGCTCAAATTGATACTTTTTTTATGCTTTCAAATATTCCAGATCTTTAACTGATAGTTAATCTGATGGATCTGATTCTACAAACACACAATAAAAAATCTTTCTTTCTCCACCCTTAACATAAAACAGATCATGAATTCAGAACATATTCTTAAAAGTTAACCCTGATATGGTTTGGATGTGTACGTCTGCAAGAGCCTGCCAATTATGACTTTTCAGGGTACTTGAATGAACTCTGCAAGCACAGAGATACTTGTTCTTAATGAACGCTCATTTTAGGCCATAGAAATGTTAGTTACATATCAAAGCCACATATTGGTAGACTAACTCAGTACATAATACAGTATTTGAGGTAGAAGAAAACAGAAAAGCAGTCTCATGATAATCCTCAAGAGGCAACGGTGAATACAAAGTGTTGGCAACTTCATTTTCTCAGGTTTGGCATATGAGGAATATAGCCAGCGTTCTTCCTTCCTGTCTGTTCACAGTGTACTATTAATGTACTCCGTTACAGTCACTGGCCAAGTTAGCTACATTGGTTAGAGCATAGGCTGCATCTCATGCGCCTCTGTGTTACAGAGCATGTGGATTGCTGTTCGCCTCCCAAAGGTGGTTTATTTCAGAGATTTTAATCTCGGACTAGCATGTTCCGTACAAAGGGACCTTACTTAAATGGCATGATGCCCATTCAAACTGACAGTGGTGGTGAAGGATCTTGCCCAATCAATTCATTGAAAAATGAACAGCGTCGAGGCCATATGGTTGCTATATAAATACTTGTACATTTACGTGTACAAATTTGTTGAAGGATAAAGCAGATTTTAAATACTTTTGTCTCAGCAAGGACTTAAATCCCAAGCTGCTGGTTTTAAATCACATCCCTATTGAAAAACTTAGTTATTCAAATCGCACACACAATGATGCATGCAGTCTATTCTGTAGCAAATTCACCGCAGATATCTACTGGAAACTTTTCCAGCACATTAAAGTGGAAGACAACAGGTCTATATTGGCAAACCAAATTAAGACTGCTTCTGACTTAGCTAGTAGATTCAAATCAACATATTTTCTGTTGAACTTCATCCTAAATAACCAAATACAGAATGCTTGCAAAAGGCTTTCAGCATGCTCTGCATATATTTTCACCTGTATGTCATAAACTGATGATTTTCACCGATATAATTATGACAGTCAACAATTGTGCTACCTTTTAGATAAAACAATGTGTGGTACAATTAATGCAAACAACTGAGCACACACAACAACAATAGGCAATGGTAACATCAACTGAACATTGCTTCTCAATCCTTTGTGTGCCAGGTAAATGTTATTCTCTTGTAAAGTCGAAGTCTTTTCTGATAAATGGTCCTTCTTCGTCTTATCGGTATGATGACCATCTGCAATCATTTAATGAAATTTGTGTTAGCAGCAGGATAGTAAATGACCTTTTTAAAGATATTATTTTGTAACAACAAGGTTGATTCTAACTTAGAGAATAAGAAATGTTTACCAATTAATATTTGCCATCAGTCATCATAGTCATGACCTTCATTACTGTTCTGACTCATGACTCATCACCAGACTCCCATTAGCACCACCAGAGTCTTAGAACAGAAGTTGTTAAGAGTGAGGATTATAACCACAAGACAACATTGATGCATGATATAACACAACTGAGACATGCATAATGTGTATGGTGGGGTGCCAATGTATAGATGGGCAGATCCTTGCATATGGAAATTTGTGACTGCTGACACTGCTTCAATCACTGAAGGGCAGCAAGTGATAACCTAGGAGTCATCCATCATGAGACTGGACCTTCCCTTTCTGGTCATTGGACAAGGAAGGCCAGTGATCTCAATCCAGTTAGCTCTAGGCTCAAATACCTACTTTCATCAATCAGATTAATAAGGTTATAGGACCATCAGAAGTTCAGAACTGACAGATACCATTCATTCTAATAACCACATTCAAAGTAATCTGAAGAAGCTAATTCAGTATATTAATAATATTTTCATTTTGAAATGTGACTAGTAATTACTTAATATTGTGCAAATAACTGGTGATCAGACTAGTACTTGGTTTGGAGAGCCTTGACAATGTTGTATCACACTATTCAAAAAGTGATATCTTCGATTTTGTTGTTCAATTGCTTGAAGCATTGTTCATACACTTGTCCTAACACTGAGCACATTTAAAATCTGAAACTCAAGAGTAACTTAAAAATAACAATAACAATAACCAAAATAACTTATAAAACAACATAACTCAATACCTTTTAAAGAAATCCGATTAGGAAGAGACCTAATTTCAGGATGGGCTGAAGAGGAAAACTCAGGAGACAGCTGGCCAATCTGATTGGCCATTGTGGAGGACACTGTGTGGCTTAAAATATTAGTAGGTTTGGCTGATTAATATAAAACAAAAAACAAATAAACAAATACATGTAGGACAGAAAATAATGACAAATACAACATTAATTGTAACTGAAAATTAATACAGAAAAAATATACTAAATTATGAACCTGCTTGACATCCATGCATCTAATCATCTGCTCCTTGTACAATCTGGTTTCAGTCTGTTGGCCATGTAACCAGTTTGATTAAGATTTACATCTCATGTTTGTTTATTTCATATGGACATGTTTGAGAAATATTTTTTTGTCTATTTCCTCTATGACTTGGCCAATGCTGCTCTTTCGAATATGGCTAGCATTTTTCATTCTTCATTATCACCAAGGAATAGAATTTGGCATTTGGGGGCCCGTAGAGTAATGGATAACACACTGGCCTGAAGAGCTGAAGGTACCAAGATCGAACCCCGTAGACATCCATAAATTTAAGCACAGATGTTAAAAGATGTTAATAGATGTTTTTCGTTTTTTATTTTTTTCCAAAAAATGTCGTTTTTTTCGTTTTTTATTTTTCTCATCATTTTTTCCGTTTCATTATGTAACTTTATTTATTTATTTATTTACTGTCTGTTAATGTTTTTCAGTTTCTGTTTAATTTTTTTGTCTGATATCCCTTACGTTGTCTCCATAGGCGCTGACTTCTAGTAAAGGGTACCAGTGATGTAGTACTCGAGTCCGGCCAAGGACTCGAGTCCGACTCGAGACCGATTTTCTGCGGACTCGGACTCGGACTTGGACTGTCACGACTCGGACTTGGACTCGGACTCGAACCCTGGACTCGAATTTGACTCGCTGACTCGTTTTCCGAGTCACAATTTCTGGGCAGAACAAGCAAACTGTACTGCAATGCCACGGCTAAGACCACTCCTCATGCGAGAACGAACGTGAATATCCGGCCGACCGTCGTTACAGGGATCAGCCAATACAGGTGAAACTATTCCGTTTGAAGACGAGTATCATGAATAGGCTGGGGTATAAGACAGAGGGTCTCTATTTGGCCTGGTATAGGCATATAATTATAGGCCTATATGCATACGCCAACCAGTTCCTACCAGCAGACAATAGAAACTAATGAAGTGAAGACGAGTATCATGAATAGACAAGGGGTATAAATGTGCCCTTCCACGCCGATAACAGCGTTATCGGCGTGGAAGGGCACATTTATAGAGGCGCACACCGTGAAGGGCATGATATTGAACCGAATACTAGGGATTGTCGATTTGTAAATATATCTTCAATCATAATGCTAAACTATGCGTGGAGTTATTAATTTATCGCTTCATTAGAAGAAACTTTCGTATCGCCCTTCTCAGTGTAGAGAAGGAGCGAGGACGTGACATGACAGGACTGCACTTGACAATTGTGGCATTTACAGTTCTAACTGTTCCTACCTACTGAACTGGTGTTTAGCAGTGGAAGAATTTTTATGTGTCCTATGATCGTGCCAGATTATCGAACAAAACTTTATTTAATTTAGTGTTTTAATGTGAAATTTGGGTGATTACATTAAAAATTCTTCCTGCATAAGGCCAAAATAGTCCTGTTATTTTTTCATGGCATTGAATTGCGTGGTTCAGTGTATTTTGATGCGGATGGACTCGGACTCGGACTCGATCTTTAGTGACTCGGACTCGGACTCGAACACCTCAGGACTCGGACTCGACTCGGACTCGAACACCTCAGGACTCGGACTCGACTCGGACTCGGCTTAGATGGACTCGGACTCGGCTTAGGTGGACTCGACTACATCACTGAAGGGTACTGGGGCAAGAATTCCATTCCCAAGATCCCGTGATCGGATGTGATCCCATCGCCTATCCTGCCCTGTCTTCCTCCTCTCCGAGTTCCCCCTTTCCTCAAGCCCTTTCAACTAGGAAGAGACTAATTGTAATGCTATGCAACAGTGGTTCCTCTGCTCAATCACAAAGACGAGCGCACATCAACCGGCGGTGGTGGCACAGTCTCTTGTTGCGGTACTTCTAAGCATGAATGTTTCACAACAAACTTATCCATCGTAATGACAAGAGTAAGTTACTATATAATTGCTGTAACAATAAATAATTCTGTTTTGAAAGATTTGTTAACAACCAATGGCTTAACAACTTAGCCGGGGCCCCTGGACATTCTAAGCTTGGAGGCCATTACCCATTAAAAAGTTAAAGTACTGAGATAGTTATTTAAAACTGCAATTAGGCAAAAACAAGTATTGAATGCTATGATCAATGATCCATAGGTCGTCACATTAATAGTTCAAGACAAAACAAGAATACAACCAAAATCAATTGGTCAAATTGGCCTGTCGCTTATAGCTACATGCTACATGCATTGCTATAATGTATAATACCACTGCCGATAAAAGAATTACATAACGAATGAAGAATCATGAACAGAGTACTCCATCATGCACGAGCAGTACAATAATAGTCAATAGGTTCCGTCCACCCTCCGTTCCCTCTCTTCCTCCAACCCTCCATTCCCTCTCTTCCTCCAACCCTCCGTTCCCTCTCTTCCTCCAGCCCTCCTTTCCCTCTCTTCCTCCAACCCTCCATTCCCTCTCTTCCTCCAACCCTCCATTCCCTCTCTTCCTCCAACCCTCCATTCCTCTCTTCCTCCAACCCTCCGTTCCCTCTCTTCCTCCAGCCCTCCTTTCCCTCTCTTCCTCCAACCCTCCATTCCCTCTCTTCCTCCAACCCTCCATTCCTCTCTTCCTCCAACCCTCCATTCCTCTCTTCCTCCAACCCTCCATTCCCTCTCTTCCTCCAACCCTCCATTCCCTCTCTTCCTCCAACCCTCCATTCCCTCTCTTCCTCCAACCCTCCATTCCCTCTCTTCCTCCAACCCTCCGTTCGCTCTCTTCCTCCAACCCTCCGTTCGCTCTCTTCCTCCAACCCTCCATTCCTCTCTTCCTCCAACCCTCCATTCCCTCTCTTCCTCCAACCCTCCATTCCCTCTCTTCCTCCAACCCTCCATTCCCTCTCTTCCTCCAACCCTCCATTCCTCTCCTCCTCCAACCCTCCATTCCCTCTCTTCCTCCAACCCTCCATTCCCTCTCTTCCTCCAACCCTCCATTCCCTCTCTTCCTCCAACCCTCCGTTCGCTCTCTTCCTCCAACCCTCCATTCCTCTCTTCCTCCAACCCTCCGTTCCCTCTCTTCCTCCAACCCTCCATTCCCTCTCTTCCTCCAACCCTCCATTCCCTCTCTTCCTCCAACCCTCCATTCCTCTCTTCCTCCAACCCTCCATTCCTCTCCTCCTCCAACCCTCCATTCCCTCTCTCCCTCCAACCCTCCATTCCCTCTCTTCCTCCAACCCTCCATTCCCTCTCTTCCTCCAACCGTCCGTTCGCTCTCTTCCTCCAACCCTCCATTCCCTCTCTTCCTCCAACTCTCCGTCGCCCTCTTCCTTTAACCCTCCATTCCCTCTCTTCCTCCAACCCTCCGTTCGCCCTCTTCCTCCAACCCCTCTCTTCCTCCAACCCTCCGTTCGCTCTCTTCCTCCAACCCTCAATTCCCTCTCTTCCTCCAACCCTCCGTTCGCCCTCTTCCTCCAACCCTCCATTCCCTCTCTTCCTCCAACCCTCCGTTCTCTCTCTTCCTCCAACCCTCAATTCACTCTCTTTCTCCAACCCTCCGCTCGCTCTCTTTCTCCAACCCTCCATTCCCTCTCTTCCTCCAACCCTCCATTCGCTCTCTTCCTCCAACCCTCCGTTCACTCTTTCTCCAACCCTCCATTCCCTCTCTTCCTCCAACCCTCCGTTCGCTCTCTTCCTCCAGCCCTCCGTTCACTCTCTTCCTCCTACCCTCCATTCCCTCTCTTCCTCCAACCCTCCATTCCCTCTCTTCCTCCAACCCTCCGTTCGCTCTCTTCCTCCAACCCTCCATTCCCTCTCTTTCTTCAACCCTCCATTCACTCTCTTCCTCCAACCCTCCATTCCCTCTCTTCCTCCAACCCTCCATTCGCTCTCTTCCTCAAAACTGCCGCAGAGGCGTTCCTTGTTCTTTAATTAAAAGTAAATAAGTAAGTTTTATTAAGCATTTTTTATTTCTGATATTTTGAATGGCCAAAAATGTACTTGTGCGAAAATTTACACTCGCCCCCGAACCTTGGTGAGTACTGGGGCGAACGTCCCTGTTGCCCCTGTGGAGTCGGTGCCTATGTTTGTCTCCGTACTTTCGAGGATCAGCTGATTTACCTCACTATTTACGTCATCATTTGAGAAATAAATACTTTATGAAATAGCACAGTACAAGAAATAAAGTTATTTCTAAGTTATCTAAATGCCAAAAGCAAAGGGTGCGGAATGGATTCATGTTACTTTGATAAACGAGAAAGACAAACTCAGCATTGGCTAAATTGAAATGCATTTACTGTGAGAAAGTTTACACTATAGGCCGTAGTCTATACCTCCAAAGTTTAGGTTTTAATTGTGTTAGTTTAGTCAGCATGGACTTATGTGGACTTATGTTTACAATTTAAACTTGAAAGATTTCAATATTTTTAATTTCTCAATTTCTTATTAAACCAAACTTATAAGAAATAAAATAATTGTTGTAGATTGATTTTACTTGGTGTTCACTAATAAAGTTGTGTTATTTGCTGATTAAATTCTGTAAACAAGGTTGTTAATTTTAAATTTCAGTAAGGCCTAGAAGATGCGAGAAAGTCAAATTATTTTCTTTCTTCGTTTTTTCCCGTTTTTTTTCGTTTTTCCTTTTTTTGAAAAAAACGACGTTTTTCCGTTTTTTATTTAGTTTCTATCGTTTTTAACAACTATGAATTTAAGATTAATTCTGCTTTCCACTCGTTAGGCGGCGGTTAAATGAATAGTAGGCCGTGATTTGGCGCCGTATGTGTCTGCCGCATAAGCAGTTATATTCGACTCCTGTAAAACTTTTATCATGTGCTACTTAATACGTTTGTAAGGCGCCCTGCGTGGCTGCCGTTTCTACTATATGTATGTTCACTGTACAGCGCAGTGCGTTTGCAGCGCTTAATTAAGAAAAGATTATTATTATTATTAAGAAACATATGACCTTATGCGTCTGGGTTGTCATTGTGAAATCTGGTGACCCAATACATGACCCAGAAACTAGGGCAGCTTCTGATCAATGACTCATTGAAGGAGAGACCTAACTTTATGAAGGGAACTGCTTTCCCCAAGTGTAGGACTGATGACATGCAAAGAACATTAAATCTGGACAGAGACAATTTGGCAACCATTGTATCTTGCAGTGCAGGTCACTTAGCATGACAAAGGCAGGCTGCAATTGTGTCTTCAGAGCACTTCAGCAGCCCATAGATCTGGCCATAAATTTGCTCAATTGGACAATAATTCACAGCACATTCCACATGTACTGAGTGAACCGCTATAAACCCATCAATAGCCAAGCAGAAGACAAACCTTGACTGGCCACCGGTCCAACTGGAGCGTAAATCCACTCCCACTCATCCACTCACTGACCCTATTCATCATGTGGTCATCTGGCAAGATAGCTGGCACTGCGGTGACCTTTCTTACAGGATATTACTACATTTCTACCAGGACTTATGAACCAGTGACCTGGAATCAACTTGACAGGGCATTACATTATTTCTACTTACTCGTTGTGTCGCAACAGACTTTGACCAGCATTTTCATGTTATTGTGAAGACAGGCTCCACCATCGACGCTCAGCAGACCATCCCTTGCGCCTGACGACGTTGCTGTAAAATATATTCCAAACCCAGTCATAAAGTCAGTTATAGTATTAACTGACTTTTAACTATATTAACAGATTATCTCCCAAACAGAGAATGATAGAAAACTGAAAGTAGTTACATAATGGGTCAGACCCATTGACAAGTCAATTTCAGCAAAATTCCATATTACTAATTCAGGAAACAAGATTCTAGGCCATAGTAATAACCACAGTCCTGATTGACCGATGATTCTACAAGAAGAATCTTGTAGAATCATTTGGCTCAAATGTGGGCATGGTACAAGTGATATAGCAACACCTCTGCTATACAGTTTTTAAATAAAAGACCAATAAAAATGACAAGAAAGAGAAACAACCAATAATCACTAACGAGCTTTACCAAAACTCGGAATTTCAGACTTAAATTGAGAAAAGAATTAAATTGACCAAGTTATTTAACAGTGTAATATTACTATACTTCAACAGTACCAAAAATTGCTTCCAGCTGGTCTTATTTGCACATAAAAATTTTGTATTTTGTAGTATGCTTTGCAATGGATGTTACAAACTGTTATAAATTTTTTTAAATGACAAAATTGAAGATACAGGCAATTGGCAAATGTTCCAATACACAACCAAGTTGAACAAGCAATGCCAGTTATTATCAAATATAAGTTACGTATTGGAACATCCAAGCTGCTACATGTCAGAGCACCACCTGTACTTTCATCACTCAGTTGATATGGCAGTGGACCTTACCATACTCATACAAGTCCTTTGTTAATCTACTGCAGAGAAGAGTGCCTGAAGGCCCATATACTCCAGGTGTGTACTCGAGAAGATGAGAACATAAAATTCCACTTACAAATATAGTAGTAAGTGTGGCCGGCGTTAAACTCAGGCGCGTTAGGAATCGCCTGGAATGTCTCAATGAGCATCGTGAATCTCTTGCGTTGGTTTGGATTGCTACAGTTAACAATCATCACTGCTCCATTGTCTGCATACAGGTTGCAGTCTTTGTAGGCTTGCTTTGAAACCTACACAATTCCCAAAACAATTTTCAACGTGAATCTGTGTTTTAGTGAATTTGTGAGTGCTGCAAATTCCTGCAGCACTAGAAATTCTCTGAGCTTGAAATCAGACTATCCACAGGTAACCATAAAGTTTTAAAAAGAGATTCAGAGCCATTACACTCAATGACTCAACTATGGGCCTTAACAGCCCATGACTGTTGAGAAACCCGGGGCAAAATCTGAATAAATTAACAGATTAATAGCCTGAGTAATAGTGCTTATGCAGGAAAGGGTTAATTTTGAGTACCGGAAACTTGACCCTGTGAGAAGATCCAAAACTTGTAAATTGCACTACATACCACAATCATATTGTCTGGACTACACATTATACTCAGAGACTTGACTCTGAATAAAAGAATGACTTCTTTCAGCAACATACTGTCATTCAGCAACATACCTGATAGATAATATAGTATTCATATGATGAGCTGTTGGTCGTCATTGAGAAATATGGACAAACAAAATCAATTTCATCATAGAGATTAACTTCAATAATGTGACCGTTGTTGCTGATCTTGAACCTAATAAAAGAACACAAATGTTACATGGCAATTAGATAAATTTATGTCCACTCAACAAAATATTTTGCACCCTGTTAACTTTAAGTAATCCGAGTGCAAAGATATGTTCTGTTTAATACAGTAGATATTAACCATGCACAGACGTTGGATTTTCAGCAAAATAAGGAGTATTTTAAAGCTAACATTTAAACTTCTCCTTGCTTGTGTTTAGACAACCTGCAGAAAATTTACTATCTGCAGCATTTAAAGATTTTGCAAAGCACCTAAAAGGCAATCCCACAGGGTTTTTATTAAGGATTTAGTCCACAGTGTACTGGATTGCAGAGTGTGTGTTGAGCTGAATTAAATTCTCCATGGATGTAAAATAGAATGAGACATGGGCAGGAAAACACATCATTAAAAAAGTGCCAACAGGAACAGGCCAAATTTGAACACAAGAAAACAATAAATAATAATTTAAAAAAAACAGCCATGGAGGCAGGCAGACAGGCAAATAGACAGACAGACAGAATAATAATAAAGACTGTCATGTTTAGCCAGTGTTTTAGTTGTCCAAAAACAACTGGGGGGGGGGTCAAAAATTTGTGGATCACCAAATCACATAATCACATAGATCAAACACCAGTTTTTTGTAGTAAAGTAAACCCCCCCAGTATATTTTCAGTTACTTAGCTGAGGGGGTTAGAGAGACAACTAGGGGGGCTGAACCCCCCCAACCCCGACAACTAAAACACTGTGTTTAGCTTAACTTTAAGGACTGAATTATAGGTGTAGTATCAGGGAGTCCTAAGAGGGTAATGGCAGACTGCTGCAGATGAGGCTGCTCAAGGCATCAAGCTCAACACTACTGTCACTACACATCATAACTAGAGTGGGAACTAACTGCACTTAGTTCTTAAGAGCATTCATTTGAGAGGTCAAGACAGGTCATGTAATACATACAGCTGCTCATTCTTAACAAGAATTATTACACCTGCACGAGAGCCTTGGGTTAGGAAAGGGACTTACACCATCTTTCCATAATTTTCACCTGATCCCACTTATCCCATCAATTACCATATCCAAAGCAGACTGAGGCCAACCACTTAAGAAAGTTTATCCAGGTGCAATCCAAATGCTGGGGGAAACTAAAACTGAATGACTGAAATTTTTTCTTCATGTCATATCATGACCCGAATCTGCCTCTCTAGCAGCAGTTGTCACAGAAGAAAAATCTCTGTTGTAGAAGATGTCATTAGTTACCTTCAAGGAGCTTCTATGAGCTTAGAGATATGTACTAAAGATATGTAATACGATGATCCAGCCAATCCTCTGCCTTCCCATTTTTTAAAACCTAAACATAATCCTCTGTAACAGCTCCTTTGTTTTTTTTCTATCTTTGACATCCGGATTTTGAGCAGCTGAATAAAATGGAATCCTAAACTTAGCCTTTTAATGGCACTTTGGAAATATTAGAGTTCTCATTACATGTACAATTAGTAATAGGTGTATTAGTTCTGTAATGCGATACTTAAGGCAACATGAGTTTACAATTACTAGAAATAGCATGTAAAGAGATAATCATCTATGGAAACAGATTTTTATTAAAGAAACCAAGACTCAGAGATGCAGAATCAGCTGCTCTGCTAATCCTGTAACACTTTAATGACAAGAGTGCACTAAAAGCAACCTGGAAACCAATGCAGCTCATCATGAAAGTGTTAAACTTTCTCTTCAGCTACAGGATTACACATTCACATAGCAAGGACACACCAAGCAATGAACAAATCAGCCAATTAAGTTTTTTTTAAAACAAATACACAAAAGTGAAAGTGGAGGGAAGAAAGAAAGAAAATTCTTTTGCATAGATAATGCCTCAATACAGTTTAACTTGGGTAGCCAAGCCATACATCCCAAAATCCACTAACAATAACTTCCACTAAGCGCCAACCTTAGCATCCCTAAAATCAATAGTGAGCCTTCCAAAAAGGCAAAACACTGAGCATGTTTCTGTTCACAATTGCAAATTATATCAACTGACCATGGTCAAATTCTAACTTTTAGTTTCATTAGGTACACACAAAGCTAGGCCCAGCATTGAAGCAAAAACAAAGTGATATCTGTAAAAGGAATTGTCACTTATCTACCAACATTGCACTTTATACAAACACAATGATTATCAAAATAACTCACTTCTGTCCAGTACTCACAGAAGGCAGTTTCACAGTTTTGTCTAAAGTTGTTTGTTGCAAATAATGGATGTTTAAGCAGTGACATCAAAACTTGATGCTTATAATCACTACATAGCCTATATATAACTTACAGTTAATTTCCTGGGCACATGCAATTCCCTGACAAAAAATCCTTAATATATCAGCAATTCTAGAAAATGAATTATGGTCCTTACTTTAAAGGTCAGAATCATTGTCTACCATCAGTGAGTAGACTATACATATATAGGCCTATCGAGTATGTCATGCAAGAGTTTTCTTCTTGAGTGCACATAAATATACCAGGTGAAACAAGCTCTGATTTAAGCGCTAAGTTTTTATGGTTATAAAGAGGCCAAAACTTTGATCATAACTGAAGAAAGCTTGCCATTCAACAGACCTTAGAGGAAATATATTAGTGCTATTGAACAAAGAGATTTACAGGTCAATTAGGAACAACAGATCGGAAGAGATCAAAGGTCACCAGAAGAGATCAAAGGTCACCGGGAGTCCATACAGGTCAGACAGCAATTAACACACTTGCAGATCACTTACAGGCTCCTTTTCCTCTCATGTCCACATGCCTATGAAGGGGGAGAAGGCGCCACATTACGGATAGCAGACCTGTAGTGTTAAGATCAAAACACCTTTGGCATGCTTCAAAAGAGGGTAGAATGGGCAAAGATTCAGGTATTAAACGGCTGATGACGGCTGCTAAACAAACTAATTATTTAAGAAGTCACTCAAGAGCCACTGGTCAAAGTGAATGGCTGGAATCCTTAGCTCTACCTGTATCAGATGAAAGCCCAGGCTATCTGGAAGCACGACTGATATCTTTGAAGAGAGCCACAGTCTTCTCCTGTCTGGGTGGCCTTCCCCATTCCTAGTCTAAACAGCTGTAGGTCAGCTGACCAGGAACCCAATGTGGCTTCCTTTCTTGCTGGTATTAATTTATCTACAGCTTGGACCTGTACATCTACCTGTATAATTTACATGGGTTTGCAAAGGGGAGATCTCTCTATAAAGATGAATGTTTAGAATTATTTTTGTTCAGGGATACTGGCTTTTGCCTGACAATCTAACCTGTTTAACAAGTTTTAAGTAATTAATATTTTGGTTTCTCTTTACAGGCCATGGATGAATTAGTTGGTCAAAACATACTTAGAGGCCGTCCTTACGGCGGTATTGATACCCTTTTACACAGGCATAGACTCTGGGGGCAGCCGGGGCAAGTGCCCCCCTAATAATAAGAATGGACTGTACATCCAATGCAACAATTGTGGAATGAATAACCAAATGCCTCTCCCCCATATTTTGGACAAGTTTACGCCAATGCCCTTTTACCAAACAGTATACACATAAAACGAAGTGCTTAACTAGAGAAGACAGATACCTGACTTGTATATGTATGATTATTTGATTTTAAATGTTTACATGCCTGTGTGTAACGGCTTTAGTCTATATGAGACCTGTGTGCTGGACATTTTATCACCAGTAAGCACTAAGCAATATTTTCGTCGATATCTCAAGGTGAAAATAATATTGGCAGGTGACTTTAATTTGACAACATTGGTTTCAAACCGCATCAGCAATTTATGATGGATAAATTAATCTGTTTTGATGAATGATATGATAATAATCCAAAGAATACTAATTGTCACGTTATTTTAAGATATAGCTCATCTGTTGATCATTTTGCTGATTTCTAGTGGCCTTGAAAAGCCCTTGATTGTGCAGTAGTGCTGAGCAATTGTTGACAGAGGGACAAATTTGTCAGGTCATTATGATTGATTTTATGATTGTACTATTTGAACGTGCTGGTGTTGGGAGCGCCTCTGAGTAGTTCCCTTGAAGGGGTGCTATACAAATCCTCGAAGAATGAATGAATGGATCTTGGTACTACCTCACAGGAAGGATGGTAGTGTTCATAAATCTGTGTAATTGTCTGGCTGTTAATCAGAGGCATAGCTAGGGGGTGCAGAAGGGACTTGTGTCCTCGGGCGCCAAGGGAAGGGGCGCCAAAACGAGGGTTAAAATAAATAATTTTACTCTTAATTTTTATGCAATTTTAACTAATTTATCCCAAATAAATGTATAAGATTTAATTTTGGCACCCAAAAATATCCTCATTACTTACAAACCAGTTGTCAGGTATTATATGATTTTGGCATCCCATTGAGCACTAAGGGGCACCATGTACTATCTATATTTTCATATTTTATTTTATTAAAATTTCAATTGCCACTCCATGTGTTTGGAATATGTTAATATTTCTGCTTCTAAAGCTAAAGGATGCATAGATGAAATGGTTCTATTGTGCTTATTTGAAGCACTTTGTAAACCATTACTTGTCTATGCCTGTGAACAGGTGAGAATTCTCAGAGAGGTTTGGGGGTTCAAGCCCCCTAGTCTTTCTTAGGATCCCACAGTTAAGTCTTCATTGCACACCCCAGGGGGTCATTTTCAACACCCTCAGTTGTGCTAGTGTGATTATATTGTGCATATATTTTAGCATTTTCTTTCACAATTCACTTTGTAGGTTACTAATAAAGTACTAGGCTAGTGCTCTGGTTTATTGCAAGATTTGTGACCAAGTGAATTGTATACTAATAAATTTGGTGATGTCATCACTTTAAGAAATTTAAGCTTTCATTGAATTTTTGAATTTTCTCAGTTTGCAAAATACGGATAAAGTCTTCAATTCTGCATGGATCAAACTCATCAAAGTCTAACCCTCCCCAGTCTTTTTTGTACAATTCTCACAATGCATATGAATGTATTTCATTTTTAAAAAGTGAGTAAGCAAGCAATAAATACATTGAACCAAATATTTTGGAAGCTTTTTAAAGTAAATGACAGTAACTGTATCAGAGACGTTTTCACATATATTGGATGTTTACTGCATCAGGCTCACAGTGAGGGAAGATAGTTGATATATATATATATATATATATATACACATATATATATATATCGTTGATCGATTCTCTTGTTGCCCAAGTTAAATTACAGTAATAACCTTATGCTAACCCATTTGCACAATGACAGATACATTGTGAGAACTACAATGTATTGCATAACTGTAGCATTAGTGACTTCAGTGCAAATGTTTATGTAAGGCATTTACTTTTCAGTCACTTGAACACCTTAGTTTAGTCTTTGAATTTGTTTACTTTTTAGTGTTTTTTCTTCCATGTATTTGTGTTTCACTGTTTTTTATCCTGCCGGATTGTGGTAAATAAAGTTATATACAGTTCACACACACGAAACACACAAAAAAGCTCTCATGATGTTTTGCAAAAAATCACCAGACTACAATGGCAGACAAAGACCAACTCGAGAATTTAATTATATGAAAACAGATCAAATGTCTGTCCTTCTGTAAAGGCATGCATGATTTAATGGCAGACAGTGAATTAAATGAATTTAGAGGTAAAATGAGGCCAGTTCAAATCGATGTGAAAATTTCAAGCACCACTAAATTAAATATTTGAGAGACAGAACTAGTAAATTTATGCATGAAGGCCACATGAAACTGTAAATCAGATTTAATCTACAATGGCTTAATTAGAATGAATGGCACAAGTAAAGAAGAAGAAGAGTGAGATGGTAATCAAAATAAATCCATCATCCATGGTTCTTAAATAAAGGACACATTGCATCCCATGACAGATGGTCTTCATGATAACCAAAGCCCAAAGCGCTAAGATAAATACTGAACTAAAATAAGATAAATGGCAAACTGACTGAAGGCATCCAGGAAAAAGAAATCCATCATTTAATATACGTAGAAATAATTAAAACGAATATGAGAGTAGATAACTTGAACTGGCTACTGAATAAGCTGGCGAGCAGTCCAAGCAACAGTGTGAAGTGCTTTGTGGAAACTGGACTCGGTGTGTGAGAAAAAGTCCTAGATACCATATGCTGTTAAAAGTAATGTCTGGTAGCAGACACAACACAATACGTCTTGTAACTGTAGGTGCACCTATTATCATCAAAGCCAATGATTCATTCTCTCCTCGCATGGAAAAGTGCCAACAGCTCTTACATCCACTAGATGATCCAGGGTTGCAAAAGCAAGTTGAGATCTTTTTATATTTTTAGTCACCTGTGAACATTGTACAACCACTTTCCCCTATCAGTTTTTTTCATAACTTTTAACGACCACTTACGACTACCAGGTACTTCTAACTTTCTTATCCCCCTAAAAATCAAAGTTTTCCTTTTCACCTTTATCATATATTCGCTTTGAATATTTCTTTCCTCCTAACTATGACTTTTCATTCTTTATCCCTCTCTAGAGAACCTATAGTTACCGTGCCTCACTCCTCGTAGTTACTATGCCCTAGGGTTATTCAGCTCTAATGTCTAGCTGCCCTTTCTTCTCCTTCTAATAGCTGTAGGCTACAGGTGTTGTGCTTTACCACCTGACAGTTAATCTCAGTGAACATCCTGTCTACATTAAAGTTTTCTTTTCCTAGATAGTGTTTTTGATTGTAATAGTTTTGCTTTCATTCAGATAAGAATTCAGTAAACAAGTTATCATGGTTGTTTCTGGGCTGAAGGCATGGCAGGACATCCTCTGATTCACTACACACATCCTGGGATGCTGATACCGATTGCAATCAGCAGAAAAAGTAAGAAGTTAAACATGTCCAAGTCTCTGTACCTCGTAATTAATGGAATCCTGGTTTATTTATCACCATTCTTAGTAATGAGATTCATGAGCAGGGAGTACTTCTCAGGAACATTGGCAGATTTAGTTACCCTAAGAAATGTAGGTGCAGTCTCGTACATGTTTCGGCATCTGCTAAGTGGGAGTCTGATGAAAAACGATACCCTTACCATGCAATAACTCGTGGATGGAGGGATGAAAGTTCAATAAACACAGGTAACCATGGCAGATCTAATGATCTGGAGTCAACCCCAGGTGACAGCAGTATAAAACATTCTCTACATTGGGTTTGATTTACCATCATGAACTCATAATCGAAATCAAAGGGTAATACTACACTCTACATTATTATGTCAACTATTTTAATTTATATGCCCTCAAGTTTCTGTAAATGACTTATCCAACTCTTTCGAACACTCTGAATAACGGACTTCAAGGCTGTCAGCATCATTGTTGTACATAACCATTACTTTCATTCACTGTGCTAGAAGCAGGCCAGCACTTTAAATAATAAAGCAGTAACTAAAAACCCTTGATAGTCATTGGTGTGGGGTTGTTTGTGTGAATCCATTGAAACATAATGTGGTGTAATGTAATGTCACCTACACTTCTACAGCCAGTGATAAAATTCAGCCCGATCCCCCAAACCTGAGATTCTGCACCTCGGAGTTGAGATCCGTCGCCTGAACTAGAGGCATAGCTTAGGTCCAGAAAGTGGGGTACCATATTTCGCATCCTTTCCCCTTTTGCCCTTTTGGTAACTGTTAAGTAATTCTAATGGCACTGCAAATATGCCATGCTTAACAATGATGATGATGACGATAATGATGATGATAATACTGATAATGATAATGATGCTGACAGTGACAATAATGGCGATCATTTACAATCAGGGTGCCTAACCCTAGCCCTGAATTTTAAAATCCAGCTTCCATACGCAGGTATAGCTTTTTTAGTTGCACAAATACATAGGCCACACTAACCCTGACCCTAAGCCCTAACCGACCCTCACAACGCTTACCCTGACCCAAACCGACCCTCACGATGCAAAGACACCCATCCAGATAGTACATAGGCACCCCGATTGTACATGTTCGCCGACAATAACAACAATAATAAGTTACAACGAACATGGCGATGATGATGGTGATCACGAGGATGATGTGCTTTGAGTCTTGAGGGCTTAAATGGAGGCCTTCCGGGGAGAAAATAATAATGGGCATTGTTTCTCCTGGGTATGAAAAGGGGGTATGATACCCTCCAGGCCAAAAAGTGGGGTATGAGTACCCCTCAAACCCCAAAAAATATGTGTTTTTGTTACAATAATCGACGATATACATCATGTTTCAAGCATTTTATATCCAAATAACGAATAGTGAGTATCAGTTATAGATTCACCAGATAGACGAGGGTTTTAGATATGCAAAACTTTGGAAATCTGCCACCTCTGATTGAGCAACCTCTGTCCTCTACATGATTTACTCAGAAACACTCCCAGCCCAGTCCCGGTGATGGGTGTCAGTGCTATTCCATCTACCTTCAACTGATCACGCAGAAGGTGCCACTTTTTCTGGTTGCAATAAGATGGCACAGATTGATCAAGATAAAGGCTATTCCAGACAGATGGTGCAATAACTGAAAAAGGTACAAAACATTGCATGACAGCTAGCCGTGGGGATGGGCCCAGTGCCCACGACAGCGAAAGAGCGAGACTGCGCCAGGGCAGACCTCACCCGATTCAGAGAACGTAGGGGTCGATGAGAAGAAGCATACAGAGGTTTGCGCATCAGGTCACAAAGGTAGGCTGGAGCTAAGCCCTGATGAACAATTACATGATTCCTTTAACACTTTTACAACGAACTGCACTGGTTTCCCAGCCACTTTAGTACACTCTCATCGTTAAAGCGTTAAATAGATAGGATAGCTAGGATCCAAACCCTGTGACATGTTTAGGCCCAAAATAGTTGCAACTTTATAGTTGATGTGATAAAGGAATGGCAGGTTTATGGGTTGACAACGGTTAATATTTAGAAAAAGTCAGTCAACCTCAACTAACCAGGATAGTACCCCCACCCTTGTTATGTGCCAATTCGAAAATCCATCTAGATCAAAATAATGGGTATGATTAGACTGAAAATTAAAATTAAAACAGGACTTTGTATTAAGCACGTTATAACTAAACAGTGGAATTGCAAAACTGCATCAATACAGATAAAACACCAGTCACCAGACAAAAAGAACTACAATTGAAGTAAACAGTTGTTGCACTTACATCGGATTTGAGGAGTTCCAGTAGATGGGCGCCAGTGTTATTCCATCTACCTGCAATCCGCTAGTCCAGATTATCCATGATACACAACAGACACAGACATACACCTCGAAATGCATGTCGCGATTGACCGATCGCATCTCGCGATTCTTGTCGACAGAGCGACGGTGTCGTCGACAGGTGGAGCCGGGGGCTAATGAGTTAGGCCTGCGCTAATGAGTTAGGCCTTCTGCTGCCTATCAATAGCCAACTCTGTGTTAAAGACGCGACTCTGTTGACACTTAGGCGAACAACTTCTTAAAGACTTGCGAACAACGAAACAACAAAGTAAGTGCGCTTGAGGCGTTATAAATCCATCAGAGTATCCTTGAGCAAAGGCGACTGAAGTCTCTAAGACACTGACTTTGTGGAACGCTTTACGCTGCGGCTACACGACACGAGACGTCTGCTTTAATCGATGAAAGGGAGGCGGTGGCACACGCAACTCTCTCCCTCTCTCCCCTCCTGTCCGTCTCTCTTCTACCACCGTAGTGGCCGGCGTGTCCCAGCTCCCCACCCCTGTCAGCAGCCACCCGCTGTCATGGAGACCATCGTCGCACCAATAGAGATGGTTTCGTGCTAATCACGTTTGATGCGTGTCCACTTCGGTTCATATCCTATTTTCTGAGACCGACCGTATGAGTCAGGGCGCGAGCAACAGTGGAGCCTACGCGGGCACAGTTTACGAGTTTATGATTCCGGTATTCCCGGAGATCTGTAAATGTCGAGAGGCGAGGATCAAAGTGATTTGGACCAGAGTAGCTCATACTATGGTGTCTAATAATTATAGGCAGACCTCCTGCTATAGTGATTCAAGTCCGTGCATGGTTTGAGACTTTAGAGAATCTTGCAAGAATAGTACAGTAGGCCTATTCTGTAGGAGGCTTTTTTTTAAAGACATACTTTAGCACACCTACACACACACACACACCTACACACACCTACTTACACCAGCACACACACACACACACACACACACACACACACACACACACACACACACACACACACACACACACACACACACACACACACACACACACACACACACACACACACACACACACACACAGCTGCTTTAATTTTTAATAATGCAAAAGTATACTTGAAGCTAAGCCACTTGACTATCCCTGGAAAAGTTTAAGCTTTATCTTCATCACTGATACTGACTGGAACCATTAGAAATAATGTGGTGATCCATTATTAGAAACATAATTTATACCCAGTGGTGTAGTCCTAAAAAATGAAGTGGGGGAACGCCTGGAAATTGAAGTAGCAACTGTAGCAAAAAGTGCAATCTTTGGTAGGTAAGTATGGAAAAAAGTGGGGGAACGGCGTTCCCCCGCGTTCCCGCCCCACTACACCACTGTTTATACCGATCATAAATTACTCAATTCAGACATGACAAAACAGCTGAAAAACAGCTTGAACTAATAAGAAACTGGCAACAGAAAGAACAGAACATCTGTCTATATTTATATATTAATAGAGGTCATGAATATAGCAACATCTTGAATTCAGGCCAACTCTCACATGTTATTTGGAACTGCAAATATATCACTTAGAAAGAATAAGATAATTAAAAGGTTTGTGTGCTCCAATATGCTGCCAAAACTGTTGCTAGCACAGCAGTTGATGGCACTGATCCTACTGCATACCAATCCACATACGAAACCTTAGCTTACCGGAAGGCAGGAGGCAAGGATCACGTTGCTCGTCTGCTCAAAAAGTGTAAAACTGGAAAAAATGTGGATAATAAAGAAGCAGTTGCAGTCTTGGCAAAAGCATTAGGAATTCAGAACTGCATCAGCTGGGGTTAAACATATGTAAAAAGTGTATCCTGAAATGGTCAAAGGTAATGACTTTTATGGTGAAACTGACAGAACACTTTACAAGCCAGCCATTCAATCCAGTGGCGTCTAACCCCCCCCCCCACCTGGAATAGGATAACAAATCCCCCGCTCTGGCCCACTTTAATATAAGAGGCTGAGAAGTCACTCAGAACTGTAAAATAATTTATGATATACATCAGCATCATGCATGGTAAACCCCCATTTCTGGCCATCATGCTTAGTAACCCCCATTTCTTGCAACTGTTGGAGATCCCCCCCCATTGGTAGACGCCACTGTTCAAATCTGAACACAGTTCTGTTTTCTCATAGACAGATTTTGGTTAATGGACAGTACAATTAATTTTGTCTTGGCTTCACTTCACAAAAATGCAGAATAAAACTTGTCCACTACATTTATGCTTCTTACTGGTATCTTTACTGCACTCAGCTAAACACAAAGTGTGTAGTTGCCCACAGTGTTCTTATGTACATAATTTTTTAATAGTTGTCACTCAATTTATTCATCCACTATGAGATTGTGCTTTTCCATGAATTCTATCCATTTTTTCCACAGATCCTCATTTGATTCAAGTGTGGCACGATTTCCAATGACAATCAATGCCCGTCTGGCACGAGTAAGAAGAACGTTCATTCGATTACGATCATCTAAGAATCCGATCTGTCGATCCTGCTTTTTGCCGTTGGCTCTTACTGTAGACACGATAATGATGTCACGTTCTTGGCCTTGGAAGCCATCCACAGTACGTACATCACTCTCACAAGATGCAGCCTTCAGCTTCTTACTCAAAAGTTCAACCTGTTTAACAAAGAAGTTAATCATCATTTATTAATTACAAGCCATAGTTTGTAAAAGTCGGAGTTTTGCAGCAGTTTAATATTTCAAAGCACAAGTCCCACTGGCCTGGCTTGACTGACCAATACCTGTAGACTGATGGTGAAATGAGTTGGTCTTCTGAAGCACAATAATGGGAAGTGACATTGAAAAACATTGAGAAACCAAGTGTGACGGTAGAGTCTGGGCTTCCTCAGTTTGTGATAATCTTTAGTGAATCTTGTGTAGTGGGCACATCTAACCGGAATAGTGCCACTGGTGAAAACTGGTGTCCAGCAATGGGCCTATAGCATATGCTTGACTTAGCTGTCAGTCAGAGCATAGGGATGGGAAGACTGCATGGGGGAGCCAGTGGCAGAATTCTGTCATGAGAAACTATGTGACATTACCACCTTGGGTTTCATTGGTCATAAACCGAGTGACTTTAGAGAGTGGGATAGCTAATTATTCTCATTAAAATTTGATCTTGTAAAAACTATAGGGTTTTGTATAAAACCTAATAACTAATAAACTTCAACACAACTGAAATTAGTGTAAGCAGTGTTTTCATCAGGTAATTAAGAAGGTGCTCCAAAACGGTAAATATTTAGAAACAGTCAGTCAACCTCAGTCAACCAGGTAATCCAAAACGGCCTTCTGGCCCCATCTTATTATGATTCAGCATCTTAGTGGGTGCACAGTTATGCACCCCACATCAACCCAATATCCCTACAGCCATCTTGAAAAAATGCTGGAAATTATAGTTCTGCTTAATGTAGAAATTTTTAACCATAGCTGAGACAGGTATTGGTGGAAACCTTGAGGCATACGTAATGACTGCTACATAAATTTAAGATAAAATTATTGTGACTATAATTGCATTTATTACATGCACATTGTCAGTAATCTGAATCTAATGTGTTAAGCAACTGTGAGTGAAGGACTTTTGAGAGGTTTGTAAATGGTATTGAAATGTCATACCCATTGTGTATATGCATACCTACCTGAGATTGGTATGGTGTTATGATACCAATGTCTTTCAAAGAGATGGACTCCCTTTGTAATAGTTTCACCACTTGCAAAACTTTTTTAGCTTCTAGTTCATTGAACACAGAACCAGGTCCGCTTTGGTAGTCCTCTTTGGCATCCTAAATCCACAACAAAGTAACAATACACGAGGTTAAACTAGCTTTCATGACACAACTAGAAACCCTCACAAGTTATAAAACAAACAGAGACCGCCCTGAGGCAGCAGCATTGCATCGACTGATGACTACAAATATTCTGATATTTATGCAATAAAAATAACAAAATGTGTATATTACAACGTAAAAATTATAAATCAGCCCAAACCATAAAGCCAAAAATTGTGAACTTTAATGAATAAATGTGAAAGATATCTTTATAATATTAAAACAGAAAGTGTTTTGCAATCGACTGTGACAACACAATCAAAATCTGCATACCACATGAAGCAGTCTTGATATATTTTTATGATTTCACAACAAGAAACTGTGTATACATAACATTTAACTTTCAGCCAGCCCAGCATACAGTGATATTACAACTGGAGCAATAGCAGCTCCAATGGTTAATCTTCATTACATAAATTCACGAGTGCTGCATCGTGCGAGTGCGGTTGTCCAGAGAGACTACACAGAGAAGGCAGAGGAAGCCAGAAAGAGGAGATGGAGGAAATATAGGATACAGGAAAATGCAAGCAAGTGCTGGCGGCTTTCTGCTATATAATACCCACAATTCTTTGACTCTAAATAAGAACTACCACATGTTCTGTCAGTAGGCCTACTTTAGTCAAATATTTATTTCACTTTGCTAAAAACTCTATTATCACTTGTTTCATAACATTACAGATGCCCTTCATTGTGAATGTCATGTAATCTTCCATTGTTGTATGATTGTATCAACTGAGCTATGATGCGTGTGTTGGCTTCCTCTGATACACTTGTTTCGAGATATTCAGTGTGACCTTGGCGTGACTCTCATATAAAGCTTCCCCCAAAATTTGGACTTTCAAATTTATCCTAAATGTTTGACCTGCATGCAAGTATTTATGGGTATTTTTTATTACAGTTTGAATTGAGAAGAATTAAAAAAAGAATGTCATACTGCAACAAACTTTTCCCCCTAAATTTAACTGTTGAAAGAAGTGCAGTTTATATATGGCAGGGGGTGTTAATTTTAACTCACTTAACTGCTTGCACAAGTATTGATAAATATTTCTGAACTTGAAAGTTAAATACATACAATGATGTTGTAGAATATGACAGGTTTTGTTGGATTTCTCCAGGGAATGCCTTGAACCATAGGCCTGTCTTCAGCCTCAACCCCATTTTGCAGTTGGCCGTTGTAAAACATCCGTGAAGGAAACTCGGACAACATCGGATGCATGCGGTACTGAACGTTCAACATATGAGAGGGTAATTTCTCACACTTCTTAAGCCTGAAACAAGAAAAACCAGAGAAGCAAATGCGAAACTTTATTAAAGGCATAATTTATGGACTTAAAGGCATCATTTATGAACATAATTTTATGGACTTAAAGGCATTATTTATGGATTTCAACAGTTTTTTGTACATTAGTATAGATGAGTATGCTGTTTGTCTGTAACTCAGGCTCATCATTTATTTGATAAACTTTAAATCAGTTAGATAAATTGTCGTGACTCGTTGCTATAATTGGTAGATTCTGCATGTCTGAAACTTTGTATACCACGTCTAAATAGTTAAAGTGTTATGCATAACGTTTTAAAGTTAAATATATTGTGGGTGCATTCCTGCTTGCATTTTCTATTCAATGGCAGCCTTAAGAATGTAATTTTCATTCAATTAATGGTGCATATTTCTCCTTTGTTGCCAACAAATGCTTATCGTAAACCTACTTATGCAATTGTTCATGTGACTTATGCAATGCACCCTTTTGCGTCATAAGATAAAGTATATGCTGCTATATTACATTAGGAGGATGGAGAAGGTTGAGGAAGCACCACACTAATCTTTAGTCAGTTGTTAATTTGATGCTGATGCTGAGCAGTTTTTCTAACTGCTGATTCAGTAGAAATCAATAACCATGCTCTTAATGCACTTGACAAACGTTACAGTGTACTTTACACCATGGCAGTGGCAGAGAAGGGAACCTACATGGGCAGGCGCTTAGCTGCTGTCTCAGCTTAGGCGATAACAGCTGTGTACTTATATGTTTGGCTATTCAATTGAGGCACTTTCACACTTTGAAATAATGCCAGGAAACAGTAGATATTAATGTGGCCAGAAAACAAATGGTCTCATATTAAATCAAGATCACTTTTGATTAGACAGCAATGTAGTCTTTCAAGTAATTGGACAGAATCATCTGATAGTAGGTTACAGTGCAAGTTCCTTCACATCAGATAGCCTATAGGTCTTTGAGCTTTCTAAGCACATCACAACATATGTAAATCATAAATCTACTGTATTTCAGTCTTCTTAACTTGTGGTTCATTGACACACAGTCATGGTGGGTTTGGCTCCAAATGACAGTGTGTAAATGAGTCTGCACTGTAACAATATAAACATTAAACATTAATAATACAATAATAATAATAATAATAATAATAATAATAATAATAATAATAATAATAATAATAATAGCAATAATAACAATAAAATACATGTAGTAATAATGATGATGATGACGATGATGATGATGATAAAGATTGGTTCTTTCACACGTTTATGTTACCGTACCTATCAAAGAGAGACTGTTTCAGTTCGGCTGCATGTGGACTCTTAACAAATGGACGAAGTTGTTTCTCATCCCCAATAAGGCAAATGGTCTCTGCTCCTAAAGCCAGAGGAATCAATGACACTGGCTCCACTGCCTGAGCTGCTTCATCTATCAAGACGTACTGAAAACGATGTGACTTCAAGATGGGGGAACCAGCTCCAGCGCATGTACAACAGATAACCTGAATCATTAACAGATGCGTTCTCAAAATGTAAGTACTGTAAGTCTGGCAAGAATGCTCTGTTAAAATTAGCAAATAAGTTAGACTGCTACAGAGTCATGATCATGATACACAAGGCACCCATCCTGTGTCATCCTTGGGAATAAAAGTACTGACTATAATGTTTCACTAAATTTCCCATTAGATTCAGTTACATGCCCAAGGTCATTTATCACACACAACAATGCACAACTGAGCTAAAGAACCAAACATATCCTGACTAAACTTGCTACCACATGGGGTCAGAATTGCTATTCAACTATTTGTGCTTCTACTTACTTGCTATATCGCACCATGGCATGTTGTTGACCCAATGTGCTTTCACAGACCATATTTTACTAGTGACTAAGGATGTGGAGAATAATGGAGACTAACAGAACTGTTTTAATTTAGCATGTGCTGACACAGAAAACTGTCAACGGTAAATAAGTCACTAAAGAAGCACTTTTGAAACTCAAATATTTATGAATAAAAAACACAGTTGAGCGTACCTTTGGAGACTGCAAAAGTCTTTCTGCTAGTTTGTAATCAAAATGTTTCTGGTTAGAACTAGCTTTCTCAAGATATTTTTCCTCAAAGCAGTATTGGCGATCCTCTGTGGGTATTTTCTTTGGATTTCCTACCCTCATCACCTGATCCCTTTCAAGCCCCACTTCCATCATTTTCCTGTAGAGGTTATTGACTGCTTCATTTGACTCTGCAGTCACTAGAATCTAAAAAGGTTATAACAAACTTTAGTCTCTACTCAAAGCATAATATGGTAAATATTCTGAAAGCTATCAATATACACTTGTGCATGTTCTGTGATCTGTCAAATCTTTCCTTATATTTAATATTTCTTCAGATTACTGGTGCACTCTAATTCATACTGATATAATATGACTATAATCAATGTGGCATCTCAAATACCTTTCTTCGGATATCATCGCTGTATTCTGCTCAATTAACACCACTACTCTGATGACTATCAATGATTCTAACATAGCAGTAGTTCTAACACAGAACTACGTAAAGCCGATATATTATTATATTTTGATATGATAAGAATGATGGTGATGATGATGATGAGGAGGAGGATGATGACCAAAGTGCAGATGGTGACTCTTACAATGCATGACGATAACTGCTGATGACTGTTGTGATAATGCCTGTGATAAGAATTAAAACACAAATATATTGTTTCATACCGTTACAGTGTAAAATCTTACTTTGCAAGAGTCATCCAACTTCTTCAGCCATTCTTTGACAATTGTAGCTGCCACTCTTGTTTTCCCCGTTCCCGGTGGACCTTGAATTAGAGTCAGCTTTTTCGTCACTGCATCTTCAACTGCTGCCAGCTGACTCTCATTCAGACCTATGTCTAGGGCAGTCTGGTGTCGTGCATCCACTACAAAATTGTATCTCTTATCTACAGCACCCTTCAAACCTCTCAGCACTCTTACATTTGCCAGAATTTGACAGCAGGATACTGGAGGCCATATTGGCCTACAGTATCCTGCTGTCATATTCTTCAACCACTCCTAAATCTACACAGCACCAGCTCTTTGGAACGAACTTCCAAAATATTTCCATGAGGTTGTTCGTCCCTCTTTCCTCGCTGTCAATCTAAACACTCCTCTGCTTGCCCTCGTTCCTGCAGCACTTCACTTCAGCTGAAGACCAAAATGACTTCCAATGTGTAGCACCATGTTGTCTTCCAGCTTGAACCCCGGATTCTGACTTGGCACCAAAACTCGCCAAACAACCTGGCTTTTGCAGACTTGATTTCATATAGCACGAGTGAATAAGTTACCGTACCTGATACAGCTTTTGTGTGTTACTGAGAAATTGTGGAGATGTACATTTACAGTATAATGGGTAAGCAAGGATATTTGGGCACAAGACCAGCTTGCAGATGTCTGTGTGCTAAAGAGTGTAGTGGTCATCAACCTGGGTGGCTAAAGACGCGAACGCAAAGGTCTCTGTTGTGTTCTGGGCTCATACCAACTATCAAGGATTGTTCCAATGAGAAAGATCTTGAATGTAATCCTGTCCTCCACTACGATTCTTGCATGTATGTATGTATCTTGGTGCTCATATAGTGCTTCTTAACAAGAGCTTCTGAAAGATGCCAAGCATAATATTTCTGTAATTATACAGAAATCTTTTATTTTCTTACTTAACATTCTTGCATACCTTATGAACATGTAGAAATGAACATATTGGAAACTTTTTACAGTATTGTGCGGATTTGTACTTCTGAGGAATTATAATAAACTTAGCTATGTATTGGCATTTTAAAATATAAAAATTAGTGGCAAAACTGACCTGGTTCTACATCGGTTGTAGATAACTGTGTGATCTTTTGAACCAGTTGCGATGGTTCAGGTTCCTGAAAGTTTCTAATGCAAAGCGTTTTCAAAGCATCGATCTGACGATAATGCGTAACAAGATTAGGGAAAGCTTCGATTTGCCAATCGGCATCTTTGTCGATTTTTAGCTGCTCCTCCAGAAGTTCAGCACCAAGTTCCGGCCAAACAATATGCACACTCCACACCATCCCTTCATTCACAAATGTAAGAAATGCATATTCAAATATATGTATGTTTATGAAAGACACTATATATATATATATATATATATATATATATATATATATATATATATATATATATAAAAAGCACCTTCTTAATTACCTGATGAAAACACTGCTTACACTAATTTCAGTTGTGTTGAAGTTTATTAGTTATTAGGTTTTATACAAAACCCTATAGTTTTTACAAGATCAAATTTTAATGAGAATAATATCCCACTCTCCAAAGTCACTCGGTTTATGACCAATGAAACCCAAGGTGGTAATGTTACATAGTTTCTCATGACAGAATTCTGCCACTGGCTCCCCCATGCAGTCTTCCCATCCCTATGCTCTGACTGACAGCTAAGTCAAGCATATGCTATAGGTCCATTGCTGGCAACCAGTTTTTACCAGCGGCACTATTCAGGTTAGATGTGCCAACGACACAAGATTCACTAAAGATTATCACAAACTGAGGAAGCCCAGACTTTACCGTCACCCTTAGTTTGTCCCATTATTCACTGTGGGCAAGATGCATGCCCAATGGGGTTGGCTGTCTGGGTACATTCCTTCTTTTATTAAACCCCTGATGCCAGGAGGAGCTCCATTGACATTTAATAATTATTATTCCACATGCAATTTCTTTCATAAAAATGAAATTTTGTTGTTGATTTAGTTAAATATGTTAGTTAAGAACTTTTAAATTAAAAAAAAAGTATATCTAGAGAAACTTGACATGCAACTCAAGTTAAACTAAATACTGTAAACTTTTAGACTTATTTTTTACCTGTCATATCTTGTATCCTTGCATAGAAAATCACTTTGGACTTGTTCCAAGACAAGATAAGTCCATCTTCTTGTTTGAATGGCTGACGAGAACCACTGACGTTTACGTAAACAGTTCGTCGGATCGTTCTGTTAATTTCAGTAATGTCCACGGAGATCTTGCCACTAACAGACTTAGCCTTTCTGTTGTGTAAGGTTTCAGAATCCTTCACCTTATGTAGAAACTCAATGGTGATAGTTGGCAGCCAGTGTATCATGTACTGACAACTGCTCAAACTGTAAAAGTCTGCAACTTTCAGGATGTTTTGCTGCAAATTACCTGCCAAGAAGCAATTCAGATTCACTTGGGTTCTTGAAACAAACAAAATTTTCAAGTTACTTTTCTCTCTCTTTCTCTTACTCTTCTCTATTAGTCTCTCTTGCGTTCTCTTCCCTCACATCTCTACATAATTGTGTCTTTAAATTTTTTTTACTGGGTACAGTATTAACACAGATGTTGTACTTGGTACTTGTACCTGAGTACAACTCAAGTACAGTTTTAAGTATTTGTGCTTGAGATCAAAGTGCTTGTACTTATTTCAGAGATTTCAATCTCGGGCTAGCACGGTCCCAACACGGGGACCTTAAATGGCGTGGCACCCATTCAAATGGGCAGCGGTGGTGAAGGATCTCACCCGATCAATTCATTGAAAAATGAGCAGGGTTGAGGCCATATACGGTTGCTATAGAAAATCGCGTACATTTACATTTACATTTACTTGACACTTTTGCCAAACACCAATTCTCACCACCTTATTTTGAGTATTAAAAAACTGTCAAAGGCACACCTATGATTCTGATATCGGGCAAGAAAACCTATATCTATGGCTGCCACTGGCTTCCCTACCCACAGTGCATTGCTTTTCGGATCTCTTGAGGGCTTGACCCCCTTATCTCCAGGAACTTTGCTACTCAACTGTGGCTGTCCAGCACTGTGACTCACTTTGCTCTGCAGAGCAGGCAGAGCTCCTTGTCCCCTGCACATGGACTGCTAACCAGCAACACCATGTGTTCTCTGTATCTGGCCCAGCGACCTGGAATGGGCTCCCAGTAGAGCTGCTCAGCTGCGCTTTACTCCAATCGATTGCTCTTTGTTCTGCTCTTGCCTTAAGACTGTCTTGTCTGACCGGGGTTGGACTGGAAGCGCTCCTGAGTAGATAACCTTGATGGGGCGCTCTGTAATAATAAACCTCTGTAATAATAATAATAGTAAGACATTTTGGATTACATGATGCAAAAACATGACAATCACTGTACTGTCTCTTAATTGATATTTTAAACGTAACCTGAAATAATGCATGTGTTTGAACTATGTCTCTGTGACCAATTGTTGAACATTTTACCTTGGGTACGAAAGTACTTCAACAGTGAGATACCAAAATCACGATCTGCACAGGCAAACGTAATGTGATCAAGTAATCTGCAGAAGTGTTTCCATGTCAGACAGCTGCCATTTCTTTTCATTGTGTCAGTTAGTCTGGAAATATAATGCAACAAGAGACAAATTCCTAAAAGAAATTAAAATTGCCATGCTGCCAACTTCTCTTCCACTAACTCTCACCATTTACTGAATCTAGAGACAAACACTTAAGTATCATCTGGACTCCTTTCTTTTCCACTCCTTACAGACCAACATTCTGCGCTGGCTTCCCGTTGCTCCCTGCATCAAATACGTGGTTCTCCTTGTCTGTAGGACACTACAAGGAATAGCCCCTCAGTACCTCTGTGACTTAATACGCAAACCCCTTTCTGCTCTTCTTCCAGCCCTCTTTGGTCTGCTGATTGGCTTGATCTCCTCATTCCCCAGGCTAGGACTGCCATAGCTCAACATCCTGCCTTTGCCATCCTTGGCTCTACTGTATGAAATGACCTTTCCCTCTCAATCCTTTGTAAGATTTTCACTAGGACCTCATCCTCTTCTCTTTGCTGCCTAAAGACTTTTGTTCCCCCTGTGGCTGCATGCCGAGAGCACCTCTGAATAGTTTATGCTGTGAGTGGCACTTAACAAAAATGTCCACATACGATACGATACAGTACTTCTATATGTATTGCCATTTCATTTCCAACATTTACATTTCCATTCGCAATACTGAGTGCCTCTTCCATAGCCTGCCATATGGATCTCAACCCAGAGCAGAACCAACTCAGTCTCTGCCTTAGCAGTTCTACCTTGAAAATCTGTGCTGTTGATTTTGAGGGTACTTTTGTGTGGGATGATTTAAAGCATAGGCTAGTGTCTGAGATTCTTTGTACCATCCAGTTAATTATAAAAGCCTAGCCTGTTCATTAATCTGCTATTCTGAATCAGCCAGCAAACAAACTTGATTTTGGAAAACTCAAACCATCATTTCAAGTTTTCCTCTCATCATAATACTGCAGCAACTATATTTGCTTACCGTTACTGTCAACAATAATTATTTGTGACCGGCTGGGAGAAAAGGTACCACATGTGGGGTATTGGCATTTTACCATTTCTATGTTCATTTTTTAAAACAACATCAAATTATGAAAATTTCATGCAGATATCTTGCACCATTCTAAAGGTATGCACTTTTGAGCAAAACATCGTGAAATGTGTCAATTTCGAGAAATTGACCGTAAAAGTTATCATACTTCAATACGCAACATTTAATTATTTCATTTTTTGTAGCAAATTAGTACAATTATCAAAATCTGATATGATTTGGAAGTTTAATATCAGTACAGGCTAAAACAAAACCAAAATAATTTTTTACATAAAAAATCATTGCCCACATTTAAATAGAAATATCTCCGTAATTAGCAATCCCACATATGGTATCTTTTCTCCCAGCCGGTCACATTTGGTTAAAGAATGTCCATTGTTACCTTTGGATGTTTAGATTGGATGCCAAATTCTGAATTAAAATGGTCAAAAGCGTAACATAGTCATCCGTATCGAATGAGTCCAAGCCAGAGCAGTGATGAAGGAGTTCTTCCAAGCACAGTGCTTCCTCTGACTAAAATAGGAAACACAAAGAGAATGTGGGCATCACATAATTATAAAAGTTTTTAATTTTCATTGAAGAAAGACCAACATATATGAAAATGTAATGTTATGTGTTAACATTTAAGTTATCAGGCAGTTGATTCATTTACTCATGATATCATTTGTCGTTCACAAAAAACAAATGTTACATAATACAGTGTACAAATACGTTTCAGGGATACAGAGAAGACCCTAAAGGGACCAAAGTACTGCTTTTTAGAGTCATATATTTGACAACAACAGAAATTGGTTTTAAATGATAGTGATTAACATAACAGTCTTAAATACTTTTACAGGACACAACAAAAAGAACCAGAACTAAGAAGATTAACTAACAAGAACTATAATTCGCTCAGTGTTTTGTTAATTCCATTATAATTATAATTAAACTTGTCCAAAATATTGGAGAGGGGCATTTGGTTATTCATTCTACACTTGTTGCATTGGGTGTACAGTCCATCTCCATTATTGGGGGGAGGCACGTGCCCTGCCCCCCCCCAGTCTACACCTATGATTATGCATGTACAGAATTTTAAAATAATAATGTTATAAATAAAAGTACTTTCTAGATCATCTGTTAACATCTAAGTTAAACTGTGAAACAGCAGAGTCAAAACATGAAAACCTATCAAAAGTTTGAAAATTTTCTCACTAAGATATAATAAATAATAATAGTTAAATGTGAATTGCTCGAGCACATGTAAAAAGTTTAAAATCAGGTTGGACTGCTACTAATAAATTTCTATTTAAGTCCTTCCAAGCATGCCCGGTTCCAGACATTTGGGGGCCCTAGGCAAAACTTATGATTAAAACTTAACGGTGAACTCTACCTTAATAGAACATAATTTACTACACCAACACTATAATACTTCCATCTAGCGAATAATAATAAAAAATAAATCCAATATTGTTTCATTTATGAATTTCTAGAAATTATTTTTTGATGTTTATTTTGGAAAAATGGAAAATTGGCGGCCCCTAAAAATCGGCAGCCCTAGGCGGCTGCCTAGTTTTCCTAACGGACGAACCAGGCCTGCTTCCAAGATTGAATTCTTTTCCTTTGCACGTATCAACAGCTCTAAAGTTTGACTGGCTTAAATGTCGTCTAATGGGTGAACTGCTTGTTAATCATACTGCATGCACTCATAACTTAGGCATAATGTTTTACTCCATCACATATTTTTCTGACAAAATTCAGGCCATTTCAATGATAATCATATATGATGATGAAAGTCAAAGGATCTGAGATCCCTTCTATCAAACAGTTAATTATTCAGTACAATAATAATGATAATAACATAACTAGTTACCTCCAAATTAGTTCTAGGAGAGTCAAGCCACTCCTTCAGTTCTTTTCCAATTGATATTCCCATTTCTAGTTTATTTTTCAGTGTGTAGTACTGAAGTTGTATCTTATTCAACTGTATTTCAATCTCGGTTACTTCTGGCTCAGGAGGGTCACCAAGAAGTGGAAAGTCTGAAGTACGGAAGGAGTAGGGTGAAGCACTGGACAAAGAAGGCATTGGCTGTGTGGTTTCCTCATCCACATCAGTGGAATGCTTATGAATGCCATATACTGCTGGTGCAGTCATTGGAGATGGTGAGTTCAGAAAGACTTCAATACACTTCACATGCTCCTGAGTCAGCCTTCTGCCACCCAGACTTCTTGCAAAACTGGAATCAAACCTATTCAAGGCCACACTCATTCCTATTTCACCATCTTCAAGATTCCAAAGACAGATGAAAGTCTGATTTCTGATATTGTTTGCAAATATCTGAAGTCGCTCTCCATCAAGAGCAATATAATAGTCGTGACAGAGCAACGCCAATCGACTCTCATTTCTATCATTATGAATTGATACAAAAGCACTGGAGCTGCAGGCTGTGCTGTTTGGTCTTACGCAGTGCTGGAGACTCAGCTGTTGTATGGTCATAGCTATCACCCAAGTCTCTCCACCAACTAAAAACTTAAACACAAGCAGCTTACTGATGTCCATTTCCAGAATGCCATTGAGCAACTGCCAACTGATATCCTCGGGTTCTTCATATCTGTGATACAACACCCATCCTTCATGTTCACTGCCCTTAAGTTTCTGGATATCTTTGCCATTGAGTATCATTGACTGATGTAGTGCGTTAGTAACCATAGAACTGTAGACCTCGTTGATGGAATTTAGTTCTTTAAGTGCAAGTTTTCTCTCACTGACTGTCATTCGAGGGAAGTCAATGTATCTCATGAGCTCTAGAAGCCATATTTCCTTCTGCTTTTTACACCAGATGGTACAGAGCTGATAAAGTTCAAACTGTGATAACTCTTGCTTTTTGCATTTCAGTACAAATCTAACACATTCCAATCTGAGTTTACTGAGATCAGTAACTGAATCTTCTGAAAGTGAAGCAGTACTGATTCTTTTTGTGGAGAAATACCTTTTAAAAAATTCCTCCACCTCCCGCATGTCAGCTTCATCAGGGTCTTGTAGTGTAAGTTCAGTTCCAATGCAGCTTGGAACGTCAATCCAGCCAAGTGTTTTGAGGTCAGATAAGACAGATCCCTTTCAGGAGCATCCATGAGTTGCAGGTCAATATGTTTCAGTAGCTGCTTCAACAGGACCTGCCTCTGACACTCAGTCCAATTAAATGCAATGTTGAACAGTCTGAACTCTGACACTCTACAGTCTTTGTCACTGACAACAGCAATCATGTCATCCACCTGTAGGTATTGCAACTGGCTAGTTTCTAGCTTTTCTCTCTTTCCTTTCTTTTCCAGGTGTTCCATGTTCCACTGTACTGCTTTCTCACGCATTGTATACCAAACTAATGGTGGATCTGCCACATCAGGTTTCTCCTCAAGGTATCTTGGAATTTTAATATCTTTTCCTGAAAATAGAATATGAACTGTACCAATGTTCTATTTTTGTGCTCACTATCATTTACAACAATTAGAAATAGCCAGACTATATAGATCAAGGCCATGAAGTTGGTGATATAGATGCAAATGTCTGTCTTTAAAATAAAATAAGGTAAGATATGACCTCCAGCAGTAGGGCCTAATGTTGCAGAGTTCGACTTCAATCACATAAATATGTTTCTCTGATAAATGCAACTTTACAGCTTTTCCAAGTCACTAATCAGAATTGTCTTCCAAATCTGTCTTGAGCAATGTTTTGCAAACTTTTGCAAACTGAAAACTATACATAACAATTTATACAATTGAGGAGCACCTATGAGGAGTTCAGTTATATACAATATACATACATACACTCATGGGCGTCTGCAGGAATTTTTGTATGAGGGCAAAATTTTTGTAGGAAGGGCTAAATTTTTGTAGGGGGGCAAAATTATGTTTTTGCACAGAATAGCTGCTATTCATGAACACAGAACACGACACTTTAAAAATGAATAATGGTCAAGGACTTTACCTAAATAATTAACTGTTCTTCGCATTGAAAATCATGTTAGGGCTGTTGTAATAATCATAATAATCAAATATTTTTGTAAAATATGTGCAAAATTCGAGGGGGCAAACACCCCTTCCCCCTCCAAACGCCCATGCAGACACTACCGAAGTTGATGAGAAATTATAAACAGCAGAGCTTTTGCAGGTATGAACAATTACAGGGCTTTGTAGTTATATATTAAATACACTGATGGGCAGAAATGACAAAGAGCATATCAACTGTTGTTGCAACCTCTTGACACTTGTGTACTCAGCAGCAGTGAGTTAGTAAGAAAACGCAAGGAAAATCCAATTAACCTGTTTTAGCACTATCAACTGCTTCATTGAACAGCTTTGCAATCAGTGTACACTCATCACAAGCAACACCTTTTGCATCAGCCCACTTTGAGTACAAGGCATCCAGTTTGCCCAGTGTACGTGGATCATACTCAATGAAGTACTTCTTTAAATCATCATATTCAATCTTGCTTCGAGATATGCTTTCTGAGCCTGCAAATAAAATTAGTCTGGTAAGACCGGTGCCGGATTTAGACTTAGTTAGGCCCTAAGCTATAATATTATAAAACTAGGAGGCCCCTTGTTAAAAAATTACACCAGAAGGTCTCACAAAACTTGAAAACATATACACCTTTTAATTATTTAATAGCAAGGCATTTAAAGTGAAAAATTCAAATTATTTTCAAATGAATTCATTTACTCAGGTGAGATGTTATTTGCTACACAAGCCATTTAAAAAGGTTCTACATAATATATATAAATTTTTTAGAGCCCCCTAAAACATGGTGAATTTTTTTAAGCCTCCACGGATTGTGGGGCTCTAAACTGTAGCTTTTTTAGCTTATGCCTAAATCTGGCACTGGGTAAGATAAATTGCAATGGAAACAACTATGACAAACTTATAAGAACTTTCATTAAATGACAGATAACTTAGACCTAGTCAACATTTAGCAACAATGTTTTTTTTCATCAACTGAGACACAAACTTGCCCTTAAAACTAAATTCCATCAATGAGGTGTAATAACCCATCGATCAGTTGTTTTCTGAGGAGTCTGTCTATTTTGTAATGAAATTTCTCAAAGTGTCATTCTGTATTTTGTTTTATTCTAACAACCATCACTTCAATTACAATAGTGTAAATGAATTAGTACAGGCCAAGTACACCTTGATCTTCCAACTTTGATTGACATTTGTTAAAGTGAACTCTTAGAACTGAAACTCTTAGATAGGCACTCTTAAAACTTGACCTCTTAATATTTATGGTGACATGCTCTGACTACTGCAATGATGTTCCTACTGGATAAACTAAATTTCTGGACATAGCAAGACTGGTGAACAGGATGAAATAACGACGATGAGACGAAACGAGGTCTGCTGTGGCCGGATATAGGGAGGTTCATTTCTCAAATGAAAAAGTTCATTAGTCTGGCTTGGACCACGAAATTGACGAGGTGATAATGAGGTCAAGGGTGTGGTTCTTGATGTGAGTTGAGGAGTTTATATGTTGAATGAGGTTGACAGAGAAGAGAAGATTCAGAAAGTCAGACGCAGGGGTATCAGATGGGTTGCTGACATGGTTGTTGAAGTCCTCGGTAAGCATAAACTCATTAGGAGTAGTACCAGCAAGTGACAGAAGCCAGGTAAATATGTCAAGAATGACGGAGGGTTTGGAGGAGCAGGAAGACGAGATACGAGGCTGGTAGATGTTGAAGACAGTTAGTAGGTCAGAAGCAAGTCAGAGAGTGATAGAGGCACATTCAAAGGATTGAAAGTTACGGTGGGAGAAGTTGAGGATGACGACTGGTTCACAAACCATCATGAAGGATTTTGAGGATTTAGATGATGACGTTTTATGAGGATGACTGAGTAGGGAATAACCAGATGGAGTGCAGTCAGAGAGATGGGCGTTAGTAGATGAGGCACTGATCCAAGTTTCTGTCAAGGCAGCAAGGTCAGGAAGGCAGCAGCACAAGGCAAGATCCCTGAGAATGGTGGAATTTTTAGAATTCAGCAGTGATCTAATGGTAAGAGAATGAAGAATGAATTTCCTGTTAGTGGATGAGGCTGAGGAAGAGGTAGATATAATCACAAAGTGGTACTGTAAGCAGCAATGTGAGTGGGTTTATGGTAGTAGGTGGAGCATGTCGAAGTGCAACCAAACTCCACTCTCAACTGTCCAACTTCAAACTGCCAAAACTCTCTAAAGCTCTATAAAACCAAACATCTATAAAACAAAAAAGGACTGCATTCACAAAACTAATTATTCTGTGCTAGTTCACCCATCCTCAGAATAATGTTTAGCATCGATAAATGAAATGGCCTATACATGAAACCATACACAACTGGATAATCTGAACAACAGTGGACTAGAACAGTGGTTCCCAAACTATGCCCTCAGTTGCCGGTCCGCGAAGTGAGTCAGGAAAAACTACATTTTCTCGATTGGGTGTCGCTTCGAACTATCTTCAAAAACACGATTGCCTCATAAATTAAGATTTGTTCTGGAAGTGAATGTATTTCAGTTATTGTAAACTAAAACTGCCGATTAAGTAGTTTCTCGACGAATTGCTGACAGGTCAAATAGATGTTGTTCACCTTTAGTAGAACTTTTGATCGTAACATTTGGATTTTTGACCGGCAATTAGAAACCGGATGTGACGTATCTCTTTCCTCTTTAATAATTTGGTCACTGCTTTCGTCAATAGATGCGTCTACTTTTAGGTTTGATATTGTAAGTACAATATATTATAAATTTGAAAATTAGCCTACAAGAATAAAATATAATAAATATATTAATGAAAAGCATTAGCATGAATTATTTATATTTTTTTTAACAAAATGCAAAGTTTTGATTCATATTGGACCAGTGCATATGATATTATTTCGTATCACATTAACTTGCTTACAACTTATTTTATAATTAGAACTGTGGTTAAATTTATGACATTTTCCCAACAATATCCGCTCCTTTCAATGTAACTTTATAATTTGTACCAAATTCCAAGATTTGTTTTAGCCTAATTCTCGTTTTTTAAATCTTATAATTAATACATCTTTAGTGATTGAGAAAGAAATAAAACTAATAAATTGGGTATCGGTCCTGCTGTAATGGGAAAATTCCTGCCGGTCCGTCGCATTGAAAGTGAATTCCTGCCGGTCCGTCACACTGAGAAGTTTGGGAACCGCTGGACTAGAATGTATGTGTCAACTGAACTTTACAACAACACTGCACAGGCTTCCATGAGAGGAAGCCAATGCAATGCCGAACTCAGTTCTAGCAGTTTAAGGCAAACACTTGAACCAATTATTCTGCTCTTTGTGCTGAAAAAATTTGAATAAAATATTAAAACAAAATACAAAAATATAAGGCAATAAAGAATGCATTTACCTTGATAAGATGTCGGTTCTTCTGTTCTAGGTGGAATAAGGTCTTCATCCCAACAAACAAAAAATTTATCGCCATCAAGATCACCACCTGACATATCAGTGGCATGAGGTCTTCTCCCTTAAGAAACAAAAATCAAATAGCAGATGCCATGTACTAAAATTAAGAAGTAAAAAGGAGAGTAATTGAAAGTTAGTGTTTACAACATTGAAATGGTAAAGATAGGTTGATTCTTCTTAATGATTACACTTAACATGCTTAGTGATTACCTAAATGAAAATTCCTCTTTAAAAATGACAATTCTGTTCATATGATTAATACATGTACATATTTTGTGACTGATGGCATGCTTTGTCTGTTTATGTTTTGAATTCCAGTTATTCCCTGTAGGAATGACAACTTGTAGATCTGCCATGCAACTTTTATGGAAACATTATGCTGTTGCCGAATTTCAAATTGTTAATGTAATTGTGCTCAGTAGTTTGGTTAATGGGGGGGGGGGTTTGAACCCCTAGCCTTTCTTCTATTCCCCTCAGCTAAAAAACTGAAAAGATGTTGTGGGTCAGGAAACTACAATATCTCAGGAGTTGTCAGTTGAGTGCAACATATGTACAACTTTACAGTTTGACCTGTGTCATTATACTTAAGTAACCTGTAAAATTTTCAACTAAAACACTGATTGTGCTTCAGTTAAAAGATCCGAGGTTACACTGCACTAGCACACCTCCAGCGATTGGATGATACCTTATATTAACAATGCATTTTCTCTTTGCTGTCTGTCAGTGAAGTTGCTTTCCTTTCTCATCATCACATCACCCATGAAAAAGCCTACTTACCAAGTCTTCATAGGATTCACTCTAAATAAGCACAGTGCATGTTGAAGTTTAACCTCTTGCGGGCACACTCTGCCACGGCTACCTATTCCTTTTATGTCTTTCCTATGTGAATTGTATCATCTTTATTCTTATATCAGCAATGAACTTACTTTTTCAGTCAACAAATTTTGGCTTTTGTTAATGCGGTTCTATATTTATAGAATTCAATTCTTCCCGACCACCAAGACACCTTTAGTACTCGATGATCATTTAAAATTATTCAAACTTTTGTATGTGAAAAAAAGTAAATATGGCCTGTCTAGTCTAGTTCCTGTGCGTATTTCATTAGAATACAAACCCTGAACTGGAAATATGATACAGTCAACAAGATGCAGAAGTTGTTCATCATGTACACATATCAGAACACGTATATCTCCAAGGTAATAAGTTGGGCTTCTGCCTACAACAACATTTGTATCAAGAACGGTTGGTTTTCCACGTATGGTAGGCTGAAAGAAACACTGTCCTTCCTTTAACATTCCACTTGGATCAGCTACTCCATATACGAATCTTGATTTATCCAATGGAATTCTTAAACCTTCTGAAAGAGTTTTTCCTTTGAATCGGCTGCAGTATTTCTGTTGCAGTCGGCATAATTCTGCCATTATAGCATCATCAGTCTTTCCATTGGTTGTCTGTAAAAGGCTGTCGACAAGGTCATACTTCTCGTAGGCACACAACAGTTTCAACTGAACTTCTTGGTTCGATTCGATTTCAGACAAATCTTTGAAATAGTTGCTCTGTTTTTTCAAAAACACTTCATCTTTCACTCCTAATCCTGACAACAAACGAATGTATTGCCTGTTTAGAAAGCCGAACCGATTGGGAAATGAAATTCCTATTCCATCATTCACTATCCCAAGATCAAATGATCTGGGCTGCCATTTTGGATTCCACTTGAATTTTACCATGCTCTTTCTAACTGCTATACAACCTTTCCACTTTCTATCTTTGGACAGAATGAGAACACCTTTACATCCTTGGATGCGTATCTGGTAAACAGATGGATAAGGTGGTACTTGATGTTTAAAATTATGACCTGTTTGTAATTTATCCACAACTTCTTTAGCAATTTCTTCTGAAATAAATCCGCACCCATCGGTAAAATTGAAACCATGATGTTCAATGTCATCGATGAACTTGATCTGATTTTCTCTGAGCTGTGCAACTACTTTTGAACTGGACAACAGCAGACCTATGCGTGCTGCTCGCTTGGAGACATTATTCATATCAAATATGCCAAATTCAGATATAAGCTGCTTAAAAGGTACTTTCAGGGCACTTATATTGTACAGTACACATATTTTCTGACGCAACTGAGTAGCTGTATGACCAAGAAACACATAGTGGTCCTTTTTATCATCAACTTGTAATACAAGCCCATCAGATAAAACGGCTTTTACAATTGTTCTATCCACAGACTTTTCAAAATCAAGCAACAGGAAGTTCTTAATGCCATGCTTTCTGTAGAGAGGGCATGACTTTGCCTTTTCTTGTTCTTTTGCTAACTTGAGAGTATAACTTTTAGGATCTGATGTTTTATTCCCAACTCGTGGATCATACTTAATAGTTAAAGTCTTGATGTGATCTTCATTTTGAAGCTTAGCATCCACAACAAATGGCTCTCCTTTGATATAAGCATCCAGCACGGATTTTGCCATTTCTGGAAAATAAGCATCAACCATGTATTCTAGGTAAAGACAAATAAACTAAATAACAGTGACTAAAAAGCAACATAATCTTGATGTTGGATAGCTTCCATCCCAACAGACCTCTCCAAAGGAGTCTGCTGAACACCTAATAAAACTTCACTTGTGAGCAACAAAGAGCCTCCTGTTTTCTTGTAACCAGACTGTCATAATAATGAATTTGTCAGTACTTCGCCAACCTTAACAGCAAACGCGGTCAAGCAGGCGTTTTGAGCAAGCAGTAATAGCCTGGTTATGTAGGCCTAAGTAAAGCTTCTCTGGATTGTAAAAATTGTAACATTGTAATGACATTCGCAATTGCAAAAACACATGTATATAGCCAATCACAATGCAAAACTAAATATTTGTGTATAAATTACCTGTGTAGTTAAACAATTTAAATTTACTTTATGATGATAATTTTTACGTTTATGAAATTTTCTGAATATTTACAAAGATCAGAATTTTCCATCAAAATTATTTGCATATGGTATTTGTCTAAAGATAGTTTTTTAAACTGATGTTTACTTAAGTATGGGCAGAAGGGTATGGTGCACCAATTAAATTCACTAAAAATGATAGTACTGATGACATCTGACTGCTATATAAACCTTGATTACAAGACCCGAATCAGCCATGGGTATGAAGTGTTAGCGACTTCATTTTCGTGGCCTCGACATAGGAGGGCGGGTGGTCAGTCCTCTCCCTCGCCGTCTCATGTTCCCACCCAGTCACCCACAGTGTACAGTCAGTGTAGGCCTACTCATTCTAGCCGAGTTGGCTAGGGGTCGCAGGTGGAGCAGAAATCGCGAAACAAATATCTACCTAATGTATAACAGAAGTTTAACCCAATAGTGGCCACTCTAGAGAAAATATATGACACTACCTTTCACTCCCACATCTGAACTGGGCACGACAGACCCCGGAGACCCGCGCCAGTTTACCAACGGGCGCTTCGCGTCCGTCTATGCCATCTTGAATGTCGACTCTGGAAGAAAAATTCTACACCTCTTGTCCTGTTCGGCATTACATTCCGCAAACTTAATTTTCACTTACTTATTTCCACTTACCGGAATAACTGCTTGTCTTGTTCACGACACTGGCTTCGAACCGTGCTGATCAATTCAATCATTATCTGTCCCTCTGACGATTTCGATCGAGTGACAGTCAATTTAATAGTCCCTGAAATAAGCCTCGGGTGTTGTATTACGTCATTATAGGCCATTACATGGTGTATTTCCATTGAGTTTCAAATCAACAAAAAGCTGGCCACTTCGCCGCTCAACGGAGAGCGTTCGCTTAGGTCGATCTGCTGCATTGGCCTTCAATTGAAAATGGAATTTCCAAAAATTTCTCTTTCAGTTTCGATGACATAATATAGTTCTTTAGTGATTGATAAGTTAGCTCTCCCTCGTATTAAGTTTCGTGCATGGGACAAGCTGTTTTATGGGTAGGCCTACCATGGGCTCTAGTTTTATTCAAGTTTAAAGTTTCAACTAGGCTATCCTATATTTATTTAGGCTTAATTCTTAACGATTTGAGTAACAGAGTAAGTAGGTATGCAGTTGACCTATATATTTTGACACTAAGCCTAGGTTAGACATTTAATTAGGCAGTGCCGTCTTAACAGTTTTGTAAGCCCTGGGCAAAGCAATGCACTGCCGCGCGTGGAGGTCACGCACACGTTAGCCTAATTGTTTGGGGTCTTTTTAATTTGGGGGCCCCTAGAATTGTGGGCCCTTGCGACTGCTCAGCGCGCCCATGCCTTAAAACGGCACTGCATTTAGGCGCAATAACTTTACCTACCATTCAGCTTGCCATAGGTCTATAGGCCTATGTAGATCGATTTATCCGTGCTCATGCAATGCTCACTATAACGCACGCCTAAGATAAGCTAGTTAAGGTTTAGAGACTTCAAGTAACTGTAAGACTCAGAGACTCAAGAGTAGGCCGAATCCACCACCATAAAGAGGTCGCGGGCACACGAACTCCGATGTCCATGCATATGTTTTTTGATAGAGGTGACCGCTATAGACTTATCTTCATGTAGGCCTACAGTCCTAGTAATTACTCGATGATACAGCTGCCCCCTCTGATCGCTCGGTCCCGTCGTGCCCCCACCAGTGTTATTTAAGTTTCAGTTAACTTTTCAGTTTCAGTTATAGTTTTAGTTTTGCTAAAACTTTCCAGTTTAGTTTTAGTTATAGTTTTCAAATCTTTTCAGTTTTAGTTTTAGTTTCAGTTTTCAAAACTTTCGAGTTTTAATTTAGTTTTGTGCGCATTCCACAGAAGCAACTGAATTTCATTTTTTATTAATGACATTCATTCGTTTTGATTAGCTTTCGTGGTCAAATCACGTCATTGATGATTGACTGCATTTGAAAAATAGGCTTATAGTCTAGGCTTGGAATTAAAAAAAGTCTCTAGAAATGACTGTAAGAAGCAAATCATAACAATTTGCTACTAGGTGTTTCTAGACTAATTTGACCCTGCTGAAAACGAAAATCGCGGTTAGCAAGCGGGAGTTTTAACGGTTGCATGGGAAAACAAGATGGCGACCAAAATGTCTACAACGCGAGCCTCATCAGGATGGAGTGTAATGAAGAAGGTGTTCACGCACCAGTGTGGTCTACAAATGATCCTGTGCCACAGTCGTGTATAGATTTTGTCTACTGTAAATCATGCAAAGTTGATAAGTGTTGCACCATGCGCTGCTCCTGTCGAAGTGCGAACTTGCCATGTACACATAGGCCTATGTGCAATTGCACTTACTGCAACAATGCTTGAAATAGCTGGAGTCTACATCAGTCAAGTCATGAACATAAATATTGCATACGTAATGTATAAACTGGTTCAGCTGCAATCACAAGATATAAAAAATTTCATGTATTTGACCAAGAAAACAGTACTCCAGACCGGCCGCCATTTTGTCCGCCATTTTGTTTTATAGCCATTTGAAGACATTGGCCGCCATTTTGTCCGTCATTTTCTTTTGCGGCAGTGCTACATATGTATCTTTTATTCCATCACATTCCTTGATTCGGAAAATGTTAATTTAGATTCTAACATCATGTTTCCATCGCATACATAACTTAACTCATAGCCATATGAAGATACGGGCCACCATTTTGGCCGCCATCTTGTTTTACCATTCAACCGCTAAAAATCCAGCTTTCTAGCCGCGATTTTTCGTTTTCAGCAGGGTCAAATTAGTCTAGAAACACCTAGGAGCAAATTCAAATTGTTACATGATTTCCTTCTAATAAGGTAATTTTGAGATTCCAAGCCTAGTCTATTACCGCTAACGAGAAATCTGACAAAGAAAGGACTCAAACGGATGTTTGCTTAACCGATATTGCTTACAGACATGTGCACCGATCAGTATGTGCGCCGCTAACTGTTGCAGACAAGTCTGCCACTCGGTCTGTGCGCCACACAAGAAAAATAAATTCAGTTTTCAACTTTCAAGTTTAGTTTTAGTTGTAGTTTTGTACTTTTCAGTTTAGTTTTAGTTTCAGTTTTCAGAACTTTTCAGTTTTAGTTTTAGTTTCAGTTAACTAAATTAGAACTTTTCAGTTAACTTAAAGTCACTTTCAGTTTTAGTTAACTTATATAACACTGGCCCCCACCCCTTTGAGAAACCTCTTAAATCTGATAACAGTTGAGTACATCCTAGACACATGGGCGGCGATCCCGGGGTTCGAGGGGGACAAGACCCCCGCACCTGTAAGAGTGGGGGGCAGTGGCGGCGATCTTGTCTGAGAGGTGGGGGGGGGACAAAGTCGGCCACGATCTCGTCGACGACCGTTTTTGGAAAATCTTGTCCCCAAAAAATTTCTCTCCCAAAAATATCGCTTTCATCTCCGAAAAAAGTTGACGACCTTTTTTTAGTCCTTCACCTCTTTTACAGCTTTTTCTTACACTCTCCCTCCAGTGTGGTGGGTATTATTACCTTTTCCCCGCTTCTTAACTTTTTCCCTACTTTCTTTTTTTCACACTTTTTCCGAAATAAAAAAAAAAATTCCGCCCTTTTCTTCTGAATTTCTTCTTACTTTCTCAACATTTCCGGGGGACACTTCTCCCCAAAAAATTTATTTTTTACCTCATCTCTTCAAAAACACAGTCAAAACCCTCGCGCGCATTTACATTTCTTCGCCTTTTTTGGTGTTTCTTCAAAATCTGGGGGGACAAATGTATGGCGTGTCCCCCCTCACTCTTAAAGGTGGGGGACATGTCCTCCCCGCGGAGGGTGACGCGATCGTTTGCTTTCGGCACTCTCGTTAGTCTCAGTATCAACAATTTACAAATTTGCTCCCCTCTGGAAAACTTCCTGGGACTCCCATGAGTGTAGGTCAAGCGCAACTGATCGAGCACCAGCTCATTTACAAGCGCTTCGTCAACTTTGAGGGCTACGACGTTGTACAGAGATGCCAATTGAAAATCCGAGTCTGGTTGCCAGAGAGCCCAAAGAGAGGAGGCAGCATAGGCGAAATTTGTGGGGGTACGAGGGTTACCCGTACCCCCACTTTTTGGAATAGGGGTCCGTACCCCCCCCCCATTTTTTTACAAAGCCAATCAATATTTTATTGTGCCTTCCCAGAGATCGCAGTCTCCTTTGTAATTGTAATTGTAATTGTAATTGAACATTTATATAGCGCCACCCAATTCAGCGGCGCTCTCGACCCGCATCACTGCCAAAACCGGCAAAAAGAAAGGTTTTCAAGCGTCTACGGAACTGAAGAGGAGAAAGGACTTGTTTCGTGTATGTAGACAGAGTGAGGAATATGCACTACAACAGTATGAAAGTACTTAGATACACAAGCAAATCGACAGCCAGACGAACTGAGTCACATGTAGTCAGAGCGGCAGACTCTCAGTCACACAGGTCACCCGCAGACTGGTCGCCGTGACCGGCCCGCGGGCGCCACTGACCTGGGCCACGGCTACACTCTTCTTGGAAAGATCTGACATCACCCTCACTCTCCGCCTCATGGGTGTCATCTTAGTCAAATATAGGGATGTGGAGATGTAGTTCAAAGCGCAAGCTTATATATATCCTTCATCATTTACAAATTCGTATATGGACCCACATTCATATTGTCGGCCTTGATATGACTCCTCACCCCTCAGTCCCCTCACAATCTCAGAATCAATAACTGTCCTTGGTTAAACATACCAGAGCCGGGTAGCTCAAGAAAGCTCCCTCCGTTACATAAAATAAGCATTTAAGACGTCGTTCGTTTTGATTTATACACGTTATGTTCCAGTTTTGCTGATATGGAAAATGGATAAATTTGTTTTAAAGCGAGAACGTTAGGATGATATTATAAACGCTAAAATTGCAGTTATGGAGGTAAGCTCAACAGCATTTCATAATCAATTACTGGCAGGGCAATATGTCCATAGTGGTCTCTATGCGAAAAGGTGAAAGTAGAAAAGAAATTGGTACCCTCACTTTTTATACCAAAGTTACGCCTTTGGGAGGCAGCCAAGGCTACGGGCGGTGTTAATGTGATACAATACAATTTTTTTACATTGTCCTCCTTCCAAAGTTCAGATGTGCACACGGCCATACGGCAGAACATCGATGGTGCAGAGCATTTGTAAGTGATGAACTTACTCAAGGTCACTATATATATACACAGCCTCGATCGAACCCGTATAGGTCGAGCGCTCTAAGAAATCGGCCACCATACCCCAGGCGGGTCTGAAGGCAAGAAAGCTTGAAAGGCGGAGTATTGGATTAATAATATTCGGGTCGAAATTAATTCCTGAAGAGGTCGGACTTTAATTTTGAGTCCAAAGCCTGTGGAGTGATAGGTAGAGGAGTAAATGGTGGGAGAGCGGCGGTATTGGTGAGGGAACTGAGAATTTGCGGAATTCAGAGGGAAGAATATGTTCCTCTGCCAGGATGCCCATATGGATTCAGTCATCTCGCGGGCGGAACATCCGTTCGTCGCCAAATTTCGTTCGGAAAGAATGTGTACTTTTACTGAAATTTAGGCCGTTTCTTGTAGGCCTAAATGTGTCGTCTATTCGTGGGTATATTGCATCGGAGTCCACTTCCATGATGCCTGTCTGGTCAACCGCGTGGAATATATTCTCATTTTGGATGATTTTAATAACAATCAGCCGCCACGTGGTTGGTAATGGTAACAACTAAAAACGAACGGTCTGGAGATTTCCACGTGCTTCTTCTGTAAGCCTTCATGACTGGACTATAAAGATTCCAGTAACAACACGTCAAAAAATGTTGCAAATGTTGCCAAGAACATCGTGGATGTAGTCTTCTCGGGCACTATAGGCCTACTTCGAATATGTTGACTGTGACATTTGCATCATCAGCGCCACGCAGCGGGAGCCAGTGGACGTGCAGTGCGCTCTTCTCATCATCTTCCTAACTTTCAGCTCTCCTTTGACATGGCTAAGTTGTCTTTTTTTCTGGATCACTCTCCTACATCGAGTGAGTCGGTTCCAATATTGTTCGCTACATTCTAGCTAATTTCTCGCACGATATTTGCCCGGCATCATGCACGCTTAGTTGACATTTTATCGCAGCCAGGAGCCACATTAGACCAATCCAGCTTCCTCTCCATTTTCATCCGCCTAACATGTATCTGTCAATCATCCTTCTGTTCCTCAGCTTTCGGTGCCTGAACGCCTACCATAGGGGCCTATCCAATACCATGACCTACATACCGTTCACAGTCAGACATCATAACCACGACCATTCAGTCACTGCAAAAAGGGAAAATGGCTACACGTCCTACATCCCTTTATCGTTTTTCCTAACAGATGGCCACAAAAGACCACTCCAACACCAAATTCACTATGGTTTCGTCTCCATTTTTATCCTACTTTCTGGATACATACATGTAAACCCCGGTCCTAACCCTTTACCCTGCTGCAATCCCCTGCTCTTCCTCCCCTTCCTCCTCACCCACCTCCGGCATCTAAATAGAGGAAAAACAATAATTTTTACTATGCTCTTTAAACGTTCGTTCACTTCTCCATCCTACACATTCTGAAAAAGTAAAGACTGGTGCTCTCACCCTCCCGACTTTTTTTCCTGAACGGAAACTTACCTGCTTCGACTCAAATACAACCCTAGCTCGAAACGACTGCACGTCCGTGCCCTAGTGCCAGTCCCAGGCAGTTAGGCCTACTTCCATGGCGACGAATTGTTCTTGCGACACACAGAACAGGCAAGTTACTTTCACGGGGGAGAGACTTTAGTGCAGCGAACGCAGGGGCGGAAGTTTGATCTTAAAAGTGGGGGTACAACTTTCTTCTCCACTTTCGCTCTTTCGAAGAGACCATTTTGGACATATTATCCTACCAACGTTCTTAGTAATGTGGCGATTTTGTGCCCGGCACATTGACTATTGGCTTTTAATCTACACGTCTATGTTCAACTACTGCCGTGGCTGCCATTGCAGCCTTGGCTAACCCTTGTCGCCATGGCCAACCTCTCGTCTGTCCATCGTCGCTGCCACTGCAGCCGTGGCTGCCATTGCAGCCTTGGCTTATGTGGCGTTCGCTTCGCCCTCTAGCGACCGCGCGCCCTGTTGCAAGGCATCGGCTGGCAGGAGAAAACGTGAAGGATTCGAACCCGGATCAGTGTAGGACCTAGCGCTTGCCTCTGCAGAGTCTGCACCATCTGTTTCAAGCGCTGTATATTTAATCGGCACCAAGGATGGGTCTCTACATATGTAGCGTGTATGATTTGTCCATTTGCCGTTGCAACGGTATTTTCGGCGGTAAAGTTCCCGCGCAAACGGCCAACTTCCCGCGCTAACTGTGACATGCCAGTTTCTAATTTCTCCTGGCGCCAGATAAATCCTTTCACTACATCACACAGTTCAGACAGCTTTTTTGTGACAGAATTATCAGACATAATTGGATTTAATTTCAAGTAAATTTATTAAAAGAGATGCAATATGCAAATTAATGTCTGTACAGATCCGAAATTCAATGTCCGTAGATTAACTGACAGTGTATCGGGTATAATCACCGATCTTGACAAAGTTCACAATTATCAATTCACAACTAGCGATGTTTACCAATTGCCAGTTATTCTTAGTAAAATCGAGTTCGATCCTATCTAAATTTCTTTTACAATCAAATAATATCTAACCGAGCACACTATACAAATGTCTTCACTTTGTAACAATAAAAACACGAATTAAGATATGAAATTGGTAACGATACTCAACCACCAGTACGTCAACAATCCACGTATCAAGATCTCTTCTTGTCGCACGAAACGACACCAGAGATTCGAAACTTTGCTAACTTTAATCGCAAGGCGACGATTACACATGAAACAGTCCTTCACCTAGCAGGCAAAAACAACACTGGCCTACACGACACTGGCACAGACTTGAACTACACACTGGCTCAAACTACACTGGCATACACGACACTCGCACAGACTTGAACGACACACTAGCTCAAACAACACTGGCGCGCAAATAGCGAGGCTCTGGTCTTTTATAACAAATTCCATTCGCGCCCGGTAAAAACCACCCAATAGGAAGCCTCCATTCCGTCTGGCGCGCACGACAAACTACCGCGCTCATTCAGCATTGGTGCGCTATTAATAAATTTAATGATATGCGGCGCCATACAAATGTCTATGTTCGCCTGGCCAGGTTTTATGTGGTGCTGTACAAATGTCAATACAATTAAAACTGACGTTCGTCACACTTACCCTCGTCGCCATGGTCAACCTCTCGTCTGTCCATCGTCGCTGCCACTGCAGCCGTGGCTGCCATTGCAGCCTTGGCTTACAATCGTCGCCTTGGCCAATCTCTCGTCTGTCCATCGTCGCTGCCACTGCTGCCGTGGCTGGCCAGCCTGTCTACGCACATCGTCATGGCCAACCTCTCGTCTGTCCGCCGTCGCCGCCACTGCTGCCATGGCTGCCACTGCCGCCTTATAGTTAGTTCCCGCGGTTTTTCTGAAATAAAAGAGGACACACAGAAATGAAAGTCAGTCGATTCGTCAGAGAAGAGGAAGCGGACAGTACAGTACAGTCGGACAGTTCGTCGAGTGCGGCCAGACAGTTTACGGGAGTTCCGTGAGGCCAGTCCGTCGGAGAATTAGTTTATGTTACATTTGTCACTAATAGCGTTAGGCTAAGTGGTTTTACGTAGTCGTTGTAATAGAGACAGTCGAACGATATAGTTAATCGACACTCAGCAGAAGTGTGTGGTTCTGGACGGACTCTGTACGATCGAACATTACTTCGGTGCACAGAATATTCTTTGTCGAACAGAAACTGTGTTTGAACTTTGTGTTTGGCGATTGTGCAAATAACACAAAGTTTGTAAACGACCTACAGTCTCCTGATATACCACGGTAGCCTTATCTACGCGGGATTCCGAAAGAGAAGAGATATACGCCCCCGGGGTGGTCATCCTGGTGTTAGCTGTTAGACTCCGCCCGGGAGGGTGTCGCCACAGTAATTTTTATGTCAGTATAAACCAGGGCCGCATTAGGACTAGTGCGGGCCCGGGTGCTGTGACTGGCAAATTTCATCACAGAAAAAATTGATGACTTTTTTGTGAATTTTTGATGACCTTTTTTGGGGAATTCTTCTTACACAAACTTTGATGACCTTTTTGGGAATTTGTTCTTACATTAAATATTTTTGTGTACTTCCGAAAATGCCGGCCCCAAAATCTGCGGCCCGGGGTGCTCCAGCACCCTTAGCACCCCCTTAATGGGGGCATGGTATAAACAAGCCATCTTTCGTAGGCCTACTCTTATGGTATATATTCCTTATTCTTAGCACATAGGCCCAGGGACGTATCTAGCGTTGGGCTTGGGGGGCTTAAGCCCCCCCAAACGAAGTTGAAGCCCCCCCAAACAAGTCAAGCCGTTGTATGCTTACGGCTAAAATTCGTATGAACACTGTATAAATGTTGCCATGTTCAAGGCTTAAGCCCCCCCAAACGAAAAAGGCTAGTTACGTGCCTGCATAGGCCTACACGAACCAAGGCGGAGACTGCGATCTCTGTGAAGGTACAATAATAATATATTGATTGCCATTGTTTAGAAAGTTTGGTATGGTACCCCAGTCCAATATTTGGGGGAACGGGTACCTCCACAAATTACGCGTATGCTCGAACGTATAGCCTACTCTGCTCCTCCACCCGATCCTTCTCCTATCTCAGTCTTTCTCGATCACCGGTCACAACTCAACTCAAGTTCTCCAACGGAGCAATATCCAACACTGCACCACGACTCTGGAACGCTCTTCCTCCCGAAACCCGCAAATTTTTGGGTTTCTTCATCATCATTGCACCCCGACCTCCATCATCCGCCTCAGGCTTCTCTATCACTTCAGACTTTTAACTCAAACCTTAAGCATCACCTCTTCAAGAATTCCTACCCTGGCTAGGCCTACAGTGCGTCTGATTTGAAAATTGTAGGCTGGTTGAAAATCGATCGCGCTGGGTCGAGTAGGCGAGCAATGCGCGGTCAACCTTTTGAGCTTTTGTGTACAGCATGTTTTATGTATCGTATTCGTTCGTAGGCTATTGCTGCATATAATAATCATCTAGTAGGTCTATCTGAATTTAGTTCTGTTATATGAGTAGGTCTTTGAAAAGGCGCTATATAAATTCAATAGAAAGCTACCATTGACGTAAGATGATATGTGTGACGGCGTTGGTTGACCCTTCGGCATACGTTAACATCTTTGCGTTGAACACTCATTTTTGGCTTGACCTTTCAGCCGGCAATCCATTCGAATTTGTAGGCCCTACTGGTACTGCAGGACTTGCAATAAATTTTGTTCACAGTCCGACGGTTTTCTATTTCGACAACATCGACATCGAACGAGTCGCCTAATTTCCATAGGGCCTAACGGATACGTGCTCAACTGTACATTATTATTCGACTTGCACCTTATTGCTAATGGGTCGAGAGCGCCTCTGATTATGAGTAGCGCTATATAAATTCTCGATTACAATTGGACCTACAATTGTTATAATTAAACAAATTATAAATATATTCTTATTAAACAAACTCAAGTGGCTGGAGTTGAGGTGATTATATCCTAGCCTGGGGAATTATGTCCTAGCATGGGGGATTATGTCCGGGAGATTATGTCCGTACACCGACTTTGACTCGTGAATAAGCTGCACGTGCCTAGCACTGCACTGGCGCTTTGTAAGTTTGGAGTTTACCAGTAAGTATATACATGTAGTATTTTCGCCTTTTGGAACGCATTTTGTGAAACGGTTAGAGGTATATTATTATAAATATATATAAAACGGTTGGCTTCGTAAAGAAAATGATTCATAGGCCTAACTACTCTTTTAGTTATTATAATACCTTTTGATACGTTAATTTTGCCTTCTGTATGCATTTGCTGCTTAAGCTTATTTCGTTCTATATGTAAGCTAAGGAATCTATAGGCGGGGTCAACCCGAATCCCCGAGATCCGAACCCCAAAAAAGGCTGAAAATACAGAAAAAGCCCGATTTCCAGAAAACGGTTTTATAGAAAACGACCGAACTGTCGAAAACTATTCAAAGTTAAATTGTAAACTCTTGTACATGACATAGACCTAGCGTGGCCTTGATGTATCTCGATATAGGCCTACTGCCTATTTACATCTTTACATTGACTTTCAAGAAAAAGATCCACATTCCTCCACACAAACGTACGTTATCTTCGTAATTTTCCGGAATTCGGATCGCACTTCGAAATTCGATTTCGGTGATCCCGCCGAAATTCGTTTCGGGGATTCGGGCCGCACCCCTAAAGGCTACATAGTATGTAGGTAATAAATATTATAAATGTATAGTAATATTATATCAATCTTTTATTTCACCGACCATTTCCTTCGATTTATAATCTCATCTCATTAGGCCCTTATTACATATACTGATGAATGCAGTTAAGGATAACTTATTCGGATTTTTTTAATCCTGTGAGACTTAACCATGCCAGTTATATAATAATGTGCAATCATGTGCTGATTTCAAGATCTTACTGTTTTCCTAAATAGTTTTCCAGTCTGTGTGAAATTATATGGACTAATTACAGTTCTTTCAGAAAGTATAGAAATATCTCCTGTGGAAAAAAATTAACCATATCTCTTTTAACACAGTGGCTGTTACAAATGGTATACTTTTGAAGTTTTAGACTTAGTAAATTTGTAAATTTTAGCAACATACGATATTGTTTTGCAATTTAGCAAACACTCGTAGATGTAATCTAATGAAACAACTATGTGCCGTGTTTTGTTCTATGGTACTGCACTCTGGGATTCCAAACAGATTGAGATTTGGCAAGGATGTTGTTCTTAAAGTGCTCTGCCTTTGGGCAGGTTCAAGCATCCAATAGCTCATCCCCTTTTGATGCTGGGTTTCATCCTTCAGTTTACTGTATCGATCCAGCATCATTCAATCCTGCAACATCCATCTAGGTCTTCCTATCATTCTCTTTTCCCCATTCGTTTCTCTGATAGTTCTCAGTAGGGAATACCCATCAGTATGTGACCAATCCACTTCCTGTGTCTCTCTTGTATATTAGCAGTAAAAGATCTTTCCTCATCCGCCTTATGCAGCATATTTTTGTTTGTTATATGCTTTTTATGTCTAGGATCACTGTTTATAAGTTTTCCAATAATCCATTATCCAGATCTCGAGGTGGCTACTATAGTTTCCTGGGCTTTCTTCACCATATTTGAATTAAAGAAACATCTTATTCAGTCATGAATTTGTGTTGCTAGACTGCCTACATTTCCAAACTTTCTATCACCATATCTTGGAAGCATATTCACTCATTTACAAAGGGTAAGAAAACTTTCAAATATAAGTTCAGTGATCTAAGATTTACAGATGATAACAGAAAAGTGTTTCCAGTGTTTAAGTCATCTCTCCAGTAACACTTGGCTGCACTACCATGCACCCTCTAATATCATCCTTGTGACAGCTCCACATACTTGTAGTTCATGACTTTGGATTCGCAATCAGGGTTTCATTTGTCTTCAGTTCCTATTGCATCACATCTTCCATCAATAATTTATCTTAACAGTTGCACTTTATAATTTCAAGATAGGTTTGGAAGAACATGGAAAAGCAGTGATAAATTCCACCTATAAATAAGTCCAATGTTTGGGCTGTGTTCAAGATCTTACGATGCAGGCAAGTAACCATAACAAAGCAAACACAGACACATGTAACAAAACGCTTATGTGGAAATCCAGTCTCAAAATCCATGCAAAGACCCACACTGGAGAAAAACCATACATGTGCAATTTTTGTCACAAAGCATTTGCATCGAAGTCTTATCTGGAACTCCACAGAAGAACCCACACAGGAGAAAAACCATATATGTGCAATGTATGTCATAAAGAATTTACACAGAAGACTTATCTGAAATTCCATATAAGAACCCACACTGGAGAAAAACCATACATGTGCAATTTGTGTCATAAAGAATTTGCACAGAATTCTCTGAAATACCATAAAAGAACCCACACTGGAGAAAAACCGTACATGTGCAATTTATGTGACAAAACATTTGCACAGAAGAATCATCTGGAAAGCCATAAAAGAACCCACACTGGAGAAAAACCATACATGTGCGATTTATGTCAGAAAGCATTTTCAGAAATTTCTACTCTGAAAGGTCACAGAAGAACCCACACTGGAGAAAAGCCATACATGTGCAATTTATGTCACAAAGCATTTGCACAGAAGAACTCTCGGGACTACCATAAAAGAACCCACACTGGAGAAAAGCCATACATGTGCAATTTATGTCACAAAACATTTATAGGGAAACTTTATCTGGAACGCCATAAAAGAACCCACAGTGGAGAAAAACCGTATATGTGCAAGTTATGTCACAAAGTACTTGCATCTATGAATTCTCTGAAGTACCATAAAAGAACCCACACTGGAGAAAAACCTTACATGTGCAATTTATGTCACAAAGCATTTGCAGCAATGAATACTATGAAACAACATAGAAGAACCCATACTGGAGAAAAACCATACATGTGCAATTCGTGTCATAAAGAATTTGCACAGAACAGTGCTTTGGAAAGCCATAAAAGAACCCACACTGGAGAAAAACCATACATTTGCAATTTATGTCACAAAGCATTTTCACTGAAGACTGCTCTGGAAAGCCATAAAAGAACCCACACTGGAGAAAAACCATACATTTGCAATTTATGTCACAAAGCATGTACTCGGAAGGATCATCTGGAACGCCATAAAAGAACACACACTGGAGAAACACCATTCACATGCAATTTATGTCACAAAGAATTTGCTTGGAAGACTACTCTGGAAATCCACAAAAGAACCCACACTGGGGAAAAACCGTACATGTGCAATTTATGTCACAAAACATTTTCACGGAAGACTCATCTGGAAAGCCATAAAAGAACCCACACTGGAGAAAAACCATACATGTGCAATTTATGTCATAAAGCATTTTCACAAACATCTACTCTGAAAGGCCATAGAAGAACCCACACTGGAGAAAAGCCATACGTGTGCAATTTATGTCACAAAGCATTTCCACAGAAGAACTCTCTGGAATACCATAAAAAAACCCACACTGGAGAAAAGCCATACATGTGCAATTTATGTCACAAATCATTTGTAGGAAAACTTTATCTGAGACGTCATAAAAGAACCCACACTGGAGAAAAACCATACATATGCAATTTATGTGACAAAGCATTTGCCCGAAAGACTCATCTGGAATACCATAAAAGAATTCATACGGGAGAAAAACCATATGTGTGCAATTTATGTCACAAGGCATTTGCATCGAAGGCTACTATGGAACTCCATAGAAGAACCCACACTGGAGAAAAACCATACAGGTGTAATTTATGTCATAAAGCATTTGTATACAAAAATACTCTGGATTACCATCAAAGAATCCACACTGGAGAAAAACCATACAAGTGCAATTTATGTCACAAAGCATTTGCATGTAATACTACTCTGGAATGCCACTGTAGAACCCACAGTGGAGAAAAGCCATTTATATGCAATTGATGTAAGAAAGCATTTGCTCGAAAGACTCCTCTGAAATACCATAAGAAGAACACACAGTGGAGAAAAGCCATACATGAGCAATTTCTGTGCCACACTGGAGAAAACCACAGAGTATTTGTGTGGAAGACTCATCTGGAACGCAATAAAAGAACCTACACTGCAGAAAAACCAAAAAATTTAATTTATCTGAGAAGCATTTGCACAGAAAACTACTCTGGAATACCATAAAAGAACCCACACTGGAGAAAAACCACAAAAATCAATTTATGTCACAAAGCATTTGCATAAGAATTTCTTAAGAAACTTGCCTGGAATGCCATAAAGAACCCACACTGGAGAAAAAACAGAAAAGTTTAATTTATCTCAGAAAGCATTTGCACAGAAAATTACTGTGGAGTACCATAAAAGAACAACCACTGGAGAAAACCGTACATGGTCAATTTGTGTCACAAAGCAATTGCACAGAAGACTCCTCTGCAATACTGTCATAGAACCCACACTGGAGAATAACCATATGTGGGCAATTTCTGTCACAAAGCATTTGCAGAGGAAACTCATTTGGAACACCATAACAGAACCCACACTGGAGAAAACCATAAAATTGTCATTTTTGTCACACAAGCATTTGTATAGAAAAATTATCAGGAACAGCATAAAAAGAACCCATGCACAAATATTCTATGCAGCACTTTATGTAAGAGATCAAGTCCATATACTAACTATGAGAACTCTGTTGATGGAAAACAGTTGTTAACTACAGAAATCTTGCAAGATCTTTCTAAGCGTTTGACGAATCATAGTCCAGTTGAAAACGATTTTCGGGAGTTATTCTAGAGTAATGTCTGATGCTTTTACTCATTTAATATTTTAGACATGTGGAATGTGTGATTAAATGTTCTAAATTGAGAAGAATTTTATGGAATATTACCATTATGTTTTCATCAGAACATTATCATTTTGTTATCACTACTATGATGCTCCACAGACAGACAGATGTAGGGTCCTGTTTCTTTAATTGTTCTAATCTAAATGTATGGGTTTAGTTAATTTAATACAAAACAGAAAACTGATTAGTTTGTAAGTCTGTTGTTCCGTCTGTTGACTTTACACCAGTTTTAATGTTATAAACATGTTTGTTTCTCGTCTAGTCATACATGTATTTCAACAATGTCTAGGCTTAAGTGGGATATATTACAAATATCGGTTAATAATGGGCTTCTGGCATCAAACCCAAGAGGGCTCGATGTGGGCACCCAAGCTTATGAGCCCACATGTCGCCCTTCCAATTCCAAAAGTCAGATATTGGAAATATCGATTAATGGGCGTCTGACATCAAGCCCAGATAGGTTCGGCATGGGAAGCCCAACGGATGCCGCTAATGTCGGTTAATGGGCATCCGACATCAAGACCAAACGGGTTCGACGTGGGCAGTCGAAGCTCATGAGCCCACATGTCGACCACCGAAAAGTCGGATATTGTCGGTTAGGTGACTTCTAACCTCCGGTTCAGGTGGGATCGACGTGTGCAGCCCAAGCCGACGAGCCAACTTATCGCCCATCGAAAAGTCGGATAGGCCTATTGCAAATGTCGGTTATTGAACTTCTGACCTCAAGCCTAGATGGGTTCTGACTGCCCAAGCCCATGAGCCCACTAATCGCCCACATAAATTTTTATTCGGATAACGGTCTCGACTCGCTCCCAGATGGGGTGATATGGGCTAGTCCAAGCCCAAGCGCCCACGTAATTTTAAATGGGTCTATATGGCATGCTGGCCGGTTAAGGCGATTATAGTTGCTCGGTTAATTAATGAAACTGTTGAACGAGTTTGCAGTCTAATCATTCTAATACACACCACGGAAGCCTTGCCCGCGGATTTACTGCTGGTATAGTGGTCATCCTGACAGTTGCCCAGACCCGGTAATCGTCACAATCGGTTGGAGAACTTGAAACGAGTATACTGACTGGGGCGGCAGGGAGTGAAACAGAAGAAACTTTCGGGTAGAGCGGAGTTGCTGGATGACGAAGAATTTGCGAAAGTGCTTGGGCTGGTAGTATTGTAGGAAGTTATAGACCCTAGCCTTGTAGGTTGACAAGGTAGCACAATTGCCCGACGTAGTCCATGTTCTGTCATTGGGTCGTGTATGCACTTCTGAATTTGTAAGGAGGGCAATACGAAATAATTATGATTGTGTCGCATTTAATTGCAGTGTGTCAGGATCCCAAGAATCGATAAGGCCTACCGAAATCGCTTCATTAATTAAAAACTGAAACCGAAACCAAACACTTCCTATGAAAATGTGAAAAAAGTCAATATCGACTTGAAACCCTATAATAGAGTCAGCTCTAACTTATATAGCTTTGTAACTTGTTTATACTAGAAATAATTATATATCTCTTTCGTAAGTGCCCGAAGTAAAGGGTGAGCTAGATTTCGTAATGGAAGTAAATGCGCCACAAAATGCAGCTCTATGAAAACTGCACACAACGAGTCTTTTATCACGTGATATGCGTCATCCAATGAGCGTGGGTCGTTTATTGGCTGTGGAGGAGACTTCCGTTTTGCTAAGTCGTTTTTCGCTAAATGAAGAGATTTGATTAACTTGTCATTATTCTGTAATATGCCGATTGATTTCAACAAAGATGGCAAGAGTCTAGAACAGCAGGTAGGATCGTCATTAATTGACTTTCGAACTGCTATTATTCTGTACTTTATGTGTCCATTTCGCGTTGTATCACGTTATACACAAGCGCTTCGCATATTTGGGAAATGGCGGTGAAACGTGATTTTCATATGAAGTGAAACAATTTAAGCCGCTCTTTTGTAAAAGGTGGAATGTGCTTTAATCAGCACTACTGAAAATTATGAAGATCAATCCTTTTAAACGTTACGTTACTCTAGGCCAAGTGTTTTTTGTTTGTTTTGATGGGGTTCTTTAGTTGTATGATTAATGATTACCACATATGTTGGTTCTCGTTCTTGATAGCTAAAGTTCCTAGCTGCTCTAATGTAGATTTTGTGGTATGAACCTGCAGTCAAACGTAATCTCACAATGTTGGTTTAGGAATTATTCTAGTTAAATTCTACTTGTGATATACTTTATCGCTGTATGCGAAATTCTTATTTCTCAGCTGTAGTTACATAGGAATGAATTATTTCTCAAGAATAAACTTGCAAGAACATAGTACTTGATTGTTTATATACCTGAATATAATTAAGTAAATAATAATTGTTGTATAATTTATTCTTGAAATGTCATGAACTTCTTGTCAATCTGCTGCTTTGGGAAATTTGAAAATTTGCCTTAAAGCAACAGAATCATGAAAATCATGAAATAGAATCTTGAATGTGTGGTTAATATTAATAGTTCTTCAAAATTATTTTGAATCATATCTTAATATTAATGCAAATAAATTGTTGTGTACCTAAAAGTTTGATACTTCATATGTTCCTGTGTGTCTTTCAATGTTCAACAGTCCTCAGGTATGGTCGAGTGCAGTGCTTCCCAAACTGTCTTCAAAAAGAGTGTCTCGAAATCAAAACCATATTTTTCATATAAATTAAAATGATTTGTTCTGAGAGTAAATATATTTCAGCTACTGTAAACAAAAACTGCAGAAGAAATAGGTATTCAACGAATTACTAACAGGTAAAATAGAAGTCGTTTGCCTTTACTAGAAATTTTGATCGTAACATTTGCGGTTTTTGACTGGCAATTAGAAACCGGATGTGACATATCTCTTTTGTCTAATAACCTGGTCACTGCTTCCGTCAATAGAAATAAACACGTCTGCTTTTCGATTCGATATTGTTGGTATAATATATTATAAATTTGAAAATTATAACAATTATAAATGCCACACCACACCCAGGAAACGAGGACTGTGTTCTCCAAGCTTAAACACACTTCTGTTACATAGTTTCTTAGAACCTGAGGGATTCGTACCTTTGACGTTAAAAAATTTAAAAATTATTAATATATTGATAAACAGCAGTAGTACGTATATTTATAAAAAAAATGCAACTTTTGATTCATTTCATAGCAGTACAAAGTATTCAATTGATACTACTGAATTGTATACCCGCACTAATATTAAAAACTAATTTAACTTTTTGACCCAATTTATTGATACAAATAATTAATATATTGGGCATCGGTCCGGCTGCAATGGGAAAATTCCTACTGGTCCGTCACACTGAAAGTAACTTCCTGCCGGTCCTTCACACTGAAAAGTTTGGGAAGTGCTGGTCTAGTGTGTGTTAAATGCTGAAAGATTCTTTGACTTGGGAACAAAAATAAGTAAAACAAACGTACAACAGAGTAACCTCTCTAAACGTGTTACTTGATTTTGCAAAATGTTGTCAACATTGGTTGAGTTTCATGTGAGTGCCTGTTCCCGCAACTCTTGACTCTTATTTTTCTGTGCGCTGTTTTGCTTACTGATGATTTTCTGTTCATAATGACATATAGGATCAATTAGGGTAACAAGGAGAGTGTTGTTGATTACCAGAGTGGTGCTCTATAAATTACCTTAAGAAATATTAAATAAACATTGGCTGGCATAATGATTTACACCTATATCATAGGTCAAAGACTACATTTTTAGAATTAAGTGATGACAGTCTACTTGCTTTATTATGCTTTTGTATACATTTATTAGCAGAGTATGTATATATATATATTTATATATATTTATATTAGGGCTGTCTTATCACTATTCGGCCGAATATGAATAACTGGACCAACTATTCGGCCGAATACGAATGCGAATAGTGTACAAAATAGGACTACCGACAACATTCAAAAATACGTTAACGTTCACTCACTGTACACAAGGAATGTGACTACTGACACTGCGATACCGCAGTCTAGGCAGTAGGCAACGCCTGGCTGCAACCACAGCATATATTATGTTAATGAGAGTTACTTCAGTCCACTCGCTATAGCACCGACATCTGCAGAAACAGATGTCACATGACTACTATTTGTATTCGGTCCGACCGCTACTATTCGGCCAAATAGCGAATAGCTATTTGGCCCACTATTCGGCCCCAAAGCGAATACGAACCGAATGTTCGGTACAGTCCTTATTTATATTATACAGGTAATATTATTGTATAAAGGTAACGTAGCACCATGTATGTGTATATACTTTACATTGTCTTTATGATTGCCAAGGTAATTTGTTTTAAGTTTAATTTTCTGTTGTGTGTTTAGTGTTTCTATGATTGCATAAATATATTTGTGCTGTAGGTAGCTGATCTAGACTTGAACTCCTCGTCTGACAAGCGTGGTCCGAGGGATCAAGGTATATTTGGTCATCTGGATTGATCAGTGCTTCTTACGTTTTATGATGGCAGTACTTGTTTATTCCTGGCAAAATCACATAAATTTTGCTAACAATTTTAGGTTTTGGCAAAGCTGCTGTTAGGAAGGAAGAAGTAATTATCTAGGTTAATTTGACTTGAGTATTAATAATACTAGTGATCACTTCTCAGTTTAACATTATATTGACCTTGGTAACCAGAGAAGTATAGATGTAAGTGTAATGTGAATATGTGCTCAATCCTAAAGTTCTATTTGCAGTTTCATATTTTGGTGCTGTAAAGTGGCCATATGGCAGGGATGGCGAACCTATGGCATGCGTGCCCAAAGTGGCACGCGTTGAAATTGTTTGGGCACGTGGAATTCAAAGCGTCCCCAAAATTTCAAACTTATAAATACAAAATCCCTGTAGGAATCCACATTTTCTTCTTGAAGCACTTTATTTTAACACCATTCAAAAACGATCTTTGAAATAACGTCTTTAATTCATTTTTTGTTACGCTTTGTTAACTAAAACCTATATGAGAAAAATAATTATATACCGGTACTGTGCAATATTCCGACAGGCACGCGACGATATTTTTTAAAATGATTTATCAGCATTTTGGCACGCCACTTATAAAAGGTTCGCCACCCCTGCCATATGGTCTATGTTATAGATGTAACCACACACTTGCACACTGCACAGTAAGTTTTAAAAGCTTTACAAAGTAATGTTCCCAGAGCTGTTTTTTTATAGAGAAAGATGAGTTCAGAATTGGTTGGAGTGAGAGGAGGGAAAGAATGATGAGTTGGTGTGTATTGGGAGTTGCATATGTGCAGTATAGTGCTCAGTGGTTAGTGTCTGTGGCAGAGCTCCACAGAGGCTCACCATCGGCATATGCGACTTGGACAAGTACAAACCGTAGGAAACAAAGACAGCTGTAGGAAACAGAACCTGGGAAGTTTGATGAGAGTTTGTTATGCAAGGTTTTCATTGTTCAGGTGGCAAATACGTACCACCCCATCTGAGAAGCAGTTCACGTTCACAGAACTCAGATTCTTTGGGTGACGGTGCCTCTGCAGACAGCAGTCACTCCCGTGGAGGGGGTCAAAGTAGAGGTGAGTGATACCCTACAGTTTAGAAGACACCAAGATGCAGTCTTGAGATATGTGCTTCTTGATGAGTTTCAGTACTGGCACTTCTGTTACTGTTGTGATCTCTGTTGAGTTTGCGTGGTATCTGCTTACTGCGTTACTGAATTTTAAAAAATCATGTAGCCAACTTAATATCGAACAAGGTTGTGTTTGTGAGGCTGAACTGCTGGATATACTTGACAGAGTTGATTTCTTTACAGCATAGAGGAAATGCATCGTCTTGGAACATGATTGTTTTTTTTAAAATTGATTATGCAATGAATATGCATGGTATTCTAATGTTAGGTTATTTAATAGCAATTCTGTATTCTTTTAGATAATAGAGACGACGGTAAGCAGCAACAGGCAAACGATTCTGACTTTTCTGAGTCAGGTCGCAGGTCCAATTATTCTTCTCGCGGGGGTCCGTCAAACAGGTGAGTTCTTTTAGGAAAGTTTTATATATTTTAGATAAAATGATTTAGGTGAAAAGCTACCTTCATGGATTGCATCCTCAGCATTGTTACATTATTTCAGACCCAATAATTATTGTTGCTTTAACCACTTATAAATGTTTAATAGTGTTTAATACAAATTGATTGCTTTTGTGTGGATGACATCAACAGACCCCCATGAACATTCTGTAGGATGCATTTTCAGTTCCAAATCACTTTTGAGTCATTTCAGTTCTTAGATATGTTACAGTATAATCCTGCTATTTTTCTATTTATTATTATGTATTACGAATAGGGGTCCACCGGTAAGACATTTTCCGCCGGAAACCGAATCCGAGTATTTGGATGTATTTTTACCGGTACCGGTAACGAACCGGGTACCATTTGTTCCATTTGCGAAGCTTCACATTTTCATCTAATAAGAAATTATCGACATAAATTTGTGTACTTGTAATACGTGACTAATACAATATGAATTGTAGTCATTCCGCTGCAGTTGTGAAGTTTTCTGTGTAATTGTTTTAAGGTTCAACATTTATAATTTTATATACGTAAGTTTATTGAATAAGTTTTTACAGAAAAGAAATTTTTTTAAAGAAATTTTTTGGCAACTATTTGCGTCTACAATATTTGCCGAGGCGAATACTTCCGGAAACGGGATTTCCGGCCGAACCGAGTATCCGAGCCGGTTTCCGGTGGACCCCTAATTACGAACATTAAAACAACCTGTTTTCAAGGAACTTTCTTTCAGAAAGTTCATTAACGGCATGTCATTTGGGATTCAAAGTGGCAGTTTCATATGTATTGAGTAAAGGGTTTATGCATGTGTGTAATTTCAGAGGTGGCCGTGGTGGAGGTTACTCAGAAAGAGATGGGGTAGACAATGGGTCTGGTCCTTCCTACAAGTCTGCTGGGGGTGGCTCAAGAGATCCACCTCGTTCCAGTGGAAGATGGGAGGACCGGAGTGATGGAAATACCAGAGATTGGAATGATCGCTCTGACTCTAGAAGAGGGTGAGCCTTTGCAACAGTTGTGTAAACATTTGTCGGATATAAAAATTCTTTTTGCAGATCTGTGTACAGGAAAATTTGTCTTGTCAAGTGCCAGATTATTTATGTGGTTGGTATACTTTGTAAGTGACCAGTTGAGAACATTAGAGTGAGAGTAAATGCATAATTATATCTTAGAATAGCCTCATGAAATAGCAAATTTTATATCAATATTTTGAAACTTGAAATGGCTTCTCTTCTTTTTCTGTTTGTACAACTGTGTCAACTCCGTGATGCATTTATCGTGACAAGTTAAAGCGATGCTTTTGTTTAAAGATGAAGAGGCAAACGTGAAATGCACTGTTTTATATGTTATTGTATGACTGATGTTTAATTTGGATGCCAGTGGTCTGATTTGCTTTTTTCTTAGTTTCATTGTTTTTGTTGGCAGCAATGATCGTTCTGGAGGACTTCGCGGCGGACGTGATTCAGACGTGAAAGAAGCTGGCCGTGGTGGACGCTGGGATGCTCTGGAAGAAGACCGTGAACAAGGTGGCAGCAGTCGCTGGGGTGGTGGTGCTGGTGCTAGCAGTGGAGGCGGTGGTGGTGGAAGATATGGAGGCAGAGGCAGTGATGACAGTCGTGGTCGAAACGACCGATGGAGTAGGCCCAGGGACGATGAAAATGTGGACTGGTCGAAGCCACTGCCCCGAAGTGAAAGAACAGAACTGTAAGGATTTTTTTAGAGTAAATTTCATTAATTGCTTATTTAAATTGTTTTTGTCGTCCTGTTAGTATTTTAGTTTTAGGCGTGGGACTGACAGTGTTGATATACAGAGCACTTAATGTTAACTCATTTTCATCCTATGGTTTGGCTAATTTCCAGTGGAAAGTTTCATTTATCTTAACAAAGAGGCATTTTTTACTCCACCAGCCATAATTGTTTAAAAAAATGTTTCACAATACTTGGTACTTACAGCCTTATATTTTTAGTTAGTCTTGGGTCTTTAACGCTTTAATGACAGGCTGCATTGTTTTCCCAGTAGCTTTTAATACCTCCTCGTCATTAAAGGATTAAGGGAATGCCTAAGATTTCATCATTTGGACAAATTTAGAACACTTATTTCAGATTGGTATACGGACTATCGCTCATAGGACTATCACTCATAGGGCCTTTCGCTCACAGTTATATGAGCAATGGTTCTAGAAGCTTCAGATTTAGGTTAACGCATAACGACTCATTGAATTCCTGCCAGTTGTATGAAAAGAGTTTGTATTTGACAACAAAGGAGACTACAGCAGGATTGCTGTCGTGTATGTGTTATGTGGAGTTATATGTATTAACACCATTACAATGATTTAATGATTTCCTCTGTTTTGACAGTGAGTTGTTTGGCAACTCAAACACTGGTATCAACTTTGATAAGTACGAAGACATCCCAGTTGAAGCTACTGGATATGATTGCCCACCTTGCATACATTCTGTAAGTAATTTTGAAATTCTTCAGTGCTTTTCTTGTTTGTGGGGCGTGGTGGCTCAGTGGTAAGTTCGGTGCCGTGTGACCGGAGGGTTGCAGGTTCGAATCCCACTCTAGCCGCTGCATACGGACCTTGGACAAGTCCTTAACTCGCAATTGCTCGTGGCGCTTCGGCGTGAAAATTCCGGCACAGTATAAAATGCTGTAGTCGGGAGCGCCTCTGAGTAATAGTTGACTTCGAGAGGCGCTATAGAAATATCCGGAATAAAAAAGAAAAAAAGAAAAAAGAAATGGGTTTGAAGTTGTTATGTTTGCAGTGTGTATCTTATTACAAACATTTTTAACACGCACAAAGTCACACAAAAATGATTTATTATTTGATTTTATTTGTTTTCGTTAGTAAGTACCTTTTTAGTCATAAATATGAAAATTTTGGTGTGCTAAGTTATTTAATGCTCTAAGATTCCTGATGCTTGAAGACTCCTTGCAGTTGTTTTTGGTTGTAATTTTAGTTTACTGATACTACTCTTGGTGAGATTGTTGAGAATAACATAGCGCTGTGCAAATATGACAAACCAACTCCTGTGCAGAAGTATGCCATTCCTGTCGTTCTGGCTAGACGGGATCTGATGGCTTGTGCCCAGACAGGTAAGAACTTGCAGTCTGACACATTATGTCCACGAATCTTGCTTTGATTTTGCAGTTTGCTTTATATGATAGCAGGTTGATTTAGCAAAATTCTGTTCTGCTAGATAGAGACAGAGCGGTTAAAATTTCATGGCTGCACTATGCAATTGACACCCAGTGTGGATTTATGACGTAGATAGGGCCGTAATACATGGAGAAGATCAGAAAATTGAACCGGGCAATTTTACGTCGTAGATAGGACTGTAATGCATGGCAAGGTTAAAGAAATTGGACCGGATACAATTATCGATGTGGGAGGGGTAGTAGATTTATACGATGATGCAGAGGATTTTTGCCCCAGTGCACATTTTCAGTTTACATGGCATTTTCGCCATGTATTTTAGCAGTAGCATTTGGGTAAAATTGCATCGGTGGTTACTATAGAAAAGGATTGGTGGTAACTTTTCAAATCGCTGTACTGTGGTAAAATTGCCTTAGGGGTCATCAATAAGGGACGTCCGCAATGAGGGGGAGGGAGGGTCATCAAAATGGGGATAAGGGGGAGGAAGGGTTATGACCAGTGCAGATGTCCGCATCTAAAATTTTAAATTTAATAGTTTTTTAAATACCACATTGTTTCAACCTTCCCTGAAAGACAAAAAGGTCAGGAGGTGATTGTCTAAAACCTCATGCATGGTATAACCTTTACTGTGACTTTTATTACTGCACATCTTGCGATATAAAACCTGAACTGTCACTAAAACGTGTGGGGCGTGGTGGCTCAGTAGTAAGTTCGGCGCCTTGTGACCGTAGGGTTGCAGGTTCGAATCCCACTCTAGCCGCTGCGTACGGACCTTGGGCAAGTCCTTCACTCGCAATTGCTCGTGGCGCTTCGGCGTGAAAATTCCGGCACAGTATCAAATGCTGCAGTCGGGAGCGCCTCTGAGTAGTAGTTGACTTCGAGAGGCGCTATAGAAATATCCGAAATAAAAATAATAAAAAAACAAGACTGTGGAATAATTGTAAAAATAATGATGATGACATTAAAAATTGGCTTTGGCGTACGGACGTTCGCATGGGGGAGGGAGGGGAGTAAGGTCAAATGCAGACAAAAGCGGACATGGGGGAGGGAGGGGTCCAAAGTGGGTCATACTTTGCAGACGTCCTTTATGAACGACCCCTTATCTGGCTAAATTTTAGCTCTGGCTGAGGGTATACAAGAGAGCTGTGGAGAAGTGAAGTAAGAAGAAAGGATGAACCATCAGAGAAGTTAGGAACTTCAAGTACGATATGGATCGTTGCTGTTCTTCTAGGGTAGTGGTGTAGGGCGTCTTTAGTTAACTGTCAAAGAGTTGCAGTTGTCAGTTGTTGCAGACACTATGTACAGTATTGGTATGTCACATTAAAGTTCAATGAACATTGTGTTCTGAGCTGTCGATGCTTTATCTGAGCCTCTAGACTGATCACTGAAGCCGGGCCCACCTGAACATCCTTAGCAGGGTCTTAGCCACGCATTCTGAGAAGGACTGTCAATCTACGTAGAAGTTGTACTCGAATAGTCCCTGAGTTTCGCGACAGTATTGTTTATTCTATCTATTTTGGTAAACCTGTGGTTATGACATCCAACTTACACTGTTGTTGATTGTTCTTTAGTAAATGGTATTTTTATGGCTGTCTGTAGGATCTGGAAAGACTGCAGCCTTTCTAGTGCCAATCCTGAGCCAGATCTACAATAATGGACCGCAGTTATCACGCCAGCCTCCGCAGCAAGGCGGGCGCTTCAAGCAGGATCGCCAGTTTCCAATTGCCCTTGTACTGGCTCCCACCCGTGAACTCGCTTCTCAGATCTACGATGAAGCTAGAAAGGTTTGCTTAAGCATAAGATTTCGGTTCACTTTGACTTAATTCATCGTTAAAAAAGGAGTGATTGTTCAAGGAAGTTGTTTTGAGGAGCATGTCCTGATAGTTTTTAATGTGTTTTATGTCTATTCAACACTTTTGAGGCTGTTGTTGACAAAAGTTGACATTCAGGGCATTCAGGAGCACTACCCCTAGATGTCAGTCATAGTCGACAGCTAAGGGTTGGGGACTATATAATAACTGCTAAACGTCGACAGAAGTATGTGAAACACTAGAGTTTGGTTCAGTATGCTAGATGACTGGACATGCACGGTGACATGGGTTTGACATACTGAAACCAGATGACCTAAACTAAAGCATAAAGACGATTCATTGTTGGTGTGTGCTGATAATATGATGACACTAGTGTGGCTGGATGTAAAAGAGTAATATGTCTCTTGGCGTTCACACAAAAAGTATATTAACTGAACATCATTGTCGAGTCAGATATAAGGATATGAAATACAAGCAAACAGTGTGGCTTATTGATTTGTGTGATTGATGCCTTGAACAATAACAGTTCAAAATTATCACATATAGTGATTGGGTGTGCATACACTCGAAATTATAAATGTGTGTTATATTTGATTGGAGAAAAATCAGTTTTGCCATCTTTCGTGGGAAGGACTTATCCTGGAAAGGATTCAGCCAACAGTCCATATTTTAAAACTAAACTTTTAAAATTATTTGGCATTGAAAGTGTTGAGGAAGACTGTAACTTAGTGTTTGTGACAAATCTATAAGCAATTGATTGACTGATTCATGTGATGAACTAATTATTAAGATAGTGGTAAAATAATGATTGAAAGTTGTCCACGATCGACCTTTATAATGTTAAAAAGCATTTAAACAATTAGCGATTTTAGCAGTTCCATTGTAAATGCAGAGAGGCTATCGTTATTTCACCTGGTCTTATTAGGAGAGCTAAATGACTTCTTAAATATTATTGCAGTTTGCATATCGTTCGCCCATGCGCCCCTGTGTTGTCTACGGTGGGGCAGATATTGGATCACAGATAAGGGACTTGTCACGTGGCTGCCATCTCTTGGTTGCCACCCCTGGGAGACTGGTCGACATGATGGAAAGGGGACGTGTCGCTGTTGACAATGTCAGGTAAGTCGTCTGCCTACACTAACCTTCATTCTGAAACTAAAAACTTGGAGCACTCATATGAAAAGTTCTACAGTGGCTCCTGTCCCTCCATGAAATAATACATCAAAACATGAACATGTGACTTGCATTGGCTTCCTATTTGTTTCAAATCAGGGCTCACAGTTTATAATACCATTGAACTTTGGCTAGCCACAGCAGTCTTGTTGTCAAGACCTTAAACCTCAAGACCAAGACTTTGAACCTCAAGACCAAGACTTTGAACCTCAAGACCAAGACTTTGAACCTCAAGACCAAGACTTTGAACCTCAAGACCGAGCCAAGACCCAAAAAATCACTTCATATCCAGACTGCTATTCCTTACTAAAAAATTGTCAAGTCGAAATACTTGCTATGTTAATGAAAATATGAGTCTTTTTTATTCAAGCAAAACAACTTTAAATGCAGACTGCAGATATAATTCCGAATTCATATTTACAAAAGTTCTTCATGCGAAATGTTATTCCAAATGCCTGTTGCATCTTATAAAAACCAATTCACTCAGAATTTTCTGACCAAGACATGACCTGTGTGGGGCCTCATAAAATTCTGCCATGTTAAAAAATACATTCTACAGGTGCTGAAATCGCTGGCACACACATCAGCTTTTCAAGCACTGGATGTAAATGTACAAATCACGAGTCTGTTTTGAAATCATTCCATGGTAAAGAACCGGAAGTCTTTTTCCAAAACAACAGTAAAGCCTCATTCACACCGTGTAAATACTAAAGCAATTAATTGTATTAGTAATTATTGGATAAATTTTTATAATTCTTACGTTTTGTTAAGTGACTGTTCATAGTGACAAAAGTCTTGGTCTTGGTCTTGAAAAACAAAGACCAAGACTTTTGGTCTCAAGACCAAGACTTTTGGTCTCAAGACCAAGACTTAAAACAAACTCGAGTGCACTCGAGAACAAGACCTTGGTCTCGAGGACAACAAGACTGGGCCACAGTGCTTAAAACCAGTCCTTATTCCTCGGGCTCACCACTATTCAACAAGGTAATCTGATCATCTTTCTCTGGTCATGCCTTAAACTAGAACTGTTCTGAGTGAGCTTATTTGGTTGCTGGATCTAGATTTTGGCACTTTAGCCCTGTGTTTTTATGTTCTGCTCAGTAGCTTCTCAACTAGCAACTGGCCTGTTTATCATAGGCTGCCTCTCTGTCTTAGTGGATATTGTCTGATTAATGTTTATAGCTTGGTTGTGGTTGATGCGTTACAAGTGCATCATACACTGGCGTGATAGAACTTTACTATTACAACTCCTGCAGTTTATACCTTTTTTCCCATACATTCATCTGTTGAGCCAGATGAATGGTTGTTATGCCTTGCGAATAAATAATGGCCTAACGTTAAGAGACGGACACACCTGGGTGTTAATATTAGTATATCCTGTACTATCTGTCAGGCCCTTAGCCAGAAATACAGAGTAGCCTGTCCAGAAGCATTAGAGATCATGACAGCCCGATGCCGTGAACGTACGAAGTTGCGACCGCCCGAAGTCCCGCCGCCATACGAGTCCGACTGTAATGCCCCCTATGCTGTTTACAGAGACTAATGTCAACCTGTGCTCCTTACAGAACTGTCATCTGAATGCTCACAGCACTTGGCTGTAGGGAAGAAACTGGAGGAGACTTGCACAATTTATGCCCGTCCAAAATAATTTTCGCCTGTCCAAGGGACAGGTGGATGGGCGGCTGGCTATGGGCCTGCTATCTGTTTATTCCTTTGTTGTTTTTAGAATTTGTTAGTATTTATTAAGAATCTATTAGTGTTATGCTTTCTACTTGTTACTGAGGTGATACTTGGTGTATGATAGTGAGAGTCTATGTATGTTTTTGTTTACTGTTTGTATAGATTTCTGGTGTTGGATGAAGCTGACAGAATGCTGGATATGGGCTTTGAGCCCCAAATCAGACGTATTGTTGAAAAAGACGCTATGCCACAAACTGGTGACAGGCAGACACTTATGTTTAGTGCAACATTTCCAAAAGAAATTCAGGTGACTAATTTCTGGACATCTTTGCTGTTATATCAGGGAAGATTTCTTTTATAAATGTCTGTTTTAAGCTGATGAATAAATTAAGATGTGTAAGGATCACAGTGAAATGTGATTATGTCAACACATCCTTCTGCAGTTTGGACTTGCATTTCTGTAATTAAAACTTTAGTTTGCTTATGAATATGTGTGCCAGTGCATGTGGAGTTTGTGAGAAGTATGTGTGGTATTGTTTATTCGAAAACAGATGTTGGCTAAAGATTTTCTCCATGACTACATCTTTCTGGCCGTTGGCCGTGTTGGCAGCACAAGTGAGAATATCACGCAAAAAGTTGTCTGGGTTGAAGAAGAGGATAAGCGCTCATTCCTTCTAGATCTGCTCAATGCCAATGGTAAGGAAGATCGTGTAAAACACTCGCTTTGTCTGGATTTGCATCTTAATTATAGACTGCTAGAAATGTGTTTTGGAAATAGTGGCACTGCAGAGAAGAGCATGCTGTAAATAATGAATAACAGGCATCTGGGAAATGGACTGATGAAAAGCACTGATTGGAACATTATGATGGTCTCGGCTACCAGGAGTTTTTATTATATTTTCTGTAATATGTTTTTTAATAGTTTGTTTCTGTCGACATTTGATAATTAAAATATGTGTGTTTGTTTGACTCATGTATTGCTCCTTTGCTTCCTTTTATGATTATATGACACGCTATGGATAGGCAGGTTAATAATAGTAAAAATAAAGAAAGCCAAAGTGGGGAATTTTTAATTGAACCTCAAAATATTTAAGAGTGAATTGAATTTTTTATTCAGGTCATTGTCTTTTGTAAGATATTTACCCTCTTTCAGCCGTTGTTTTGCAGCATAAAGTGGCCATTGATTGTTGGCGTTATTAAAAATGTATGTAGTAAAACAGCTGTGGGTGATATCAGCATTGTTGATTGTGTCTGCATCTTAATAAAGAAGTTGTCCTACTGTTACTGTAGGAGCAGAGTCATTGACGGTGGTATTTGTGGAGACAAAGAAGGGAGCAGATGCGCTGGAGTATTTCCTGTACAGAGAAGGGTACCCATCCACCAGTATTCATGGAGACCGGTCACAGCAGGAGAGGGAGGATGCTCTGAGAGACTTTCGTGAGGGAAAGTCACCTATTTTGGTTGCAACTGCAGTAAGTAGTTATATGGTGGCACTTTAGCAGTGGAATAAGAATTTAGTGGTTCTTGCCTGGCTTGTGTTTAATATGCTGCCACAGCTAAAGACTTGATTACCATAAAGATTTGTGTTGTGATCTTTCTCTGATGACTGTAGCGTTATCAAATCCTCTTACAAACCAATTTGAACCCAAGAGGCAGTTCTATAGCAGGTAATTTTTCTTGTGCAAAGTAGCAATGTTGACACCAGTATTATTTATGCTGAGGTTACGGAATAACTTTTGAATATTAAATAAATATAGAAAATAACAAGAGCGTGAAAGTGAGAACTTGCCTGATATGTTTCAACAAGCAAGCAAAAGAAAGCTGTAAGGAAATTTTGTATAGACATTTTTTCACATGCTACTCATTCACATGTACGTTATATAAGAGAGACAGAGATTAACTTGCAAAAATGTAATGAATAAAGATTAATAACTAGTCCATGTACCATGCACTAGGTCTCTTCGTTTGTTAAGTCGGAAGCATTGGGATGTATGTCCACATGTTAAGCGAGAATGCATGCGTTGCAACGTGTATTACTAGACTTTTACTGTGTGGCAGCACATGTTCACTGGCTACGTTGGCTGTTGGTCTGCCTTTTTTGCCATATGTGGGGATTTTTTGGTATAAATTCAGAATTTAGTCAGTAGTTTCTAACATGTCTCAGTTTGTATACTAGACTTATTTGTCATGTTGGATGTCTTATTATTTATTTTACTTTTAAATAAGTACATACACATGTCATACATAGTTTTAGTAATTTCTGAATGATTTACTGTATAACAGGTTGCAGCTCGAGGTCTTGACATCCCACACGTGAAGCATGTCATAAACTTTGACCTCCCGAGTGACATCGAGGAGTATGTTCACCGTATTGGCAGAACAGGTCGTGTCGGCAACCTGGGTGAGTAGTCTGGACCTTTATCTGGCTTCAAGTATAGCAACAATAGCACCTTCTTTAGTACAATTCTTTTTGCTCATTATCTTTTTTCAATCATTATAAACTTTACATTTGACCTGCATTTGACATACATACATTGGTCTTAAAATCTAAAAACAGATGTCAAATAGTTGTATGGAATAACAGTCGATGACCCAGCTGCAAACAAGTGCACATATACATAATTTATCTTTTATCGAACTTACATATTTCAACCTTACTGAACTACTGGGTAGCAGATATGTTGAAGTTAGAAGTCCACTTTTGATACTCTGGTTTCATTTCCAGGCATGAGAGAAAAAATTAAGCACATGTGTGTCTGGGTCACTGTTGACAATGGTCCGTATAACTTCATTATAACAAGGTTTTGCTGTAATTAACTTTTGTCCCTATATTGGAAAGCATAAAACGTGATTTATTTGTTCTTTAGGTCTGGCAACATCATTCTTTAATGAAAAGAATAAGAACATCGTGAAAGACCTTGTCGAGATTTTGAGTGAAGCTAAGCAGGATGTTCCAAGTTGGCTGGAGTCATTGGGTTATGAATCACGCTACACCAGCAGTGGACCACGTAGACCACCAAACAAGAAGTATGTTCTCATATTTGAAGAAAGATGCTTTGGCTTGTTTTCTTATGTAGAAATGCAATGCTGATATGCATATTGTGTGCAGCTATGTGAATTGTGCTGCCTGTGCCAAGGTAACAGGGGTGATAAGTCTGCTTTTTATTTGTGCAACCCAGTTTGACATTTTGGTTCAAATGAAATTGACATTGTCACACTGAGACATGCATGCCATCTTTAGATTCATGCCAGCTGTTTTCGAAGATATTTGTGAGCTTGTATAGCCCTAAGAATAGCCTAAGAAAGTTCAGAAAGTATTCTAATCTTTGCTACTGAATATTAACAGAAAACACATAATTACTTATGGAGAATACAGTATAAAAATGTGTTATTTTCATTTTATGTAATGTTTTTAATTTAGGTTTGGTGGTGGAACAGCATTTGCATCAAGGGACTATCGTCAACAGCCACAGGAAAAGCGTGCCGGTGGTGGCGGCGGCGGCGGCGGCGGGGGTGGCCGTCAGGGTGGTGGTGGGTCTTACTATGGTGGTTCTTCATCCGGTTCCAATTATGGCGGTAATTACCAGTCCAAGTCGTCTGCTCAGGACTGGTGGGACAACTAATCTTCCAGTCTCTGTACGATCTCGGAAAACTTGTATATCACCCACACACTTTTCTAGAAAAGGAGAGAACATTTATTAGGTTTGTTTTGTGTTTTACTGTTTGGATTTGTCTGCAGCTGGTGTAGAGTTTGTCTTCTACCACGTTGGCTGGGTACTGCTGTTACTCTGATTTGGATGTCCTCATCAGTTGCCTTTGTCAGTTGCATACTACATTATACTGAGTTAAAGAATTTCTAGTTTTGGTGGAGATAGCCTGAAATTAAATTTGATTGCACTGATGTCTTTGTACCAATTTACCTTTTTCGCTACAGCATTTCATTCACACTTTAAATTCTAATACAGAGTGGTTTCAGTCTATGTCTGTTTACATCTGAAAATTGAAGCTGTTTATTTATTTTGAATTATATGTTCATCTGTTAAGGTTAAAAACCTGTGCGTGACTTGACAGGCCAGCATACATTTTTTTACATGTAGATGTACGTTAATATCTGATATGCATCCATGTACTGTACATGATAGCATGGTAGACCATTTAGAGTTTTGGCTAAGAATCGGTTAAAGTGTAGAAAACTACAAATGTAATTTGTGGCAGTGGCATATAATTTTGAATTGCCCAAAGGACATTTTTCGGGCATTGAACTGATCGAGATGCGATTTATTTTGAATTAGGTACCATTACTCTAATTGCTTGAGGATTAAGTAAATCTGGTTGAACATCAGATTATTCGCACTGATAATTGCCCCATATGTGGCAATCTTACTGAAAAGGTGACATGTTCAGGCAGGATTGCTGCATTAATGTGCACATGTCATGGTGCTATTGTGCAGTTAAATTCAGTAAATATCTGTATAGGGTTGCTGAATATATATTTTGAATGTTTCTTGTGGTCTCAAACTCATGCAATTAACAAAATATAAAACTTTTTGCATCAGCTTTTTATTCGTTAGGCAAACTTGTGTTAGTGAATGCTTAATGGAAAAATAGAAGGTGTGACAACAAATATTGTTGTGCTATTAGAAGGTTGCTCCTATGATGGAGCCAATTAATTCCAGTTTAAGAGTTGGTGTTTAGGCATTCTGAAAACACCATCAGTTAACCTTAGTTTTAAAATCTGCAGTATAAAGTCTTTGTTGGGCTGTATTTAGTCATGCTAAACGTTAAACTTCTGATTGGATCAGTGGCAGTCTCTTTGAATCTTTGTGTCTCCTAGTGCTTGTATTGTTGGTGAAGTCAGAACTAGGTAGCCACTGCCATTTAATGCAACTAACGAAAGCAGCATTGATCAAAACACGCTGCTAGAACAGCAGAGGCTTACAGTGGTTGTTCGTGAAACAGGCTGCATGTAAATACGCGTTGATGAGATAAGGCGTCGACCGATTCAGAAATGTAACAATGTAGAGAGCCTCGATTTTGTTTCATTATCTCATTATTTTTCAGCAGCTTTGGACACTAGTTGTTGCTTGGAGCCCAAGTAAAGTAATTGTCATTGGGCAGTGCCATGTGAGACACCTGCAAGAGGTCATCAGTTGCATTTCTAATTTATTAGTTTGTAAAGTGTGTTGATCATGGCTGTATTGAATTTTATTTGGTTGCTTGTATGTTGTGTGATGCCATAAGTATGTTCTTTGCCTGATAAGGACGAGGTCTTTATTTCTGCGTGAACTTCATGTTAAGACATAATGTCCATAGTATGAGGCCAGAAATTTCAACCTTTGCTGACCTGTATAGTTTGCCTTGACCTTCTTTTCCCTAGCCTTAGCATATTTGGCACCTGTAATGCTGAATTGCTAGTGAATGATGATGCTAGGTTTACCAGTTGTCACTTGATATGGCGATGTATTTAGTATTACACCATTGTGCATAGTGTAATATGCTTGGTTGATGAAACGTCTATGTGTTAACTTATGTGCATGTAATCAAATTCTAAAAACTTGCTCTCAGTTTTGTACCAAATAACATTGCTGTCAATTTTAACCAGTGTGTTCCCAACTTCTCTATAATTGATGGCAAACTGGAGAGCTTGATTCTGTGTCACTGATAAAACGAAGAAATAATATATTTGTCTGTGTTTAAATTTTCAGGCTTCTCAGTTTATGGCAAGTCGCTATATATTAACTACTCTTCAACATTATACTTTTATCAAACTTCTCCAAATGTTTGAACATTTTGTCATGTTACACGTGTGTGTGGGTGGTATTGGCCTTTGCTAAAGTTTCTGAGGATCGCATCCTGGTGTATCACATAAAATTGTCAATTCATGCTCGAGAGAAAAGTTTGGATTTTGTAATGTTAGCAAAAAAGCGCCTTCAACCTCAGGACTGTGCTTTTGAGGAAATTTGTTTTTGGTGTGTAATACTGTAATGTGCCATTACTTTACGTTATGCTACAATTCAGTGGTTACGGTCATGGTTCACTGAATGTCAGCAATGGAGTCTAGCTGTATATATGTCACAGGATATTCATTGTCATCGCTCTGAAAAACTGCTTTTGAATTGTTTGCTCCTTAGATTTTAAGTGTTTGTGTTACTAGTGGTTGCTATGTGAATGGTCCTTCATATGTGCTCATGAACATCACTAAATGGATTTATGAACTATCAACACGTAACACGTCTTGATATCTTTTCATGGTTGTTTCGAGTGGTAAAATGCTACGGTTAATGAACTGGTTCTGGCAAAATTCTCTTGTTGTTAGTTATTTGTATCATTTGTTGCCATTTTTTCATGCACTCAACATTGTTGCAGTTTATTCAAAATTGCCTCGTGGGCCATTATTTTGGAATTATCACTCAGGTATTGGACCTTTTTTCAACGGAATGCATCGATTACTGAAATTGCTGCTGTTCATATCAAGCGTTTGTCACGTTGTTGTAAGAGTTTCCATGTAGCTGTTGGAATTGTTCTCTCTGATGGATGATATATGTGACTCTTGTGTTTACAAGACATAACATGATACAATCAGTTGTGTTTACAAACCAGTTATAAATGCAAAAGAGCGATTTGTGTACAGAACGTTTACGTGGTGTTGAAACTGACGTTAATTGTCTTGAGATTGCCTATCTTATGTAGACGTAGAATGCTGGTTAATCATCAGACTTTCTGGTTAAGCTGTGTCGGGTGTATATATATATATAATTCGCATTTGTGTATGTATTGGTAATACTACACGTTGCAATACATTTATGTAATTCAGTGACTGGTACTAATTACATACAGACCAGAAGGCTTCAGGTAGCCAAATCTGAGGCAGTTTTGCTCCAGGTGACAGCATTTAATTGTGCAGGAGAGCAAGAAGCAATTGAAGACTAGAGAGCACTGGGTTAAACCTTTAGTGACAAGAGGGAATAGTTTTCCATGCATTTTGGTGCACGCTCGTCATTAAAGTGAGGCCAACCAGGAAGTCTTTCTGGATAGATATTTTCAGAGTTGCTGTATAAATTCCATATTTAAATGAAGGAAAGAAATATTGAGAGACCTATTTCAACCTTATCATCGGCCACTTAGTGTAAGCTGAAGACAGTGGTTGTGAGGGATCTGTGTACATGAAGTGCTCTGCATCTCAAATACTTACAAAGGTTCCTTTCTGACTCAATCCTGGCCTCCCCTCTCTACCTTCTCTATACCATTCCTTCTTAAAGTACCCCTCTTCAACCCGGTTTCACTACCATTTCTCCTCCCTTCGCTCTGTCCAGATTTTTATGTTGGTTCTCTGCGGCACATTGTTCTGTGCTGTTGTCTTTAAGCATACATGTACTAAGGGGCTATATAATCATGGCCATTATAATTTTAATGGTAACTAATACCCTCAGAAATAAGACAATGTGATGATCAAAGAAATCTCGGAAGTCGTGTAGGCCACATACCAATATTCTGGCCCAGAATATGTGGAAAGGTGACGAGATCTAAAGGTGACAATTGAGAATACAAGACAAAAGTAGACCTATATATGGTGGCCTAGGCAGGCTTGGACTGGCCCACCGGGACACCGGGAAATTCCCGGTGGGCCGGTCGCCTTGGCTTTGACTGGGTTGGCCGCCCAAAAAAATATGAATAAAAATATTATGATATTTTAGTTCTAATTCTTATTTCTAGTGTTATAAATTATTTAATATTGGCAGTGCATACAGTGTAGTTGTTATCAAGAAGCTTGCACAGCCACGTGAAACGTGCGGCTATGTGCTAATATTCACCTTAACTTACCGTTGATTATAGCGCATGCAATAAAGAAACACAGAAGTTATATCGATTTCTTGTACATAGGCATGCTACAATATGTTTTCATGATATTTCTGAATCAAACAAATTTAACCATGATGTCCGATACAGAGCGAAAACTCTGCTGGTTTCTTGGCAAGTTTTGAATTTATTTTGACAGTGCAATTGATTTGAAAGTGTTTGAGCAGTGAACACACAACTCCGTTATCTCAATATTTGCAAAGAAACGGCATGGAAACCCTACGAGTCTATAGATGGCTCAAGAAACTTTTAACGAATTAAGCCAATTACATCGAAGTTTTGAAGTCATTTTTGAAGCTTCTACACATTTTTCAGAACTTGCTAACTGTGAACTAGGAAAAAGAAATCTCGATATTGATGTTGAGACTGCTTTGAAACAGAAAAGAATTAGATCCAGAATGAAACAGCCAGGAGAATCTGCTAAAGGTTGCCAATGAAACTGCTAAAGTTAAATTTCAAGCAAATATTCACAAAATGGTAATGGATCAAGTTATTAGTTTGAAACAGAGATTATCTGAGCACGGTAATCTTAATGCTGATTTGCAATTATCTTGATGCTGATTTGTAATTATCTTGTTTAGATCCAAACAATTCTTCAGAAATGTTGACAAAGATTCCCAGTGAAGTCTACTAATTCTACAAAGATGCTAAGTTTATGAAATAAACTAAACTGTGTACATTGCACTATAATAATGTAACAGTTGGTTCCACACAAAATTACAAAATTACAACAGATAAGAAATTATAACGCATAGGTGCTAATTTCTTAATCTTTTAATATTCATTTAACAATATTATGTCATTTGGCCCATTAAAAACCAAAAAGTTCCCCATTTTACGTTAAATGTTACAAAAAGCGTTGGCAGGCACCACCCAGGTCCCTCATCCTGAAAGGTTTCGTGCCTTCGGCACTCGATAATGTGGGCCGCCCATGAGCAAATTTCCCGGGCCGCTTTTGCAGGCCAGTCCAACCCTGGGCCTAGGGAGTCGTCCATAGAGGATGTCCGAAAAACATGACCTACTTTGGACACCTCCCTCCCCTTGTCCGCATTTGACCTTACCCTCCCTCCCTCCCCTTTGCGGACGTCCGCACGCCAAAGCCAATTTTTAATATCACTATTTTTACAATTATTGCAGTGCCTGTGCACATTTCAGTGACAAGTGACAGTTCGGGTTTAATATCAGGATGTGCAGTAATAAAAGCCTGTTTCAAATCACAGTAAAGGTTTTACCATGCATGTGGTTTTAGGCAATCACCTCACTGACTTTTTGTCTTTTGGGGAAGGTTGAAACACGGTGGTGTTTAAAAAAACTAACAAATTTAAAAGTTTAGATGCGGCCGTCCGCATTAGTCATAACCCTCCCTCCCCCTTGTCCGCAGTTGTCCGCATTTCGATTACCCTCTCTCCCCTCATTGCGGACGTCCTTTATGGATGACCCCTAGAGTCTAACACATTGGCTTTTTACTTTTGCACCCTGGGCTTGCATCCGATCTCGAGTCAGACCACTGTGCTTTCACCGACTCTGCAGCGCTGAGAGAATCGGTAAAGATAGCGAATCTCTCCCTCGAGAACGTTCGGTTCTTGTAGATCCAGTCGATAGCGTTCCGTATCGCCGTCAATACGGTTGCATGCACACGTACTGGAGAAGTTCGCCAGTCACATGATTCATCTGCAGCCGGTTTCATAAATCACGACTGCTGCTGCAGACGTATCTTGGTGTTGGACCCGTCCGTTTAGGCCTATATGCAGGCTTGGTTTTGGTACGTGTCGGTGAGCTCTTCCATTGTCACACAGTCCTTTAATCATAATCGTAATCTCCAAACTTCTAAAGCGCCACTCGAAGGCCAAGCGCAGGACACCAGCCCATTCACGAGCTGGTCCGCCAGCAACGAAGGCACTTTGAAAAGCCGCAGTCGACAATTACAAGCAATGCTCGGCGGGACACGCTGATCGGGCGGCAGTCTGTAGACATCAATAACTAATAAAAAGATGGAAAGAAAACCTACAATAACAAACATTACAAAGTGCAGTGTACAAATATGTTTTCAAAGATAGCCTACACAGGGCAGACCCTTTACAATTTTTAGAAATTTGTTTCCTATTAAAACTGAATGTCCTGGACACGGAAAACTGCATTGTCCTACTATAATATTTCATGGGCTTCTAATTATAAGCTACATCCCGGACGTTCGTAGTCAGTGATTTTTCTTGTTAACTGAAAGACTAGTAGGCCTACGTCCTTGTTCGGCTAAACGACTACCTAGCTCTTCTAAATTACACTTCACAGAAACTTTACTTGAGTCTGTACAATTAACTGGTCTCTGCCATATCAGCCATCAACAATTTAAGTCTCATGCCTCTGTCTTCTCGACATCGCCGCATTCGGAACCATCGATCACAACCTCCTTAAACGACTATCTTCTTGGTTTGGAGTCTATGGCACTGCTTTACTCTGGTTCCAGTCCTACTTATCTTTCCGGACCTCGGACCTTAACCGCTAGCTGCTCTGCCTCCTTTCTTGACCTGGTCCTCTGGAAAGTGGAAACCGGACTCGGACCTCTTTTGGACTACGTACTCGAGTCTCGAGATAGATCTCTGGAAAACTCCCTCTGATAGCCTATGATTTGGCCTTCTGGAAACCGGACTCGGGCCTCTTTTAGACTTCTGTGAAAACCCCTTCTGATTTGACGTAGAGCCTGTGAATAGGCTGGTGCCCTGCGCTTGGCCATCGAGTGGCGCCTTAGAAGTTTGGAGATTACGAATACAAATTACGAATACAAATCGATACTCTAATAATTCAACTCGTTACTTGAGAAGTTGACTCAATATTCAACTCGATGTTCGGCAACCGATGACAAAAAGCAGCGCCTCTAAATGGGAAGTGGGGAACCAGCGTGTCGTAATCGGCCAGTAGGAAACATGGCTACCTTAGAGCTGCCGCCGCGTAGATCCCGAAGAACTCAAGAAATGACGATTCAGAGAAACAGATCTTCGCTAGAAATACTCGTCCAGATGGGCTTTCCAAAGCACAGGGCGTAAGTCACACTTCTGTAAAACGAGCGAACAGGCCTACGCTGGCCACCTACCTAGGGACACCTCCGCCAGAAGCGAAAGGCTGAACTGTCGGCGTGGCCTCTTTCAAATTAATTTGTGGGGTTAACATTTGATTTTGAATTATTTCAAAATATTTTCACAGGCGTCACACGTTGTATAATAGTTTTATTTGGTTGGGATAAGTATTGCGTTGGCTAACGGTGCTAAAGTTTGTCGGCCTAATCTTCGGATTAGACTTGGGGCTTCTGTAGCGCGTGGGTGTCGTATATTGTACGAAGTTAACGAAACGTACTTTTGTTATTTCGTGTAGTAATAAAATATGCTTAACGTATTTACAACAACCGTAACAAATCAATTTCAAGATCCTGTGACTATGAATGAAATTTGGTGGCATCACTGTGTTGCATTCACTCGTCTTCCTCTTCCCGTGCTGTGACTAAAACCCTAAACACAACTCCTGTCCTCAAATCACTCCACTGGCCCAAAGTACCCGAACGAATAGAATATTAAGTCATATCACTCGCCTACAATACACTTCAATTCTCCCAGCCCTTCTGTCTTCGTCAGCTGTTCACAGTTCAACCACTTCGCTCAACATGCTCCTCTTTCGCCCTAACAGTTCTCTGCCCTTCCATCACCTTATCACTAAAATTTGCAAATCGCTCCATAGCCATAGCTGTTCCACCTCTCTGGAACAAACTCCCGCCAGTACTACGACAAATTTCTGATCCATCCTGTGAACTCACGAAAACCTCACGTCTTGCTATCTGACCACAAGTCTTCCACTGAAAACACTTGTTTCATGAATCTTATCCTGACTCCTCTTCCCCTTAGCTTCCTCACCGTTTCAACTCTAAATACCACCACCATAATTAGCCGTCTGACTGTCTGCACCCGTTTGGATCTGGACCTGGAACCGATTTCACCCCGCCTATCGATTATGATTTGACTAAGCGCCTGTGAATAAACTGGTTCCTGCGACTTCGCTTTTTTGGGCGCTTTAGAAATTTTGAGGTTACGATTATGATTACGATCTTCCTCAAAATTTCCCAGCTCAAAAACACAGACAAAAAGTGGTTCTTACTCTGCAAGCTCAATATATGATCACTTCTTCATCCTGCACACTGGAGAAACTAAAGAGCCTTCTCTTCACACCATCCTGACATATTTGCCTTATCTGAAACATGGCGCAATATTAATACAACTCAATATCAAAATTGTGTTTGTCATGACTACCATCTGTACCATACACCTAGTCTCAAAATCTTCAGCCTCTGCCAACATCACTGGTGGGTCATTGCCTTTCTCACTCAAGAACCTGCCAATGTTCTAGTTTAACCTGGTTACTGTTTCCACTCCTTTTGAATGTATAACTTCTTTAAACAAATCTGTATGTTCAGGGTCTACCATCATCCTCCTTCCTTTTCTTCATAGTCAAGGCCTCTATCTGTCTTCTTGAAAGAATTCAACATCCTCTTCTATGCTGCTGCCACTAACCTCGTGAATTCTTGATTATAGGCCTGTGATTTTAATATACATTTTGATAAACCCACTGATATATTTGCTTCTGAATTCCTCACTCCATACCTGGTCTAACCTTACTTTTTTTATTAATATTAACTTTCCTACTCTCAATATTACTTAATAATAACTTTCCTACCCTCAATCAGAATCCCATACTTCACCTCGTCACATAATTGCTCTCTAGTTTATCGACTGATATCTCTCTTTTGATACACCATCCGATCATTACCCCATTTTCACATGTCGTGCACATTTATTTGATGTTTGAAATATACCATTATTATGTTATGAAGAGGGAACAGCAAAAATGAACATTTGCAATTTGATAGACGTAAATGGTAATTGGAAATATTGTATGAACTTTTCTTAACTATGGTTTAATTTTGAAATGTTACATATAGTTAAACACTTTGTTGGCAATATTTCTGGTTTGTTGCATCTGTAGATTCATCACTTGCCAACAAAATATTTAAATCCATGACCTTAAGGTCTAATAATTAAAAAGAGCAGATGTGGTTTATATGTAATTACTTAAATATGTTTAAACATGCTTGTTTAGTGAAAATTATCAGCGATAGTCATTTGCAACGCGACATCTAAGATGGTTATAACTGTTGGGCTGGCTAGGCCGTTAGGGTTTTCCATGGCGGTTTAATCGGTTGAGCTGCGCTGATAGCGATGTCCGCCCACCACTATCAGATCCACAGCACTCTTCATCAGCTGCATGCTCTTTAACCTTGCCCAGTGGCGAGTTTCCAGTGCTACTGCCATTGAGTCACCCAATGGAGTTTTACACACAAACAAACAAAGTCAGACCTGGTCACCTAGTGTCTATGCTCGTGCATGATTGACACATGAGGCTGTGAGCGGGCAGCCAGGCTGCACAGAACCCCGGCTTGGACTGCATGTTTGATATGTCTTCCATAACCAATTCTTTAATCGAGGCTCCAGCCCACTTCGAAATTCCCTTCCAGCTTCTTCAATAGCTGAGTTATGTTTTTGAACAAAATTACTAGCTTCTCTTCAATCACTTCTTTCTGAAACTACCAACAATCCACTGTCCACCTTTCCCACCTTGACTTTCATTATCTGTCTACCCAAGCACAACAGAGACTTTCATTTGTTACAATCTCTTCTAAACAAACAGTTGATCTGATACCTACCTCCTTATTGAAAGGCTGTGTATCTGTCCTTGTTCTCATCATTACCAAAGTAATTAATCTCTAGACGTGTAATGGTAATTTCACCATCATTTAATTATAAGAAATCAAATATGACTGCAAAAGCTATGAATGCGCTGACATTCAGTTACCTATACCACAGAAGCTGTAAAGGTAGAATTTATTTTTGATGTCAGATATTTAAAGTGCATTCATGTATTGAAAGATAATTGATTTCTATTTTACTCAGAACAACAGAAAACATGTTTAAGAAATACATGTCTTAAAGTATAATCATTGGAGATTGTTTTCTATGCTAACTACATCATATATTTGATATTGAGCAGCTCTGTTTTGCCAGTGTTGTAAGTGAATAACTGAAGAAGATCTGAATATCCGTTATGCTTCAGTGCTTATTAGAGTTGTTGTTTTAATTTCAGCGAAAGGGCTTTGGCATCAACTGGTGATAAAGGTGTCCAGTTGGCTTCTGATTGGTGAGTTTAAATTTCTTGCAGATTGTGCTTCGTCTGCCTAGGTTTTCCCCTTTTACCAACTCAAATTTCTAATCTAGGCCAGTTGTGTTTGTTTATTCTATGCTGAATGCAGATCTTAGTAATTTTGTTCAGATAATGAGGAGATCGTGAGTTACATTAGCAGTTGTGAGTGGCATGGCCGAAAGTCAGTGCTTCTGTTATAGTTTTAACATATGTTGCTATCAATGCTTCACTACCATACATCAGACTAGACAGTATTACAGAAATAGTGATATTTTCTTATAAACAGGAGTTATAATATTGATAAAAGAGCTATTTTTGTAAAGCAACATATGTTTGCCTGGTAGTTTAAATCAAAGGTGGTTAAGTGATATTGTGAGGTGATAATGATATGGCAGATCATGAAGTACGATGGTTTAGTTGGAGCTATTGTCATACTTCTTTTAAAAAATTTTACGTTAAAGCTGTTCTGTTGTAGGCTTCTGTCGCACGTTAATGATCCAACTCTAGATGACAAGGTTCCGCGTGATTACATCCTATACCTTTGTCCAGTTGGCCAGTTGCAACAGGAGTTCCTTGACTTCTGGCAAAAATCCTACCAAGAATGCGGCTGGAACCGTGCACACAACTATTTCCCGCATATAACACTCTGCTCCTTTTTTCAGGTTGGCTCATCTCAAATAAATATAACTCTGCACTGAAAGTCATTAAGTCATTATGGCGAGTTGTACGTGGGTTTCTCTGTAATCTGTAAGCTATGGCGAGTTGTACGTGGGTTTCTCAGTAATCTGTAAGCTATGGCGAGTTGTACATGAGTTTCTGTGTAATCTGTAAGCCCTGGCGAGTTGTACATGAGGTTCTGTATAATCTATAAGCTATGGTGAGTTGTACATGAGTTTCTGTGTAATCTGTAAGCTATGGCAAGTTGTAAATGAGTTTCTGTGTAATCTGTAAGCTATGGCAAGTTGTAAATGAGTTTCTGTGTAATCTGTAAGCTATGGCAAGTTGTACACAAGTTTCTGTCTATCTGTAAGTTAGAAATGTATACTGAGTATTTCTCCAAGGTTTTGTTCAGCCTCTCATTATTATCAGGGATTTTGGTATTACGAGGATATATCCTTTCAGATGCAGGAAAGCTGAAATAATTTACTGTTCTGGATTATTTGAGCTGGATTGACTTAAATTTCATCTTCAGTATCTTATACAGAGAATAATGCTGCTAAAATGTGGATTAAAACTCTGTGCCTAACATTTTAGTTGAGGTTCAAATCAGTTTAAGTTCAGTAGTATTTTTAATCGTGCAAAATCAAATTGACGAAGAATTTGGAAAGTGAGGTAACCGGTGCTTTTAATTAAACAATTTTTATGGAATGTGAGGAAATCATTTGCAATTTCATTGAACATCACATGTTAATGATTCAGTGATCCTAATTTCTGCATGTACAACTCATGTAAAACTCGCCATAGCTTACAATTTTGTGTTTTGTTTAGGCCGATGACTCGCTGGTATCGCAGTTGTCACATGCAATAAAAAAGGTTGCAGAACGTGTGATTGATGCACCAGAAACAGTCGAGTTTGACTATTTCTCATCGACAAACTTCATCGGACTTTTTATAACAGAGTCTTTTGCACAAATGTTAAAGCAGATCACAACCGACTTTGCAGAAGAAATGAAAAAAGCTGGTAAGCAGGTGTTATTACTAATATGTTATTGCTGCCTAATATGTAGTTGATCATCATAGACATTGCTCTGTCTATTCATAAATGCTAATTTTTTGTACTGCAACATATGACCAGTTTTATTTTAACTGCTTCTTGTAAAAATTATTACTCTCAATTTTTTTGTGGTTGGGATCAGCTAAAAAGAATTTTTATTTAACGTTATGTATACAAATCAAGAAGAAAATGGCTTAATACAATATGCAGATTGCCTTTGGAGAATTACTGTACAAGTGCCATGTGCTATACAAAAATATCTATTAACCGTTACGGAAACTGTTTGCCACATCCATCTACCCATGTCCCTATATAACCCTCTAACTCTACCTTGTGTAACTTGCTGCATTATGTCAGCAAAAATGATTGAATAAACGAATATTCAATACAATAAATGCTTGTTTACATGTATCAGGATGTTTGGTCTGTTAGGTGTAACAGTTGAGCCACACAAGAAGCAGCTTCATGTCAGTCTGGCTTATCAGTTTCCAACGGATAAGAAGGAGAAGCTGGAGACATTGGCCAAGACAATTAACCTCAAGGCACCTGCGCGCTGGGACCTGAGGCTCTACTCGAGGGACAGAGGAAAGGCCAACTGTCAGGTGATGCCAAGCTCTGTTTCGGTTGTGAAGTTCATCTCACCTTTGTACTCTAGAAACAGTGTCATTAGATTGCTCACGATTTGCCTTCATCACTGTGCCCGAGGTTTGAGTGCTGGTGCACGTGAAATTGATATCTCGTCAAACCATGTAATCTGTGTGGAATGGATTTCCGGTTGTTGGATGGCTGTTGTCATGTTAGTGCTTAAGTTGCAACATCTGTAACCCTAGGATCATGTTATGGCCGAAGACTAATGTAATAGGGGCTATTTTCTTTCCTAGTCTAAGTAGAGGATGGGGTGAAGAAGACAGAGGGTAGATAAGGAAGACGGTATACTGTCATTATTGTTATTCTTAAATCACAGCACCTCATGCTACTTGATCTCAGCTAGCTATCCAACAAGGTCAACCACTCCATTCTCATCAGTGAGCTACTTCTGTGCTTTGGCATTATAGATGGTCACTGGATTGGTTCCAGTCATGTATTAGACCTTTGAAGTTGGAAATAATCGGTCTGGGCCCTAGGTTACTGGTTGGTTTTACGGAGTTCACTGGTATACACTAAGAATTCAAAGGCATTGTTAATGAGCATCAGGTTGATCACCATCTGTATGCTGGTATTGTGTCATTAGTGGAACAACACCTATGGTTGTGGTGCATGTACTTGGTTGTGCACAAATACGCAGCTAATAAATTTTTACTGACCTTTGTGCCAGAGGGAAAGGGGTGAATTAGCAGGATTGGTGAGCAAAAATAATGATCAGGGACAGTAACTTGAATCTCTCCATTGACTGTCAAATTGATGATGCTTCTTGACTAGTTGTACCTGGCTTCTAATATTGTCCCATGTTCGCTTTTCTAGGTACGAAAAGTGCTGTACACACATGTGCCTGGTGCACCAGATGAGTTGGAGATGTGTGATGGAGATTTCATTTACATGAATGAGTCGGAGCTGGAGACAAGCACAGATGGCTGGTACTTGGGCACATCGTGGATGACTGGTTGTGTTGGAATGTTCCCAGGTATCTACACAGAAAGAACTGCAGAAACAGAAACGTGGACAATGCACAGGTAAGGCCGATCATGTGAAAACAATAACATGCCATTTCTGACCATTTCTTTTTCCATTTACATTCCGTAAAAGTAATTCTTCTCTATGTTTAACTTAGTGCTGTCAGAAAATTAGGCTATGCAGTGATTGGTAAGACAATATTGACATCAGAAAGAAATTTGTGTAAAACTTTGTTTTTACTTTTTTGATATTATTCTTTTGACATTTATATTGGTGTAGGTCTATTCCTATTGTTGGAACAGACTTGATCTTGAAGTCAGAACAGAATGGACCTCAGCCAGGAGACAACATTGGCATCAGTCCACAGGTCAGTGTTTTTGTTCTAAATGAAGATCTTAATGTTGCACTGGCTAACTCTTTATTAGTACGTATTATTAAGAGAATTGGCACCATATTTGAAATTATTTTCAAAATGTTGTCACATTTTTGTTTTCTATGAACAGATGTTGAGAACAGGTCTTTTATCTGGTGATCATTCGTATGCGACTTACGTCAACAACTTCGGTTCACATTTCTCCAAGTCACCTTCTCAGCGACTTCTGCCATCTGACGCCTCCTCGCTTGTTGTTAATCTTGACGGAAGTCGTGCCGAGAGGCGACTTGTTTCGATGCCGTCGTCTTCACTGACTGTCATTCCGGAAAGCACCGTTGCGCCTACTCTGTCTGGACCCACAGTGACAGCTGGTGGCAGTTCATCATCAGGAGCAACCAAATCAACCGTACAAGCCCCAAAACCTGTGGTTCACCCTTCTTCGCATGCGAATCGGCCGCCGGCAGCTGTGTCATCACAACATGCTACTCCTCAGCCGCTAGCCAGCGGTGGCACCACCACGGGGAACGCGCCTCCAACTGCAGCCGTCGTTGTGGGGCCTTTCCAAGATGGTCGTTCATCTAGTCCAAAACACACAAACCGGATGCAAGCAATTGACAACATCGCTCCAATGGCAACGATTGGAACAAAGGGACCAAGGCAGTTGTACGTTGTGAGGCACGGCGAACGAATTGATTTCACTTTCGGCAAAGACTGGATTCAGAACAGTTTCAACCAAGCAGGTTCTCAATCCTTGTGTCCTTAAAATGTACATGAACAGCATTCAAATGATGCCAGCTAGGTTTAACTGTGAATCGACCAGCCAAATGCCTTTATATGTAATGCTTGTTTATATACCTTGATATGAACTCCACAGAAGCTTGGACCCATAGTTTGAAGGATCTGACATGCAAACAAGATTGAAGCGATCCAATGAGAGGAAATAAAACAATTTCAAGATCCTGTGACTATGAATGAAATTGATGGCATCACTGTGTTTGATTCACTCTTCTTCCTCTTCCCGTGCTGTGACTAAAACCCCCGAACATCAGTCCTGTCCTCAAATCACTCCATTGGCCCAAAACACCCAAATGAATAGAATATTAAGTCATACCACTCACCTACAATACACTTCAATCCTCCCAACCCTCCTATATCCGTCAGCTGTTCGCAGTTCAACCACTTTGCTCACCTGCTCCTCTTTCACCCTAACACTTTCTGACACGCAAACAAGATTGAAGCGATCCAAAGTTCAACCACTTTGCTCAACCTGCTCCTCTTTCGCCCTAACACTTTCTGACACTCAAACAAGATTGAAGCGATCCAAAGTTCAACCACTTTGCTCAACCTGCTCCTCTTTCGCCCTAACACTTTCTGACACTCAAACAAGATTGAAGCGATCCAAAGTTCAACCACTTTGCTCAACCTGCTCCTCTTTCGCCCTAACACTTTCTGACACGCAAACAAGATTGAAGCGATCCAATGAGAGGATACACTTTTTATGGTGTTGGCTATGAGAAATATTTGTCCTGCCTGACAGTTTGGCCTCCATAAGAGGTAATCTAATTTAAATTCAGAGTAGTCCTCATTACATATGCATGACTAACTGCTGAATAAAGGATTATGTTGGAGTTTTGTCATGCATATTGGTTGGTTCAGTGTCGTAAAATTTCTGAAGCTTAGCAAACAATTGTTTGCATTTTGTCATAACCACTTGTTTTGTGGCATTAGTTTCTAAGTGAAGAGATATTTAATTTCTGTTGTGTATAGGGAAATACATTCGTTATGATTTGAATATGCCAAAGTCAGTTCCTAAAAGAAAGTGTGGACCACAGGACTTCAAAGATGATTCTCCACTTACAGTTCAAGGTCATTTCCAGGCACGGTTGCTAGGTATGTATGTAGGTATGTTAATATAACAGATGCATACTAATTGCTAGTAATGATGGTAGTAACAGTCTGTGGTTATCTGTTAAGAATGACCTGTATGTATAGTTTGTATACCTTACGATGGTCATCAGGTTTTTTGGGAAAGATGGTCTTAGCAGAAGAACAGATGTGACAATGAACTGTTTAACCCTTTAATGCCAAAAGGGATTAGTTTCCATACATTTTAGTACACGCTCATCGTTAAAGTCTGCATCCTTGACCATTATTATTTTTTAAGTTGTAGCGTGTTCTGTGTTCTATGCAAAAACTTCATTTTGCTCCTTACAAAATTCCCCCCCTAGAAAAATTCCTGCATATGCCCATGGCTACAACATGGTGCTCCTCTTGAATTACTCTTTTCGCCATGCAAGCAATCTTGGACTGCCACTGCTCCCACCACACATGCCTTGGCTTCACTGTCACTTATTAAACCGTTAGACCATAATTAAGCAATTTGCGTTATGTTTAAAGCATTATGCTTCTTCGACCAGGTTTCGGGTATTGATCTAACAACCCTACTGTGCATTGCCATCAAATGATACTTGGTCATTAACCTTAAACGATGAGAAGAATTTTTACCACCTAGGGCCTGATGATGAGCAATTTTATGGTATAACGACCTATAAAATAAACAGTTTTGAACTTTTGATATCTTGGTTAGTTCTTGACCTACAGACCTAATGTAAACATCATTCTTTCACAGTTTATCTCCTCTTCCCATCCATCCATCTAGAGTTAGGCAAAAAATATTTGGGTACTCAATTTAACAGTTGCATGCAATGTACTGAATGGCTATTAACGACTAGCGAACAAGCAGACACAGTTGTGCATGCAGCGCATAATAAGTGCAACTATTGTGTGGTTTTATTTTAAAATATTTACCCAGATGGTCTTTCAGGTACCCATTCAGTTTGGTCTTGGGCACCCAGGTTGCATTTTACTAAATTTTGACAGCCCTACTGAGCAGCTGTGAGTGACAGACTTGCCCAATTTACCTACAAGTAATGCTCAGGAATGATCTAATGGTCTGCACAAACCAGTAGGTAGCTTGAATTAGTTATCCTGTTATCATGTTCACAAGGAATCAGTGGCACAGAGAATCAATGGTACAAGGAATCAATGAGCGTTGAAGGGAATAAGTGGTACAAAGAATTGGTCAGTAGTGCAGAAAATCAGTCAATGATACAAAGAATGGATCAGTGCTACAGAGAACTAATCGGTGGTACAAAGTGTCAATGAACTAAGGAAAGCTACAAATTCACTTAATGGCAATTTTTCTGTTAGACTAGAATATGCGAGATTTGTTATCTAAAAATTATTGGTGGTATGTTTATTTAGGTGAGGCTATGCGGGAGAAGGAGATTGTCATTGGACACGTCTATTCATCTCCGTCCCTGCGATGTGTGGAAACAGCAAGCAGCCTCCTCGAAGGTAAGCAAATAGGACTTGGGGGGCATATAGCAAACGAATAATGATATACGAAAAACGTTTTCCTGTTCCTTTGCTGGTAACTATCTTGGTCTTCCTAAGTGAAATGTTTTATTGCACTTTATAATAATTACAGTTTGCTTCTTGCTTGGTTATGTTTTGTGCACAAGAACTGGATAGTATAAGTAATTTCCCAGAGAGAAATAACAGTTTCCCATGTGTTGTAGGAGGCACTTGTTAGCCTTTAGCAGTGAGACGGACAAAAGATTGATCCTACGGTCTGTACAGGAGTCCTGTATGATTTAGCGCTTACTATTTACTTGCAGGGTTGGGCATGTTTCATGTAAGACCAGTCTTAGGATGGTACTTGATCTCTTGGTTTCTGTTATGTCTTGTCCCTAGGCAATAAAACTAAAGTGTGCAACAAACAACTGTTGTTTGGCATGGTACAAGGCTGTATTTAATGTCTGAACAATAGCTGAACCTGCTAGATGCAGTTGATCCAGTATCTGAAGTTCACTTGATTATGAAGTCTGGGAGTAAACTATCAAATACTGTAGTGCCAGTTATTCTCAGTCCAACCACGTAGTTAAACCAAATGCTTTACATGCCTTACATTCACAGCTGCTCTGATTGCTGTCTTTTGTTTAGCTTTGCTGTTATCCCTTGGCATGGCCTGTGAATCTTGACTGCAGAACTGAACTTTTCTGCTTTTTACATAAGTGGGTCTTGGTCTCGGCCTTGAGACAAACTGTGTCGGCTAGTCTCATTCTTTGCACGCAATGCCGGTACCATATTCTGCTGGTTAGGTTAAACGGACAGCCGCTAACACCATTTTCACTTAGACCACTGCATCTGAGATAGAAGCTGATGATGAATCCAGATGGTTTCTTACTTGTAGGACTAAATGTTAATCTGGAGATCAATGTGGAGTATGGGTTGTTTGAATGGGTTGGCTGGTATCAGAATGGCATTCCTAAGTTCATGTCGCTGCAAGAACTGCATGCTGCTGGTCATGCCGTTAACCTCAACCACAATCCGATATGGCCACTTGCCAAATACAACATTCAGGAAACTGCCGAACAGTTCTATGATCGATGCTATCAGGTCACCAAAGAAATACTTAAACGACACGAAAGTGAAGGTGGGATTTAGTGCTGATGTCTAATTAATAGATTTGTTACTATTAATGTCTTATATAGAGATTTATCACTGAAGTCCGTATCAGAAATTTTACTAGTGTACCATTCAGAGGTTTATCACTAATTACTGTCTAACGCATCTGAGGTTGTAATGGCAAGTTTCGGACAAGGGATAAAGACTTGAATTTATTAAGGTTTCAACTCTATATAGACTGTATATAGCCTAGAATTACTTCCAATGTGTTGGAATAATCTACTCCAGAGACCTCCATAACACTGTTTTAATAATGCACAAGGCTTTATTTGATGGTTATTATTACAATTATGCATTTATTAAGTGCACTATCTAATGACCAAGCATCAGTCGATGATGCTGAGCAATTGTGATTGAAGGACTTGCTCAAGCTTCCTACACAGTATCTGTGTCGGAGGAGGCTTGAACCCATACTCTCTGCCTTAGGGGTCATCCATAAAGGACGTCCGCAACGAGGGGGAGGGAGGGGTCATCGAAATGCAGATAAATACGGACAAGGGAGGGAGGGGGGTTATGACCAGTGCGGACTTCCACATCTAAACTTTTAAATTTGGTAGTTTTTTAAACACCACCTTGTTTCAACCTTCCCCGAAAGACGAAAATGTCAGTGAAGTGATTGCCTAAAACCTCTTGCATGGTATAACCTTTACTGCAACCTTAAAGAGGCTTTTATTACTGCACATCCTGCGATATGAAACCCGAATTGTCACTTAAACGTGCACAGGAACTGTGAAATATTTGTAAAAAGAATGATGATGACATTAAAAATTGGCTTAGGCATGTGGACGTCCGCACAGGGGGAGGGAGGGAGAGTAAGGTCAAATGCGGACAAGGGTGGAGGGAGGGGTCCAAAGTAGATCATATTTTGCGGACGTCCTTTATGGACGACCCCTTACAAGGCAATTATTCTAATCAATCGGCTACCGTGTCCCATGGTAGCAAACCCCTGGTTGCTTCATAGTGAAACCACAGTCCAGTCTGGATCTACAAGCTTGATGGTTGTAATTGTTAGATGGTACTTGCTGTATTCTCGAGTGTGATAAGACAATGACTCTTCGATGAAGTGCATACAACTGTCCAACTAGTAAAGAGCCATAATTAACAATCATTTCATTGCGCTTGACAGTATGATAGTAAATTAAAATTTGTCAACTGATAGTGTTGTCTGTGGTTTTCCAGGTGGTAGTGTGCTAATAGTGTCACACGGCATCAACTTAGACACTTGCACACGACAACTTGTCGGCCAGCCACCAAGAAGTCACGCTGGTTTTCACGAGATTTTGCACAAGATTCCATACTGTGCCATGTCGGTTGCACAGGAAGCAACAGTTGTGCGTGATACGTGGTACCTGATTGAGCCTCCGGTCCTTCCATTTGCACACACAAACAACCCAAAATACAATTGGACTACGTTGACAACGCCCAGTGTGTTGTAACTCCTCTGACTGCTGCTTTTTTGGCTGGTTAACCTCGAAAACTCACCCAGACTGGCATTGGTTTGGGTGCCTTGAGGTTTTAAACATCTGTACCTTGGACCTATTTGCTGAGCGAATGAGACATTTGTAAACTTGAGGGATGCGCTCGTGTGCATGAGGCAGCATTTAATGGGTTGCAGTCTCTGAAAACTAAATATTTCACTTCTGAGGTTACTAGTCGTGGTGTCTTGTTTGAGCATTTGCTTCTGCCATGTGCCCTACAGTGAATTGGGGAAGTAATCTCTGTCTCTGGTTTTGATAAATATGGCACTCTTCAGATAAACAGGCTTTTATAAGGTACCTTGTGATAGTACTGATGCAAATTAGAGAGCATACAGGCGTTCACCTTAATAACATTACCCTAGGTTAAATATAACTTTTGTGATCACGTGAGAACTGACTCCCTTCCTCCTGCTGTTTTGCATAAAATTTCTTGCCATTTATGCCAATACAGGACTTTTTTAAAGTTATTAGCTGCTTAAATTAACTTTTATATTTATTTATAGAGGCAGAAGGCCTCAGACCTTAGTACCGATTTTTGTCAAAGTCATTATGCACCTAAGTATACAGTATAGCAGCTGAACGAGATTATAGTGCTGTGATCAAAAAGTTATTTAATGAATCTCGATGGTACTTTGGGTAAAGTTAGACAAGGCTGTTGTATGTTATTTGAGTGGAAGTCAAGCTTGGAAATTCTGTTTGCTGCTAAGGATTGACCGACTGACGCTGAACCTCAAGGTCGTCTGAGTTTGGTATTACCATTTTGCATCTCAACCCTTTTTTGAAGGTAATTGACTATTATGTTGCACATTCAAGAGTATGTTTGGCACCATTTTTGGCATGGTCACTGGCTGACCTTTTTTAATAATCAGGTTATAGTTTATTTTCTTGCTGCTAACTGATGTGACCATAATTCTGTGAGGAGAATAAGAGCCACAGTAAAGCAAAAGTGTCTTTTAAAAGTTGCGTTTTCTTAAAGCTTTATAGGTTTAGTTGTTGATGTCATTCCAGATAGATAATTGGGCCAATTGAGTTTTCACCTTTGACAGTACGTAATGAGCAGTGTTTCTTGGCATACCAGCCAAATTACATGGCTCTGACAGCATGCATGTTTATGAGGGTTAATGAAAATAATGCAAACAATGCATCATGTGCTAAAGACGATTTACAAACTGACGACTTAAAGTTTGTGTGGATTGTATGCAGCTGCATGTTGCATATGTGTATTGAAACTCGTCAATTCTGGTATGTTTCTAAGCTGTAGCATGGTTTGCTCAGCAGAGTTCACTGGGCAGACGAGCTTTGCTTTGGAAATTGTTGAGGTGCTCTATTATCTAGGAATGGTTTTTCTGAGTTGTTTTTTTTTACAGTGAACAGAGCTTTAATGCGGTTGCCCCAGTGGACATAAATTAATGATTTAGAATATATTGGTGTCTACGTACGACCAGGTGCTGCGGATTGCAAGATGAATTTTATTTGAGAGCAGCTTCGTTGCTGTGCTTATTTCCTGTATTATTTATAAGCTATTACAAGAGATAAATAATTGTTGGCCTTCTTTTGTGCTTTTCAGTGTGCAATGGTTCATTGTGTTTGTGATATGCACATGCTGGTTGATTCTTTTTCTTACTAATATTTTAAACGCAATTGCCTCTCTAACTAAGCAGGAATTTAAGAATTTTATAAGCATATATTTTATTGAGAGAACTTTTTGTATTAGGCCAACTATGGGCTGTTGTTGGGGTTAGTTCTCCATCATTTCACCATTTAAAACGTATGCAACTGATGTTTTGGTTAGAATGGCATTCAGTTCTTGTAATGCAAACAGGAATACAGTAATAAAAATCGACTCCTCAATAACTTTTCTTGCTAGAGAAGTCTTTAGGAAAGCAAATATGTAGTAAGCTTGCACAAGGCTTTGTGCGATAGCACTATGATACTGTAAGAGAGGAAAGTCTGCAGTTCAACTGCTTGCGTTCTGGTTTTCCACGGCATGCTTTTCAACAGTGTCGAAAGCCCAAGTCACTGTTGTTGTGAGCAAAATCAAAGTCAAAACTGTGTGCTGTGCACTGATATAAAAGGTGAAAGCCAGAATGTGTGTATGTTTGTGTAAATATATATATATATATATATATATATATATATATATATATATATATATATATATATATATATATATATATATATAGCTCCTTGAAAGTTCTAAGCTTTCAAAAGTGCAGAAGCGTGGTTATTTAACGGGATACATTTGTTGTCAAGCTCCAATGCTACAGATGCAGATAAACTGTTGTTTATATAATTATGTGTTTATATATGCACACAACATGTGTTAGCAGAAACAGCATATATATACTATATATATATATATATATATATATATAATGTTATATATTTACTATATATATAATACTGAAATACTTTGGTAAGAACAAGTCAATCTTCAGACAAATGATTCGTGAATAATAACAGAAAGCCTCCATTGGCAGGCTGGTGCCTACACTTGGAAGCAAAGCTACTTTATTATCCATTACTGACCAATGACAGGGTTTGTGACCTCGAGAAGTATAGATCTATGGTAATTGATGTCTGTTTAGCACTACTGATTAGTGCCTTGTCATTAGGTAGTGGCGATTAATAAGGAAATAATATTATTTTCCGATGACTACTGGCACCATTTAAAAAAGGACATACTTACTTACTTACCATTTACACAGGATTATATACTAGAGAGTAAGACCAGCTTGAAACGTGATAGGCCAAAAATAATCGACAGCAGTAAATTTAGCAGCAAATACTTGAGAAGATGTGTCACCAAGCAGATCTAGCTGGCACAGGTGGAAACTGAACACAATGAGCCAACGATGGTTGTTCTGCCTTCCGAAATTCCTGAATGACTGAGTTTCTTTCAATTCCGGTTTGAAGTATTTGTACACGCACACCAAACTAGGATTCATGTTTGTCTGCTTAGTTTTTTTCTAGTGTTGTTAATATTTTTTTCTTGGTGCATCTTATTGAATTAGTTGGTCCTTGCAGATGTTGCTCGATGATTTTTCTCTGTCCGGACGTCTAATGTGACCTAGTATGCATTGGTGGAGTTATTTCTCTTCTCCCATCGTTTCTGATTGTATTTGATGGAGTATGGGCGTTTGTTCTTGAAGCCTCATGCGGTGTCAGTGGACTCGGCTGCTCTGAGGGGTTTCAGGTTGCTAGCTGGAGATTGTCGAGCTCCAGGTGGAAAGGCCAAGAGAGTCCATGTTTGGTGCTGATCATTCTGCTGTGGAGAGGCACTTCAAACAGTTGGTCGAGTGCTGAAGAATGGTGATCTCCAAACACTTGAAGCGTCTCCTTCCAGCTGCAAGAGACTGTTTGTCACTGGGATTAAATGTTGCACGCTTCATCGCCTTTCATTGCTCCTTTTCTTCGAGGCTACATGGGGCAGAAGCAAAGTGTGGCATCTGCTACTGGCTCTGGCTCTGCAGTCACCCATCGGTGACTTCTAGTTGTCTGATCACTGTTCATTTGTTTCACTTTTTGTTCTTACGACTTTAACATCAATTGGGATGGTGCAGGCATCAGGTTTTTGAGGTACTAAAGGTGATATAGTATATGTCCAAGCTTTGCACTATATTTTGTGTCATGATACATCCATACATGTGGACCAGTACTGTTCACAAAACATTTAAGAAGTACTGATCTAGTTGTCTTAGGGTCATCCATAAAGGACGTCTGCAATGAGGGGGAAGGGAGGGGTCATCGAAATGCGGACGAGGGAGGGACGGGGGTTATGACCAGTGCGGACGTCTGCATCTGAACTTTTAAATTTGATAGTAGTTTAAACACCACCAAAATACGAAAATGTCAGTGTAGTGGTTGTCTACAAACCTCATGCATGGTATAACCTTTACTGCGATTTTAAAGAATCTTTTATTACTGCAATCCTGCGATATGAAACCTGAACTGCCACTTAACGTGCACAGGAACTGGAATAATTGTAAAAATGATGATGACATTAAAAATTGGCTTAGGTGTGCAGACGTCTGCAAAGGGGAGGGAAGGAGGGTAAGGTCAAATGCGGACAAGGGGGAGGGAGGGGTTTAAAGTAGGTCATATTTTGCGGACATCCTTTATGGATGACCCCTTTGGGCATTTTGAAGACTGATGGTAATTTAGCGTCATTTTGCTTCAAGGTCCAGTCCAAATTAATTCCAACACAAAACAAAAAGTTTACAGAATTTAATTAACACTCTGGACATGTACATTAACATTTACACAAATGTCTGTCAAGATCAGATGCTCTATCTGATGTACATACCAACACAATGCTTACAATACACGCGTAAGACATAATTGCACGACATGTTAAAAACCATTCTGCAATGCTTCAAAGCATGTACAGGAATAGCCTGCTTGTCCTAACGTATTGTCATTTGACAGTATACTAACTATATACAAGATGAGAAACAACTAAGCTGGAAAGAAACCGTAGACGTTCAAACGAATATAGTTTATGAAACAAGGCAACTGAACACTTTCAAAATCAGCTGGGGAAAGACTGCCAGATCGAATGCTGACCGACTACATCTAAGACATTTGTACTTTAGGCTGCCCAGTCTAAGAACAGGGTCCTAAAGTTAGGCAGCTGTGAACAATCTCGCCTGGCAAAATTTATAAAACCGAAGCAGGACAGGCAGGCAAGTCTTACAAACGTATGCATTGTACATGTACATAACTTGGATGCAACAATTTATTGCAGACTGCACACAGTGCAAGAAATTGGATATCATTTCACAACTTATGAGATGCGTACTTGCCAACACTGATCGATAGTGGTCTACCGGTAATTCTGCTGTACTCAAATGAGCTGCAAAGACCACTTGGAGGTACTACCCTGCCCACCCCAACCCCCGAAATACACAAAAACTTCAAGAAAACTAAAGCTAAGCTATACTGAGGGGCGTGAAATCAGAAACCCTGTATTGATTTTTCTGAGCACGTTAATAACATGTATAAACGCTTTTACTATCTACATAAGGTTTGTTCAAACCAATATCTGGTCACTACTAAGCCACTACTTTTGTACTGTCAGTTTATGGGTCATTATCCGAAATGTTACAAATTTCGTCTCCGAAAACCCAAAACAATTTTTCCCCAAAATTGGTTGCAAGTGTATTTTTTAGTCATGTACATAGTTAAATTTAACTAATTTGAAAGAAATCCACTATATTTTTAATCATAAGTTAATTTTTTTTCAGCAATTATAAAGTCAAAACTCCTCTTTTTTCATTGAAATCCGCCCTTTTTGTGTAATCATATTTAATCACGGGAACCTGAAATATTCCTCTGGTGCTTATAAAATGGCAATTTCTTAAAAGTAGATGATGCCAGCATTAAATAGGAATACAATGGGCCTTTCCTTCACATAATATATTAGTCTGGTGTCAAGAAATTAAGACATTTTTCTAAATTATTTTTAAAAAAGAAATATAATTTTCAGCTGCAGAAAAAAATCTCTGCAGCATTAGCTATAACTGTATGTTATATGCATTAGATACAAGTTGAACAACATTTTAAGAGTTGATAGTAAATTCAAATTACTTGCAATTTATTTTTAAATCAAATAATTCACAAACAATACATGTAATTCACTCTGAGCAATGCGTCATTACCATCCGAGACAAGATGCGACTCTCATGAGAAAATAGCAAAAATCTGATGAATTCGGATGGTAATGATGAAAACAACCGCGAATGGTAATGACAAAATGATGAAATTTAAAACAGCCGTCAAACATTTTCATGTGAATTACTCCATCAGATAAGTAATTTCAATCAGCTCAACAAAAGCGACAAATAAAACAAGTTGTCAATGTTGTAATGTACCTAAACCAGGAAATACAACACTAGATGGTAATGAAGCAGAAATTTACTTTTCTTGTAATTTGGAATACACAAACTGAAATTAAAAATAAAATATTAGGAATTTCAACACAAATCTGTGTGATTCCATTAATAGTTGACAATATCTCGTTCTTGATGTTTTTCTTTTAGTAAGTAAGCACATTCTGTAAAAGTTATAGGCTTCCCAAAAATTGGGATGGCTATGATGCTTATTTCTATGGACAAGCTTAAATAGGTCCAAAAAGAAATAAATATTATGAAAATGAGTCTAAATGTTTAATTATTGCATATGCTAGCTACTAATTAATCAAAATAATATACCTTTGTTACAGGTTGTAATGGAATAAATTTGCGTAAAAGCTTAATTTAATGCATTGTACACCATCTCGGACATTGGATGGTAATGATATTTTGTATACATTTAGTAATTTTTTTCAAAATTTCCAAAATCTAGCAGCTAAAACAATGATGGGAAATGTTAATCTGCTCATTCTTTGAAGGATAGGCAAAAAAAATTGAAGAAATTATCGAAAAAACTCAAAAAACCAGCATGGGACATCGATTCTGCACTTTTCGGATAATGACCCTTATAGCACCTACCTCTTGGACAAAAATGATTTCTGTCAATCCTGCTACAAGTTTCCTGCATTCATTCATAGGTTGTAAGGTTGACTTCTGTCACATTGTCATCGTGGGCCTTACCCTGCATTAACCAAACTTGATATTCTGAGATTTGGCCATATAGGCCTATATCATTTGTGGCAGGCTGAGCTAAAATGGGGTTATGCTCCTTTACTGGGCGAGTTTCTCCCCAATACTGCTGTCCATAAAGTGATAACCAAATACTGAGCATTGCATCTTACTGCTGTCTTGGCTGGTTATGCTACCCGTGCATCTAACCCGAACCAAGGATCTCGTATTTAACCAGCACAGAGTGACATGGTTGTTCTCCCATGATACAGAAGTTTTTGTCATGGTTGGTCAGGTTGGCTTCCAGGACTTCAAGTTGTCCCAAAGCCACAGACACAAACTGTTTAGCCAGATTGTAAGCAGCTGGATTCCATCACCAGTTGAGTACCAGTCTTGAAGAGGGATTACCTAGTGTAGTTGTTATTGCAAAGAAAGACAGACCAACTGAATATGGATCATTTACTAATCCAGTTCGTTTTAATATTATCCTGCATGGGGCATTAGTGACATTCCAGTCGCTTTTAGTACATTCTCGTTGTTAGAGTGCATTGCATTAGCTCCCCAGTATTGACATTCTGGTTCTCCGACGTTATTTAAATCTGAACTAAAACGCATTCCTTCCAACTTGCTTATATACTGGAGCCCACTCTAACTTTTCAGATCTCAACAGAACCTATGTAATGCATTATGAATTAAAATTTATTGTTAATGTATGCAGTTAAAGAAAGCCTTGAAGGATTGATGGTTCACCTTGAAGCTACCACTGCCCTATGACTCATGCATTTCTATATAATGGTGCTCTAGAAGTCTTCAGAATAGTGACGAGATTAGACCAATTAAATTAAAACTACAAAACCAGCTGGCCAACATTCAATCGAAATAACTTCACAGTTTCTCTTGGTTGTTTCTTACACTGCAAAATATAAAAGTACCGTATTTAATCGAGGTACCATACGATGACACAGTCCTGTTCACAGTACATCCGAGTAGAGTTTAAGCAAGACGATAAATGATAAATAGGTAAAACTAACAGTTGGCATACAGGATACTAGACGATAAATGCACTTTCAATTACATAACATATTAAGAACAGATACATTTGTACATGAAGAAGAGAAAAGCAATCCCATTGCTCACCCTGAGCGGCAGCCAGAGATTTACTTTCTTAGTGTCAACATACGAGGGAGGGTGGAGAGGCTTCATCTTCTCTCGTCCCACCAACAGCAAACTGACAACACATGCCCGAGCTCACTAGGAAGATAGTAGTCGAACATAAATCTTAATTTTTTTATGATTTGGCAGGGATTTGAATCCAAACCTCTAGACTGACAGCCTGCCTGTGCACTTGACTATTGCATACACTAACATACAGAATGTGTAATGTACAAGTGCATATTTTGCAAGTAGGTAAATTTAGTTCTGAAGTGCACGACCACAAATGACCTGGACTGTTCTCAAAACTGCTGCACGTTACTCGATTGTGCAATGTGCATGGACCTTGACGGGAGTGGTATCAGTGAAATGACCAATTGACCATGCAGATTCTAAGAAAAATGGTGGCACTTCTGGCATTATTCTTTCTAAGATCACTTAGTATTTAAGTGAACAGCAAACATGGTAGTGTGTGTTCATGGAGATGCCTCACATTCATATTTACATGACATGCATGCATGCACATCTGGTATATGCAACTACACCAGATCAGCTGTTATAAGATGCACACCCATCTGTACATTCCTGCATTCCGTTAATATTAGGGACCTGCAAAGCTTCGATATTCGATTCGAAAACGAATCGGAGGCAGTATTCGATTCAATTCGAAAATGACTTCATGATTCGAAAAATGATTAGCTTCGCGAATTAGTAAACTTTTGATGTTGGCATTAAAGTGCGCGACTAAATTTAACGAACATGGCCCAGAACAGAATGATATTGGTTTCAATTTTTTAGAATATTTTTGTTATTTTAATTCTGTTAGTTAACTTAATTTTTTGATATATTGATAACTTAATTTTTAGTTTCACTGATTTTAAACTGTAGTAAAAGTAATTAGGCCTATGTTGATATATTGATAACTGTGGTATGCCTTTGCTATCAAGTACACACATGAATATCAAACTGGTACTCGCTGATTCGATTTGAGATTCGAGTCGAATTCGAACTTTTACCCCCGATTCGAGATTCGATTTAAAATTTGTGATTCATAGGTCCCTAGTTAATACGTTTTAACTTGACAGAAATATCACCTAGAAGATGTCTATTTATAATCTTATTTATGACGACAGCCATTTATGATCACGGATTTTGCAACATCCAAGCTAGTCTAACCCCAAAACAATAAAGTCGTTCAATATTATCTGATCCAACCCTGTTGTCTGTTTTGTAAGACATATGTTTACCAGCCTTGAGCTTGCATATTTTTTGTAGATAACTGACTTACAAGCAATATAAATAAAATATTAAATATACTGGCACAAGCTGCATCAAATTAAATTCAGTTTTCTGTCACTTCCTTTGAAGAGTTTTAATAATTTAGTGATGAACTTATGGAATAGCTCCAGCATGTGTAGAATCTTTCATTTTCATTTACCGCAATCTTTCTTCAAGTGATTAATTTTACAATTTAGTCTCGAAACAAAGAATTAGATTAACTGGAGGCCAACAACGAGCAACAAGCCACATAAAAAAGGACACAAGAAACATCAAGGGTAATTACATAGGCCTTTATGTTAACCATCTATAATCATTCACATGTAAATACTTGGCAATAGAAAACCACAAACAAAATCATATAACGAACCTAATGACTGTTTCGTGCCATTATTCGACGCAAAAGGCATCGGTTGATGGCACTTGGATACAGACAAATTCCTTCCATCCTAAATGCTTTAAAAAAGTTACATATCCACAAATGAAATGAAAATCTAGATAACTGTTCAGCATGAAAACCTAGATGACACAAAATAAAAGGAGAAAAAACACAAACACAGTTCCTATCTAGCAAAATCAGTATTTTGTATATTCTCCTTTAATGCTGTTTAATAACGACACTGATGTTATAGGTGTTGACTACATACGGTACGTGTAGAAACTAGAGTCATTGTCAAGGCTTTAAGAAACATGCTCAGACCTACTGAAATCATGGAGTTCCTTTGCATAACTGAACATGTCCAATTTAATACTCATAATTCTTAAAGTCAGCAATGAGAATACACAAGGAATTAAGGTCAAATGTAAATGCAGACTGGGAGTGTGAATGCTTAAATTCTCGCACACCAGCAAATACTGCTTGTTGAAGCCGAGATAGTAATTACATGTTTAATTAATTGTGCAGGAACTACTCATTCCGAACAGCAAAACATTTTCGAAAGGGGCAACAGTGACTAGGTTTAGCCACACTGTTACTACAGCTGAAGTCTATGAAATTCAACAAATGACTTGCTTTATACATACATAAGTCACAAAGAACACTTAGATTAAATGTTTTTGCAAGAGGCCTCCAAGTCTCCGAGTATGACAGTGCAAAGCAACTTTAAAACAACACACACACACACACATGCACACAAATTTAGTCCTAAAGCAATTCAGCTCACACACAATACATTACTGACGTGTACTGTAGTTAAATTTTCCAATCAGTGCCAATGAAGCAGTAATGTAAACTAAACAGCACTGAAAACAAAGGCAGAAAATACAAAATAGGACATTAAAAATAAACTGCAGATTTCCGTTCATCAACTTTGGACAATGAAGCACTCAAGATGGGAACGACCACTTTGTATCTTATGCTTCTCTGGGCAACAGTTACATTTCGTTTTTCTTTAGACAGACAACTTCTCAGGCAAAGGCGATTTGTTGAGACTAAGACAACTTGTAGCCCGGAGAAGAAGGAAAAGAAGAATTCCCGCTGCTTTCCTTAAGAAATTCCTCTTTGCATAGTACAAGTAATTGTAACATGCTATCACTGAATTGGCTGTGCAGTTCAATCAATGCCGTTGGCCATCAGCGAACATATTTTACTGGAGTAACATCATTCTGCAAGAGAAAAAACACAACTCACACAACTGTAAACCATGGTTCGAAATCTAACATTTGACGCCTCATAGGCTGCTGCTAAGGCTGCTGCTAAGGCTGCTGCTGAACGTGTACATTACGGAGATTCCAATAACAAGCCTGGCAGCTGCGTGCAGCATACACTGCAGCTGCTCAATGCACCCCAAAGAAGACCTGAAAATATTACACCACAGCGGTTGATCCTGTTGCCTGTTAAAACAATCTATAAGGCTGGGATGCGATTGACCTGCTTGTTATACTTACTAACCTATGGTCATAGGTTCGACGTTACAAAAATACCATATCTAATAACACTGACGTTTGAATTCCACAGTTTTAAACTATCACCAGAATACAACCTGCATCGCTCTGCATGCAGTTAAGAGAATGGAAAAGAAATTAACTGAATTTGAATGATTTTGGCAAAATTGAAAGAACAGATAAGGCAGTCCGAAAGATTCTCATTGTTGAAAAGAAATAATCAGGCAGCTGTTGCAGTGCTGCACTGCAGCTGGTGCCACAAACTCACTGAATTGAAGCAGCATACACATCTATAGGACTTGCCTCATCTAATTATCCACAGACAATTATTATGAGCAAATATGCAAGCAAACAGGTTAAGTGTAGTTAATTGAGACCTGTTAGCATAACTGTTTGTGCTCTATGTTAAAAACATCCCACAAAGAATATAATTCAGCAAAAGGATGATGGTAATCACAGACAACACAAAGAAGAAAACAACAGAAATATACAATATATTTAAATATATATTGTACTGCAAATACAACAATTTCTAGTAAACACCACATATTATTGAAACTCAAAAAATGTTACACAGTCAAAACAAAACTAATTAAAGCAAAAAAGATCAAGTGTCAATGGTGTAAGCTCTAGGAGCGACAGATGACTCACCGTCAGTTAACAGATCAGGCATCTACGAGTGCATTGCAACACAAAGAAAAAGCATTCATCATACCACTCAACGTCAGACGCACGACACTGTACGTATAGTCATCAGAATATGCCAGTGTTACATTTGCCTGACATTATTCACACTTGTTCTAAAGCTATTCACTTCCATACACAGGAGCTCCCTGCTAAGTGACAGCCAAACCTCAGCCAAACTTCATACCATCAGTTGACTTAAAAGCTATCAAACTGACTGCCTCTGTGAGTCAATGTGGATAGTTCATGAGGATTAAAATATACAATGCAATCCTAAGCACCAACTGTTGCTAAAAAACAACTCTGCCTGCATCTGGTTCTTTACACTATTATTAAACATAAACGTTGAGCACAGAGTTAAATAGCTTATTCACTTGTTAGATTCCGAAGATCAGTATCTTTTAATAAGACATCATACTCAAATAATTCTACCTGATGTCGGCGACGTTCTATGAAATCGATTAATCGTGCAGTGGGAATCGGCCGTGGCTGAGGTGATCCAGAGCGGTGGGAGCGACTTTTTGCTATCCAAGCATGTTCGAGACAGGCCTTTGCTGATGGGCGTGAACTGAAACAAAGACATTATCCAAATGACCACAGTTCTTACAAATACTAATATACAAATTCATGTCCACTTTGGTAACAATGACAATTGCATCTGGTCAATGCTGACTAAGGTTCACTTTAAAGTGACCACATATCGCCATTTTTTGTGTTATAACAAGTCTATGGAAGTTTCCAGATTAAATGAGATACATGCACAGTGCCGTTGCTTTGCTTACTTACCAAGATATGCTCTAGTGTCAAAATTACTTTAAAGATTCTAAAGCATCAAGACATTCTATTAACAGTTAGGGTAACAACATTCAACTTGGGAACCTAGGAAAAGCATTGGTTTGTAGTTACAGGTAAGTGACTGTAGTGATAGTGATGATGATGGCATGCACATGAATATTTACACAGCACTCTTTTAAAATATTTCAAAGGCTAATGATGACGATGATGATGATGGTGATGATAGTGAAGATGATAACAAGATACACATGAAGATGACAGTATCTCATTATACCCTGGTTCAGACACCAGAAGAAACGAGATGAAATCTTTAGCCTCTGATGATATTCGAGCAAAGTATTCATCTGGATAACAGAAGTCACGTTTGACAATGTTGCCGCAAGTTTCATCAAGGCTTTCATCCAAAAAAGGTGAAACACCGCTCAGCATGACGTATGTCACAACACCAACACTCCTGTCACAAGTATATCAAAAGGCAAGAGATACAACACAAGAATCAGTACAATCTCATTACTTACACCATACATAACTCACTTCAAACTATGACAAATATGTACAATACAAAACGATACAGGAAAACATTGCATTTCTGATGTACCATTTCAACGTGTTAACAGCATATCGTGTCATCAAACTTGAAAAGTGCCATAGATAAGGTGCATACACTGGAAGCTAACAATGATATTCACAAAATAGTACAACTGTGTTCCATACATAAATAATTTGTGTTCTTACTAAAAATTACTTCAGTTGTTTCAAATAATATACTATATTGTAATAAATAATTTAGAGCTAAAACAACTTACAGACTAAAGAAAATTAAAATTGAAACTGAGTTATGAGTTATGTGCTTGGTTTGTTTTGATACAAAGCATATGTCTTCATTAAATTACTGCATTAATAGCCATCGCATTTGTTACTGTTTTAATAGGTGGCCCTATTAAAGCTGGACTTTTGTACATTTTGGGCAATCCCCTTGCATCCCATATAACAGTACAGCATTTGTAAGAACTATCATCTGCTCTGTGACTATTATACTATATTATATTAAAAGATAATGAATACTTTACACATACCAATCACATAGATCAATATCACTCACCAGATATCAGAGAACAGACCAGCCGGTTTACGTGTAACCAATTCCGGGGCTGCAAATTCTGGACTGCCAATCAACAGATGTATATACTGATTGTCGTAGATCTGATGTGCATCTCCAAAATCAATTAGCTTTAGTAATGGAGATGACCCGCCTAAGTCGACGAGCAAGTTCTCTGGCTATAATTCCAAAAAACACAGGATGAGCACAGGCTGCATGCAATTCAAAGTCATAGAACTATATGCAGACATTTACTGTTATGAATATTGTTACATATGAAGCAGTGACATACTAACTATACAAATAAGTGCATCATCAATTAGATCAGTAAATGGGCTGTAAGTTTCCCATGATCAGTTTTTAGCAACCAGCCTCCTTAGCAACCAGCTTTCTTAGCAACTGCCTTCCTTAGCAACCAATCTCCTTAGAGCCAGCCTCAAAATCAGCCTCTGCTTCTTTAGCAAACAGCCTCCTTAGCAACCTGTCTAGGGAACAGCATGCACAGCAGATCACTCTTTCCAGAACTCAATCGTGAAACTGCATTCTGATCAATGAACAATGTTCATTGAACATTGTAATCAATGAACAAAAATGTTAGGATTACTGGCAGATTTCTGTTTCACACTACTCAAAACAACATCCATGTAAAATGCATATCTAGTGAAGGGAAAACTAATGTAAGGTAAATATATACTAAATTAAAAATGCTTATAAGCAGTTAAAAATTATTTATATTTTAAAGACTGTCACTTAACTACCTTGATATCTAGATGTGCAATTCTACAGTTGTGCAGGTATTGCACAGCATCAAGGAGCAAGAAGATGAAGTTGGCTGCTTGGTATTCATCAAATTGCATCTTTGTACAGATATATTCGAACAGTCGACCGTGAGGAAGGCTGCAACAAAAAAGATTGATATCTGCTCAGTGAAATCACTGCTAAATTTTAAAACAGAAAGATATGCACTGGTACATGCAAAATCAACAACTGAAACAGTACAAAGTCAGTGACAACACAATATGCAAGTCTTATTCTCTTATACTGGTCAAAAACCCTGTCTTTTGACTCATATAACAGTCATAATAGTACTGAAAATGACTGACCATAAGATACAAAGATTAACAGTTGCTAACTCATTTAGTAGTATTTTCAAATGAATTAAAAGAACTGGTTTCCAAAGAAAAAAGAACTCACATTGGTAGAATGACGACATAAGCACTCTGTGAATCGTAAAGGTGAAGAGGCTGAACGAGAGACGGATGCTTCAGCTTTCTCATGATGCTGACTTCTGTAATGACTGCATTGCGCGTCGTAAGGTTCTTGTTGATACACTTAGCAGCAACCTCTGCGGCAGTACGTGTGTCGACGCACCTCCTCACAATGCTGTATCTCCCTCTAAAGAGAAAAGTCGACAATTCAAAACGATACAAGTACTTCATGTATTTCATGACACTTCTAAAGTCACAAGTTCAACCTGGATTATCTGCCAGCCTGTACATCTCCAAACTCAATCAGCTTTAGCCATGAAGATAACGCAATGACAACTAAGTTTTTGACTTTTCATCCCAACCATCATCCAAATCACTACAACTCATATTTCCTTAGGATGTTGACTTTTGATGGGACTTAAAACAGCTTATTGATTGTGAATTAGATGAAATTAACTACAAGCATTTCATGCGATTTTGAATGAGGTCAAATTAAACACAAACACCTTCGTCTAGGATATTTGCAATTGACTTACCGTGAAATTTCTGAGATTTTTGCATAGTCTGTGTCATAACTAGTCTTCCAACTGAAAGAGCAATCCACTGCAATCAAATACAGACCTCCTTATTAATGACAATGTAAATAGCACTGCACTGTATATAAAGAGAAACACCACTCCATAAAAACCAGAAACATGTTACTAACAGCACATAATGTCAACCACCAGGTGTCACTGACTACAGTAATGATGGTAAAAGTAAGCATACAGTAAGATTAGTACTGTAAGAGTTAGACTACAACATCATAATACGGCTGAATATTTTCAGTCCCATCATACAATGATAATCAATTATTAAAGCAAACACCAATCACTGACCATAATACAGCATGAATTATACCCAATGATAACGGAGCAGTTGGAAATACACAGATGAAGATTCACAAAGATGACAAAGAATATTAAATACTTCAGTGACCAGAAAAGATGCTTTCTGACCAATAGGAAAAGGAGTTTATTTGCCTGGAAGAGAGAGTGATGCCGTATTTCCACCATCTGGTGTCCTGAAATTTTCCGCCTCCCCATTCACCAGAGCCACTGGAATTGCACTTGTTCCGTTTGGTCTCCTCTGTCCACTTGAAGACCGTAAACTATTCTGATCTAATTCCAGAAACAGAAAAGGCAACTTGTTTACAAATTGAACAGGAAGTAATAGTCTCTTCCCTACTTCTATATATTGAAATTGGCAAATTAATAAGCAGAGGCGTAGCGACCGCCCTCCGTACCCTCCGACCGGAGGGGGCCCCTTCCTGGAAAGGGCCCCCTAAAAGTGGCAAAAAATAACGATTATGACGCCTTGATTAACCAATTTGCTGAGAACAAGGCTCGAAAGAAGCGCTTTGTGTAAATACGGAAATGGAATAGGCCTACATGTACACTGTAGGGCGTAGGCCTATGTATACATACTATGAACCCTGTATATTGTATATTACCGCATTTCCACTTTCCGCATTGTAAGGGGCCCCGGACGTATGCGCATTGTAAGGGGCCCCAACATATGTTCGGAGGGGGCCACGTTCTTAGTTGCTACGGCTCTGTTAATAAGGCAATCTGTCCTTCTATTAACAATGCAAACTAGGTTGCATAGTTATAACCAATAGGCCTACAATGCTAAAACTTTTACATCAAAGGGCCACCCCTAAATAATATCTGATTTCCACCAAATGTTTTGTAAAAAAATTTTTTCCATGAACCTAACAACTTGAAATGGTGAGAGATTGAAAATTTCAACTTTCATTTTTTAGAGACACCCTAACACATATACATGTACATATATACATCTATATGTGTGTGTGTGCATGTACATATATATGTACTGTATTTGTATATACTGAATATATATAAATTGGTATTTATGAAAGCTATAACATATCAAATTTTGGCTTTCCTAAACAGTACAACACATTCAACCAGAAGAAAAATAAACTTAAGCAGATGAGAGAGCATTGTATAGATTCAGTCAGGGAATTATTGCAATTTCACATACAAATGCTTGTAAAATGGCACAGCCTGACTGGTAATGCACCCTGATGAACAACACTATGAGAGGGAAACAACATATTAAATTACCATAAATGTGCAACAGTATCTACTATTCATTCATTCATTCACTATATACACTGTATACACAGAACAGTGTACAAATATGATAAAAACTCAGACAGTTGAGATGTTACTATATTTCTGAAGTAATACTCACCAGGAAGAACTGTGAGAATAGCAGTTGTACTGACATTGCCTGCATCATTTACGGCTACACAAGAGTATTCACCACTTTGTTTAGCAGAGACATTCAATATCTAAAAGCATATGAAACAAAATAAAGTATATACACAGACGTTCTACTAATTATTCCAGTATTCATTTTTCAATCTCTAAGACTGAATACCTGTTTACATGAGTATACCCGAGTACTTACTTATAATACAATTCCCAACCACTCTAGTATGTTGAAGAGACAGACCATCAAATCATAGTTAGTAGAACTATGCTCTACACAGAAAAAGATCAGCAACATTTCATAACAACCAGACTAACCAAAAATGTCACCAATCAGTAGCATATAAATGAACATTTATATGCTACACGTTGAAAATATGGTACAACAAAATATCAAAAACTACCATGAATACCAAATAAATGTGTCCAGGACACATCTATCAGCCATTTAGACACACTTCTACAGCTGAGATTACCTAATGCTAGCTTAAGAGACTTAGATATAAAGACCATACAAGCACATCAACTAGGCAACATCTAGGCGGTGCACCATTAGCAATGCCACCATCTGAGTGATAACATTTGACATTACTACCTCCACTTACTAAAAAGAAAATTCAATTACCAACAAGAAGTGAATAAGACTGTTAGTTTGAGAGTACATCAACTAGGCTACATCTAGGAAGTTTACCTTTAGCCTGGCAATGCCATCTTCCGAGTAATCACATGTGACGCTTCCGCCACTTACAACCGGCACTTGTCCAGGGCCAGACCAGTGCACAGTTGGCCGAGGCTTTCCAAGGACACGACACGAAAACAGCGCCATGCCACCTGCTTCAGCTGTCACATCACAGAGGCGTGTGAGGAGTGAAGGACATGTCTGTCACAAATCGATAATTAACCAACTGCCATAAACTTTACAAAAACCTGTGAAGCTATAAAGCAATAAAGAAATCACTCAGCTTTGTACTTAAATTTGTGCTTAAATCAGATGCTTAGATGACATTACTACACACACACACACACACACATGGAACCAGCATTCAAACAGGACTGTTAACAATACTGGAAAATGTATTGCCAATACCAACCAATACCAATACTTCCTAGTAAATGTATTGGCAATACCAATAGTATTGCAATATCAATACTTTCTATAAGAAATAAGTTCACATTTATTGCCATAAAATACATGCATACAGTATCAAGCATCAATGCATCGTAACCTACATACAATATTTTATTTAAAGGACCCATACCACAATCTACCATTTTGCCAGATTTAAAACTACCATAATTTCAAAATGCATTCTGCTTAACAATATATGTAGAGGGGAAATGATTTATTTCACACTTTTTCTTGTCTACAACTTATTAATTCATATGAGAAAAACTACAGAGTGGAAAAAAGCATAGATATCAAGTATCAGTGATTTACAGGCTAAAAAGTACCAGTGATACATATGCAATACCAACAAAATAAACTATCGTAATATTTGCTGCAATAAGAAAAATTTTTGGCAATACCAAGTTATAGCAATACTGTATCATGATACTAACAGCCCTGCACTCAAACCCTGCTAAATATAGCCAGAATTTAAAACTAACTTAAAGAAAGTCAAGATGAATAACAAACCACAACAAAGTACACAAGTTAACTTATAGATCAAGAAATTACAGTATAAAGAGAACAAATGAAGATTTGTATTTGCCAGAATTAGTGAGTCAACCTTTGAGGCAGAGTCGTTAAATTTCGGAGATGAAATTGTGTTAGGACCAGTTTTTGCATCTTTGTCTTTTTTATCCTTTTCATTTCGGAAGCTTGGTCGCTTAAGCTTCATATGCCAAGATTTACTGTAGACACATATAAACAAACTAAAATGTCACCAAACTTAATGTATATATCTAAACTTTAGTAAACAAGAAACAAACAAACCCAAATTTCAGAAATCCAAATAAGTATCATTGCTAAATATAAATCAGCCATAAGATATTTTCATTAAAAAAATGGTCTATTCTGTCCAGAAACTTAGCCAGTATAACCCCCGTTCTTAAATCACTGCATAGACTTCCTTTTCAGCAGAGATCTTTCTCTCAAATAGGGGCTCTGAGTTTATAAGCCAATGAAACCTTGTCAACTACAGCATTTAAATTCAGTCCTCATTCCTCAGTCTTATCGCTGTTTTAAAAATGTCCTCTGATTGCCTATCTTTGGTCATACACAAAACTAGAACTGTACTCGGTGACCGAACTTTTCTAGTTGCTATATAACCAACTTTTGGCATTCTCCCTGTCTCTGTTCATTCCACTCAAGCACGTATTTCATTTCGTTTTCAACTTATCACTATCTCTTTTGGATGGCTTATCACCGTTTCCTTTAGCCTAGGCTGTGCTATGGTGCTGTACAAATCGTCTTATTATTATTGTAATTACATCTTCTGGATGTTGACCTAATTATGGCTTGGTGCAAATTGGTTGATGTTTGCATAGTACTTAATAATAATATAAGTGATCTATATATAGAAGTAGTTCATATAACACATTTGATATATATATATTTATGTATTAATTATAAACCCATCCTTCAATGGACTCTATATACAGGTGTTCACACACCTGTCTTTGTCATAGATGCCCTCCTTCAGTTGAAGCACCTGGGAAGGCACAAGTCCTTCGGCACTAGGCGACTGGTCATTAGCGGGTCGGTGGACAAGAAGCATCTGGCCACCACTGTTGGACATCACCTGGACACTCTCCCCTTTTGACACAGATATCTCATCCTCCTTAATGGCTGTGTAGTCGGCAATTACTCGGACCCACGAACCCATTCGATCGGTCTGCACAACAAAGAAGAACTTGTCACAACAACACACAACAAGTAACAGTCCACCTAGTGGACAACTTTTGCACTGCTCTAAATTCTCTAGTCTGAGATCATAATGGAGTGAACATCCAATTTATTGTTAGTTAAGGAATGCTGTCATCAAGCCAAGGCGACCAACAATGAAGGTTTCCATGGAAGAGGAAGAGATATGAACTGCACAAGCTCACAATACTCTCCAAATGGCCACTAACACTGAAGTGTGGTAAACTCGGATTTTGTCTGCTTCAAATCATGCTTCTAATCAGCCAAATCAAGTGGTGATATCTCTAAAGAATCTATACATTTCACTTGGTATGAGTAATGATTTTCTAGGTCGAGAAAAATATCATAATAAATGCTCATGCACATCTAACACTGGCAAACCAAAATATAAACAGAAACATATGCATATGTAATTTGACATCATTTTTAATATATATCTAGAAAATAAAATAAAAGAAACAGAAATTAAAACTGAGTAATATTACTGAAATGGTCAAACAGGCAAAGATATTTCATTGTAAACAAGTTCTAAATAGAAGCCTAAATTTGGTCAGATAAAATGAAGAGTTAAAAAACACATAAAATAAAATTAGAAGTTATATAATATGCAAAAGAATTGTTGTAGGCATCGATACATTGTATAAGAATTTGAACTGGGCAAATTACAATGGCTGTCTAGTATACTTCGCATCAAACAGGTTTCAAACATTTGAATGCAAGAGTGTAAACCATGCAAGATATAAAATTAAGTGCCATACATGCTATTATTAACGTGTATGTCAGCAAAATTCGTAGGTCTTGGTAGCAGAAAATACCTGTTTAAGACGAGAGCTAAATGGACACCAATCTAACTGAAACTAACCTATTGTTGGTTATCATTGCAGACAGAACTTTAAAACATCACGAATGAACAGACTGAAATAGTTTCATGTCGAACAAAAGGGCACAGAGATCTGAGACTGGTAGTAGAAAATATTACAGCACAGAGGCTGAAAGCAAAGAACTCAAGATCAGAGACAGCTCGGTGAACAACGCAACTGCCGAAATTGAGAGAGACACGTGCTGTACGTGAATTGGGCATAAGAGAAAAGTAACAAACTTCTGTAGCAGAGATCAAATAAGATGCAAAATGAGATTATTCTAAACTGGTTGACAAATACTGCACCTGACTAGTAACCAATATAAAAATAAGACTACTAACCAATAAAAAATATCAATAGAAATTACTGAAGCTAAGAATTATATGAATGCCAAATAAATGAAAGACCCACCTTGGAACTATAAAATATGGAGTTCAGATAGAAGGAATGAAATTAAAAGTGGTAGCACGGCTTAGTGTTGTGTATAGGAACATATTTGGAAGAAAGCTATCTGCTGCGTATGTGACTCAGAATGAATGCAGAGGACTTGATAGGTCTGTATGGTTGTCTTGAAAAAAGTAAATTCTGTTTAGTGGATACAAGGACGGAGTTCTGTATTAACAATAATCTACATTTTGGCTTCTAAAAGAGCTTCCAAGCACCACAGTCTTAGCCGTGTGTTTTCTCTAACCGTTGCCTTGATTTCATTTATCACTTTATGCATTTTTAACTATATTAAATACAGATGAAGCATATTTACTTAATATTATCACTTACTTACTGATTATTTTCAACAGTTTTATGACTGATGACTATTTCAGACCAGATATGATGTCAAGTGTTCTGGGATTTAAAGAAATTTGCGATGAAAGGTTAGCAAGATGATAGAATACTTGCACATAATCGAAACATCTCATTCGACGCAATTCCTTTTACCAAGCTTTGAGAAAAACCAATTTCCTATGCTTGAGCTGTGGAGTAAGTAAGTAAGATACAGCATAACCGAGATACTTAATGTTCTGCAAAATTTCTTCACTTGCAAAGTGATTTTATCTAATAATTTCAGTACATGACTCTGGTATAATAATCAGACTTCTACATCTTCATGACATCGTCTGAAGTAACACACAGTAATTGTTCAGTGATTTTTCTCCAGCAAAGTAAAACGGGCTTGTTGCAATTCTTTAACATTGACAAACTGAATGTATTTCAATGTAAGAATAATGATTGCTTTACACAGACCTTTGTATTTCATATGATTTACTAGACAAAAACAACATGTACAGGTATCGAGAAGTTGGTCAAAATAAAAAGATAGATATTATCTGCAATTCAGTTGTTGCATTCTTTGTTGCTTTAAACTGGAAAGCCAGAGAATGCCTTATCAAATGTAATGTAAAGGATCATTTAAAATCTGTGTAATGGGGTATCTGTACTAGAGCTGTTGAGTAAGGTTCTGTATACAAAAAGCTTACTGAAATATATTAACCCTAAAAATATTCAGTTTCAACTTAAGTCTGCTGGAGAGTACAGCACCTAAGATTTTACATCATGTAGCCTATACACAGCAATGAAATATTAACAGGGTTCATGTATGTAATGAAATGTGCAAATGTACCTGGTATGCATTCCTTATAACTTTTAAACTCGCAAGTCTAAGGGTCTTGAATTAACTCTTTACTAACTATATGAAGTCTCATGGGTCACCCTAGAACAACACCTCTTTAGCTTGGCACAGACAAATGTTTCTTACATTATAACTTCAGATTTAAATTTGTTGAATATTCACACTAAATGCTAGCATGTGAGTGAGTGTGCATAAAGCTTCATTGACAAGGCACGCGGGTTTGATGCATGGTAGAGAATTTAAGCCAAACATTTGATTCACAGAATTTTCTTTATTTATATTCGTTCATTTATATAGCACCACTGTTGAATAACCAGGCATTAATCAATGCAAATAAGCAACTGTGCAGTCAGGACTTGATTCGTGAAACTTAAAGTTTCTATACAATGACTGTCTGTGTTAAACTTGAACCCATCTGAATGCTCGTGTGTTACAGGGTAGGTGCTCAAGTGCTCAACCATCAGCCAAAGTGTCAAATAAATGCATAAACATCAGACTGTTCAGTGATTTCACTATGTCTTTCTGGCCGTAGCTGTGATGAATCATGAAGAATAAATTTAGTGAGAACTGTCACTGCAAAGACACACACTAGCTGGAACTTATGTAGTATGGAAATCAGTCACAGAATTAAAAGCAATCATCGCCCTACTACTCCTCAGCTAGGCATGTTTTTAACAGACTGGCCCATCATATAGAGAGTAACAACTTTTCCAAAGCTGGCTCCAAAAATATAAGCTCATCAATTATTAACATCATAAGGCTAGAATATAATTATTACTTTAGACTGGTTTACATTCATTCTTTTACCACGTTTAACTGACCAGATACACATACGTCCAAAGTGCAAGTGCCGACTTGGTTAAAGAGGCAACAGTTAAATTAAATAAATGGAACTGATCAGAGCCACTAAGGGAAAGTTTCTGCTTTAACGACTCAGACTACCGTGCATCATGCCTGAAACCCAAAAATTTCTTACTGTCAACATTCTAAGTCAAATTAACACAAACAATGCCTTCCTTGACAAGCAAATGCATCCAAGCGCAAACACATTATGCCGTTATCACAAGAAACATGTGAACACAAGACCTGAAATGAATGAAGCCAACTAATCCGATGGCTGATTATGAAGTCTTAATCAAATCGTGAGCCTCTAAGCATCCAAGATGTTTGCTCCAGAAGAACAGCAGCAGACAGCTTTCAGATTTCCCAGAAAGCATGTGGCCTGTTCGAAAGAACACTGCTCTAGAATATACCAATTCCAGAGGCCTAACATGAAACGTATTTGAATAGATTAGCTAATTCTTACGGGCGAATATTCTTCCGAGTTGCTCCAACTTGTGCTAGCGCTACAAACGGAGCTTCCCGCGGCCATATCGGTAAACGGTTGTTCATCGGCTGTGGGTGAGTTGAGTGAACTGCCAGAGCCGCCACCGCTTGGCTTTTCTTTCGATCGAGAACTACTAGCATCGCTTCCCTTTCCCCGTCCCGGTCTCAGTGTTTGCTTAAATCCCTCAAAAAGATTCCTCTTTGGCTTTGGAGATCCAACAGCCACAGCAGTTTTGCCCGTGAGACCAAGCTTACTGTTTGACTTGGATTTCTCTGAGTGGAATTCTGTGGAGTCATATCCTTCACTTGTTCCGGCCGAACTGCTGGAAGTGGCGGGCGACTCCTGCTTTCGAACGTGCGTGGCCATTGGAAGTTTGGTAGACTTTGAGCGTGGCTGTGATTGCGTCTTGCGTATGGGATTTGTTATCTGGAGACTGGCTATGTCGGGAGCTGATCTGAACACACAGAAAACATCTTCATCACCAAAAATACACCCAGGACAAAATAGTTGAGCAACTTATCCATAAAATGAGAGGAGCTTGGAGTTTGGGAACCCATAAACAACCCTGCATATAGATCGTCAATAAACCTCACAAAAAAGAAGACCAGATAGGAACACACATAGATGTAAAGTTGTAAGCCTTTATCAATATCTTCATATCTTATGATCAACTGTCTATTGGAGTATCCCATTAAGAAGGCAGTTCCACAGCAACTATAAACGAAGTGTCACAAAGTATGTTGCTTTAATTCAATCATGTGCAAGGCATTGTTGTTTGTTTAACACTTTAACGAAGAACATGTACTAAAATGTATGGAAAACTAATCCCTCGGGTCATTAAAAGGTTAAATGCCAATTGTAATCATGTTCATACACAATGAGCCAAGATCTTGTACTGGGATTGGAAGTATTCTGGTCATGGCAGTCACCTAAATATGTCAACAGTGACTCAACACTGCAGTGACATTTGGAGGAAAAGGCATTCTTTATTGCTTAAGGTAATAGAGAATCTAGAGAGAAAGAAAGAGAACTAATATATCAAAATCAGAAATGAAAGTATCAATACACACTCAACCAACAGAGTATGAACAGTGTACGTATATATGTGTGTACATATGCACGTATCTTGTTTTGTCAATAATGCCATTTAGGAACAAATCTGATGAAAAAATACTACTCACAGTTCTTTGGTTAGCGAATTCTGGTATTCAATCGGTGACTGAAGAGCTAAGAAAATAAGATGATGCATCAACATTTAAAGTACGTAACACATTCTATTCAGCCTACTGCTTCACTGGATTAAACATGAACACTGTTGAACACAATGCACAACTATACTTGTCTTGTGTAATTTTGCAACATCAACAGTCACAGATGCATACACAAAATGTCTGATCTAGCATTAACAAATGATGACAAACAGCAAGACAAAAGTTGGAAATATATATAAATAATCAAAACACATTATCTAACCTATACAGTGCATACTTAAACATCCTTCAAAAATACAACAACAAAACAATTCTGTTAAAAATTTAGGACAATTGAACTCAGTCTAAAGTTATGCAGAATAAACGTTCTAAGAATATACAGAACAGGGAAAATCTATGATTACAAGATCATAATTACCACGAAGAAAATCTCCTTGCATGTCGAGAATGGAATTGATTTGAGAGACCCAGTTCTGACGGACATCCTCATTTGGTGCCTGACAAGTAAGATGGAGGTCATGCAGTGGCGTAGTATCGGTCAGAACGAACCGAAGTGGATCATCGCCCGTCTTGTGATCCATGACCATTTTATTTATCTGAAATTCAAATAACATGGTACGATGATAAAATTCTTAATAATGTCAAGGCTCAGCATGAGCGTCCCACAGCCTTGCTTGTGCAGCAGTGTCTCAAGAGTCTAAATGTAAGGCAGACATTATATAGTCATGCATATTTTTTAAGATTGTCAGTATAGCTTTTGAAGAATGCTAGGTATCCTTTCTTGGAGTTATTCCCTCGTTCACCATTGTTTCTTTGTGCGTTTGTTATTGAGGTCTAATGTACCACTATGTATTCGGTCCATTTGAAGGGGTTAAGGTTACTAACTCAAGCTCCACTGGGATAGGCCAACAGAAGCCCTGGACTCGTGCTGATAGTTCTACTGCAGTGGTCTCTACAACCAGTTTCCAGCTGCAAAGAATGCCATACTCCACAAAACCAGATGACAGATGGATGCCCAGACACAGCATCTTCACTGTAACATCAATGCCGACATTATGCAGTCAGGGATGTGGAACTCAGATATAGTTCAGCTTCAGGAAACAACTTTATTACAAAACAACCTCAATATACTGTGAAAGTGGATATAGCTGCCAAAGACATCATTATAAGAAGGTTCTTATGCATGGATAAAATGTTCCTGTCCAAATGATGATAGCGTTGCATGCAACAGTGCAATTACTTTGATGCTGTTCCTAAAGATGTATCCAGGGCTTGCGAGGTTGCTTCGTTTCTTCTCTGTGTCTTCGCTGAAAATGATGATCTGTTCAAAAAGAAAGACTCGTCTTTCTCGGAACATCTGCTTTTCCACCTTCATCTTTGATGTGTGCTCAGCAACCATTAGGTTGTCCTGAAGCAGCAGCTTGCCCTGAGCTGTTATCTTCCCCTGATTGACAAAACAGAGGAATGACTAATAGCAGCAGAACTTCGCACAAACACTAATATTACCAGCAAGCAGCTTATACCATCAGTTACACACAAGACAGTATAAATCATTGACTCCACTGTGATTTACATCATCAGGTGCCCAGAGACTTTAGTCAGATACTTTAGTCTGCCCCACTATCTTTAATAGCATCTGCCCTCACTTCCTTAGCTCTTAGTAATTTTTCTTTACAAGATACTGATACTAAGTACCGCATTACTCTTTTGAAGTGGCACTGCTAGTGATTTCTTTACACTCTGTAAATAGACTGCTATTGTTTATTTATGAGGACATACTAATATTCTTTAGGCTGTCTCTTTCTCTTATTGAACTGACCTCTTTCTCTTATTGAACTGACCTCTTTCTCTTATTGAACTGACCCATTAAAACAGAACCATTCAAATTCTGATATGGTTTAGATTAGGTTAGAAATATCTGCTAGAGAGATTAGATCAGATTAAAACAGGTACAGTATATTGCAGAGACTTGACCAACACGTTCATGGGAGTGACTTACATCAAAGCCCTGCAGTCTTCCAACATTCATCATGTCGTTGGCAGCCTTTGGTATGACACACATTACTTCAACTGCTCTCTGCAAGTCTTTGATATCATCTCCAGCACGGTCCGTGTGCTTCAGGATGTCCTAGACACAACCATTAAGACATTAGTACAGGTGGACAAATCGCAACAATGTGGCATTAATTAAAAATAAATTATGATGGAACTAAATGCTACTAAAACAATGGTCAAAGTAAATAATACAAGAAGGAAAATTACTAAACACACAGAAAAGGCCATTAACAGGAAATGCTTTAATCAAAATGTCATAAGCATGTTGTTCCGCATATAATGGAGACCAGTTTATACACAGATCATTTACATGCAAATCCGCTTGACCCTTTAAAGACGAGAAGGATTAGTTTTCCATACATTTAGTGAACGCCCGTCGTTAAAGTGTTAATGAGCAATTACATCAAAGCTCCCAATGACACGTACTCTTTGGTCTCCTGCACAGATCTGTCTTAGCCCGCTTTTGTATATTCTTTATATGACTGACCTGAGTGGTATTCTTTCCAAAAAACAGGTTACCTCTGATCAACATGCTGATGACACCCAGGCTTAAGTTCATGACCCGGCTGCTGCAGCGACTACCCTAGTTGATCAGATTGTGCACGAGTCGGAGACCCTGGCTACGAAATTTCCTCAAACCGTCTTTGGTTGAATTCTGATACAACCCCTTTGTTTGGCTCAGCAGTTGGATTCACATCTCTAAGATAGATCTACCTGCCCTTCATTCGGCTGATCAGGGTGTTCTTCTTGTCCACCGGGCTCGTTCCTCTACAACTCAGCACAGAAGCTCTGCTTTTGTCGGTCCTGTGACCGGCAAATTCCTCATAAAAATAGAGCTGAGCTGATCAGCCTATCTCCCTCTCTGTTCACAAGCGCTTCAAATCTATTCTGTTTGAATGAGGGTTCTCCTAGTTGGGTTGGGAGCGCTACAGATGTCATTTCCTTGAAGCTGTGCTTTATAAATTCTCAATTATGTTCATTTATATTATGATACCTATTTACATGTGAGACACATGCACATGCTGCAGAGTAACTTGCTGAGTAGTAGTATCTGTATCAGCTGTGCTCAGCGTCCTGAATATGGGGCAACAGTCACAAGCTGCGGCTGGCATTAAGCCCAGCAGAGGGCATTGCAGTTCCAAAGTAGTTGAACTTAACATATAGCTGCACATGTCTCCACTCCCACACCCAGTAATAGCTGCAATCGAGATAAATAATTATACTTGTGCCTCTGCTTTCACTGCCAGCCATCTTAACAAGGGAAGAAGCGTAGCTGCTGTCGTGGCCAAGGTGACAACAGCTGTGTATCCATATAGTTGACAGTTCAATTTAGGCACTTTCAAGCTTTAAAATAATGTTTTGAAAAATTAGTTATAAATGTGACCAGAAACTTTCGATAAATCACAATCAGTGTTGCCCATAGCCAGACAGCAATGTGGTCCTCCAAAGTAACTGGATAAAATCCTCAGATAGCATGCTACAGTGCATGAGACAGCCTACATCTTTTAGGGTTTCTAGCCAAAAAAGACTTACATAAATCATACACTACTGTATGGCTCTCTTACCCTGCAACGCATTAACACTGGGGAGTGCCTAGCGCTTCTGACAGGTTCTTACAAATGCGCTCTTCAAAAGCCCAGATACACGCATATATACATGCATGGTGAAGTTGGCTCCCACCACTCATGCATAAACGGGTCTGCATTGTATTAACTGAACGATATCGGACTGCATCAGAAAGTTGTCATCAAGCACCTAGAACAGGCTCAAGTTGAAGACAAGGATAGGCAACATGAAAATAGCAACTCCGAGACCTTAATCATAAGCTGATATTTCATGATTCTTTGCACAGGTTTGATGAGCATGTCGGCCAGCTGAAGGCGATGACCAAGTCTCTGCCGCATGTCCTAACACAAAGAGAACACAACAAATGATACAACTATGTTCTATGGTACACAAATTAGGCAGAAAAACATACATAGTAATTACAGCTTACTTAATTAAATACCAGTACATAAACAATATAACCTGCACAATGCACATATACAAACACAACATTTGCGCTCCTAACTTTGAATATTGGAAATGGCTGAAACTTCAGATTTCATGGTGACTACTCCTTGGAGGGGACTTTGCAGAACATCCCTTGCCCTGAGACAATGAATGTTCTTTTTGATGGTGTCTCCAGACTTGATCGTCAAAGACCCCAAGGTTCCGATACAGAATTGATACCCTTCTAGAATTTATTGGCACACACTTTTGTGCTACGACGCTCGGACACCCAAACTTGCACTTTTGTCACAATCCCCTTTGGCAACTGATGCCTCTAAACTCAACTGAACTTTAACTTGCACACCACAATTGAACTCAGAACTCCAATTCTGTCAACTGGGATTATATATATCGACCTTGCCATGCATAGTCTTCATGAAGTTCAAGTCAAGTATTGTGTGGTCTTGAGATGACATCTTATCAGTTGAAAGCAGCTGCCTGTCTCTCGATAGTCACTGGAAGAGGATACTGCTCCAGCCTTGCATGTTGATGGAATGGGAAAAGTACATTTCAGAGTTGAGGGTTTGGGTTACAGACATACACCCCATTAATTCTAGCTATAACTGGTCAACTATACATCTGGTACATAAACATAAATTAACATACATGAAGGATGAGCTATGTTGCATGAATCTATTCAAATATAGTCTACACACCAATTCAGATGTCCAACATCTATTGAATTGATAGAATGTTTAGCCTATGCATCAATCAATGCCCAGACAATGGAAAGGAACTGAACACAATGTACTAAAGAAATTTAAATGAATCAATTACTCAAATATTCTACTCAACAACATGTCCATGGCAGTTCAAATGTCCTCAGCATGCATAACCCATGTGTATGGCTTGGTTAGCCCATACATTAATTTAACATACACTACTGGATAAACTATAGGATAGTTTTGTTAGACTGAATGCCTCAACTGAACTCCTCAACAACATATGGAAGAAACATACTTTGTGGTAGACTGGTTGGAAATTTTTAAAGGCATATCTCAAATTTTCCTGAATGGAATGTGAAAGTGCTTACCAAAAAGTTAGCTAAGGACATGCATCATGAAATTTATGTGATTTTTAAAGACTTTTACTTTCCATATATAACAAACACTTCTAAACTCAGATTTTTCCAATGCATAAACAGTTACCTACAGCATATATCAATAAACTCTTGTGCATTTACTACAGTACCAGCAAATAAACAGCTATAAAAATCATGTACCACCTGATGAGACAAACTCAAGTGCACAGTCAATCATGTATATTAGTTTCACTCTTTAGGATAATTCAAATTTATCAAACATGATCGAGTTGACACTCTGACTTAAAAACATGCGACTCTACTATCACCCAGTAATGATAAAACCAAAGCAAGCACTCACTTCAAAGAAGTCCATGTTTTCAGCCACAATGAATTCAGACTTCGGTTTGTTTTCACAGTATTTCACGTACATGTACAAACGTTTCTCCTACAACAGTCATCAGATTCCGTCGTGGTTATGTAGTTTGGACCTTAGTGAAACTGCTGGCATATCAACGGTGTGATTAAGACTGTTGCGGTGATCAGGGAGACTTAACACTCCACAGGGTCATTGCTGACAGCTGCCTCTGGGAACTAAGCAGACATTTTTTGGAATACCACCTATCCGCCCATTCTTCCAGCTGTTATATATATTTGTCTAGCAACTAGTGTTCTGTATAATCACTTGGGCTGTTCTCAACAGTATTACTATTTTTATAATATGCCTTCTGTACGGGAGTGGCTGAATAACAACAGATTAGATAAGTTTAGCTGAAACATCATTCAATTTAGCACTCTTTGTAAAACTAATCTTCCAAAATACTTTCAAGATGTTATTAAGTCCGTGTACAAAACAATAACACAAACCCAACTCACTTAAAAGATGTAGATATAAGACACAATATGCTGATTTGTATAAATATGTGTCAGGCAAAGAAAAGATCGTCTGCACTTTTAAACTCACGTATTGAATGAAGACACTGCCCAGCCGTTGTGGTTCTTCCATGCACTTCTCCAACTCTCGCTGAAATGTGCTGAAACAAAAGAAACAGGCTTCTATTCTCCAGAGACAAGTAATGCCAACAATTCACAGTAAACAACATCAGGCAGTTTTTGTCCGACCAACCACGCAGTGCATCTTTCTAACAAATCATATTCACATCAAGAGAAATAAGTAATATCAAATACATGTACTTTTGTTTAAGTGAGAGCATAAGATATCGAAAATAAGAATTTATAATAAAGAGCAGGACGCCTAAGAAAACTTTGATGTCTTAGGACATCTAACAAAAATAAAATCTTCTCAGAAGACAGAAGCTGCTTATATGTTATATACATATTACTTAGGAACATTGCTTCATAACCTCATTTTGAAGCTACATTACATCTTAAATCTACTTCATAACACTATCAGCTTCAGAGTTCTGAGACAAAGAGTTGGTAAACAAATAGAAAGCGTCAAGATAAAACATATGATTTGAAATTATAAGTAATAATTCTGCATTTCGCTGCAGCATATCATAAGCTGTATTTTTCAAGACAATCGGTTAATACATCACCGGCTATATAATTATTCATGTGCTTCATATTTACAAGTCATGCATAACTTGGCTCTAGTTGAAATACATAATTTATGGATGAAAAATTATTGTGCACACAAGTGAAGAAGGTAGTTAAGTGGGTGCTGGGTGCATAAACATCATGTTTGAAGTCAGTATACAAGCTAAGGTATATATATCTTCATAAGTTTAAGTGCAGTACAGCTTGTTAGCGAATAGCTGGTTAGCAAATAGGTCTGCATATAATTTTGCTCAAGTGATATTACTTACTCTTTGTGCCAATCATATATCTGATGAATGTTTCCAAAAACAATCATATCTTTTCCTTCAAGAGTGGGAGGTAAGACCACCTCTTTATCCTTGATCATCTTCATGTAACCCTTTCATAATCAAAACAATCAGAATTATAAACACAACTACTTTCACCAAAAAACCGTACACCATTCATATAGCTATTACGTCCAAGCTATCTTAACACAAGATGGCAATCATTTCAATAAAAATTAATAAGATCGATCATTCTATCAATTAAATAAAAAGAAAATAACTTTATTAACAAATCCAGCGTAACATTTCTCCTACATACGTGGTAAAATGGAAGAAATAAAATATTTGAAGTTAAGTAATTTGGCAATTTAACATGATGATAGGGCAACATTTACGCATCACCCAATGAAAACACATCTACTCAAGACCCAGTAGCAGCCAGTCAAGCTAGGAAAGGTGACCCTTGAACCAGTAATATGTGTGTTCTATATTCAACCCAAAGCATGATAGCTCAAAATGTTAATTAGCTGTAATTATACAAATGCCCATGTATAACTGCCATTTTCTTAGCCACTGCTGTAATTGCACCTTTCTGGTAACTTGAATCAGCAGTCTTCATACAAAGCCACAGATGTAGATACTTAATGAGTCTCAATTGAAAGGTCAAGCAGGCTGTATACTAATTCAAACAATTGTTAGCACTGACTTAGCATTTATAAAACGAGCACAGGAAATGAAACCAAAACAAAATTAATTCTTACAACAGCTTTGTCCGAGAAAGTCCTCTACATTTTATTTTTAAGCATTATCTGAAAACATTATGAATATGCATTCAACTGTAAATTTGCTCTTTGCGTTCCACTGTTAAACATTTGCTTCTAAGGTAGTTACTGATTTTAAAACAAAATTCAGTACATATTTCTCTTCCAGGTAATTTCTTTATTTTAATGACTACCAACATTCCCTGCATTCAACCGCAACTAATTCTATGCTACTTTAAGTTTTAGAAAATAGTCATTGGCCTAGGTCAGTAGTGATAATCAGTAGTTCATCACATTTTTTGACAGAAAAGGCTGCACAACTATAATCCAGCCACAGCACTCCTAGAGCAGGGAAACACTGCATGATTCAACTGCAAATTACCACCAGTCTCATAAAAGCCACAACAATTGATTTCATAGATACAGTGGCAAAAGGTGGCATATGGTCATCAAGATACAAGTATCAGTTTTGTCTGAACAGATATTCACTTACAATTTGTATCTAAATAGTGCCTGTTTGAAATATTTCCTCTGAAGACTAGAAGTGATTGCACTTCAGCTACAGTGCTGCACCCATGTTCCATATAATCTGCAAATCCAAGGCCAAAAAGCTATCTGAGCTTTTGTTGGAACAGCTCCCACAGACTGCTATACATGTACCCTGCACTGGAGAAAGCAGCTCTGCAGCACTTTAAACATTAATTACTGTCTAGCCATGCAAACTGTGTCAAATGAAAACCCAACCAACCTCAACAACCATTGCAAGGTCGGTGACATAAATCTTTTCTGTGTCAATCAGTTCAGCTATAACGAATCTAAAGGTAAAATCACAATTAAACAAAAACAAGTTTACCTAGTTTTAGAACACCAACTTCCAGAAGTATATGTAATCACAAGGCTAAACTACACACACACAAAATTACTTACATTTCTTCATTTGATACAGAAGTTGCTAAAGATAGCAGGCAGACAGGCAGGCAGGAGGGCGGGCTGGCAGGCAGACAAGCAGGCAGGCACTCACATACACATCAGATATAAAAATATGACACACAATGTCACACATTAGATATAGAACTGTCACATACTAACAAACAAATAGAAAGGTAGAGATAAACAGAAACAGAAAGAGTAATTTATTAATGCAGTAAAAAATCTTCTCTAATAATTACTAGAGAAAGATCCATGTACTAATAAAACTACTTTGAAACAAAATGACAGGAGCAAAAGAGAAAATGATAATCAGAAGCCTCTGAAATAAAAACTACTTTTCTAGTCCCACAGGAAACTTCAGGAACACCAACAGAATACTGCAACAGCTGCTTAACCCTTTAACTACCAGAGGTAAAAATCTTGTGACTGGAGGAAATATCTTTGGTAAACAAAATATCCATCGATATATATATATACATATATGAGTACATACAATGTCATACATACACACATACATACACATACATATACACACACATACATACACACATACATCCATACGGACATAAATATATACATACAATGTCATACATACATACGTGTCTCGCTTAATGCATATGCATTAATGCATATCATATGTTTTTTTGGTAAACAAAATACACATCAATATATAATTGTCAGCAGATCAATATCCCATGACTATTAATCAAAGTGTAGATATTTTTAAACATAAACTTCATTATGCATAATCTGGGTGACAATAAGTAACGTTATTCTGTATACCGAGGTTATAAAACAGACAATGTAAGATTGTCAGATATATCCGGCGCTCGTGGGAATATGATTTATAAAACCGACAAGCTAAGGTAGCGAAAGGGTTACCGGTAATAATGGAAACCTTTCATGCATTCATTCATTCAATTCAAAAATTTAATGTAGCGCACCTTCAAGAAACCTATTCAGAAGCGCTCCCAGCCCAGCCACGACAATAGAGATTAGACTTGAGCAGCTTGTAAAAAGCAGATGTGCAAAATGCAAAGGAACTACTATGATAGCATACAATGGAACTGAATGTCAATGTATCTGGCTTGTTATCTAAAACCTGACAATGAAACAAGAAAAGACATCAGAGTGGATAATTAGCTTTCAAATTACCACAATCTCTGGTGAAATAAGAGAAAGAAGGAAGCACAAGAATATCTCCATAATGCCTCACAACAGATGTAAAAGGCAAGCATCAGCGACTGCACAAGAAACATACCTTCGTTTGTTCATGTACTTTGCCCGATTTCTTTCCTTTTCTGACAATCCACTAGTGTCCTGCATCTGACTATCTGTTCCACCCTCTGCCTCATCCACATTCTCAGAGGTCAAACCCCGGGCAGTTCCGTCCGGATGCTCCATGGAGGAAGAACGATCAGACTGCTACAATATCACTCAAACTCTCAGCAGAACATAACACTGAAGTAAATCATTCATAGTATCCACAGAAATCTATGTTTAAAACATCAGCACAGAATGATTGAGAGCCAAAAACTACTGATCTCAGACAAAACCAATTCTGCTGATGCTCCCTCTGTTCAGTATTTCAGCATACCCCGGTAGCCTGTCCATCTGTCAATTTGTTCAGTGATTTATCTTTGACATACATTTTTCACATGCTCTGAGAAAGTCAATTTCTGGTCCAAGGTCAAACTCACATCGTGCACAGTAGCAGAGAAAGAAACATTAATTAGAGAAGCAGTGGTATAGATTAGGAAAGTTGATTTTAGAAATCTGTCCACAGTTACCAAGCCAGATGAACTGGACTTTCTCAAAGTTCAGCCGTAGATGGTCAGATGACATCCAGGCACCATCACAGTGTGGACTTGTTTACCTGCTCCCGGTTTAAAAGCCATTCTGCTTGATGTGAAGTGGTGCTAAGTGCCCCAAAGCTATTAACTTAGCACGCTGTATTGGTTATTATGAGAAGCAAAAGATGGGAGTTCAAATGTGACAAACTGCAGATCATCTGATGAACAAATCGGTTCAGATCACAAGCCTGTAATAGACAACATGAAAATCAGACTAGGGATAGGAATCATCAAGTATGATATAAAGAAACTGACAGATGAAGACATCCCGTAAAAATATGACGATGACATAGAGAGGAACTGTATGATCAATGATCAAGGCAGCATAGAAGTTATCTGGTCAAACATACAAAAAGGAATACCAACAGCAGCCAAAAACACAGTCCCAAGAGCTCACATGAAGCTAAAAGACCAGTGGATATCAGATGAAGTGTTAGAACTCGTGGAGGAAAGAAGAAACATGGCCACACAACAAACTTACCAGAAGCAATTTAACTGGCTCACTAGAAAAACCAGAAGGAAACTACAAAGAGACAAAACTGGATGGAACAAAGCAGAGAAGCTGAGAAGCTTTCAAGATAAATAGAATGCAATAAGTCTAAGATAAGATAAAACTACTTAGTGAACAATTCGAACTCAAAGTTGCATCAATCAAAGATGTAAATGGAAAAATAGAAGACAAAGCAAGCATACAAAAGGGCTGGAAAGAACACCTTGAACAACTACTAAATGTCCACACAAACAATGACCCTATAGTTCTCACACAGCCGTCCATGAACAACACAGAATGACACTCAGTGCTCACAAACAACACAGAGTCTATGCCAAAATTTCTACAGGAAGAGGTAAGAGATGCTATCAACAAAATGAAAAAGGTTAAGACACCATGTATGGATGGAGTCACTATGGAACTACTTCAATGAGGGAAACAGTTGTTAAAGCTATGCATACCCTTGTTAGAAAGATCAAGCAATACCAGAAGACTGGGTAAAATCGACAATTATCCCAATATACAAAAGAAAAGAAGATCCGCAAGACTGTAAAATTACAGAGGCATTAGCCTACAGAGCATTCCAAGAAAAGTCTTCAAAATGGTACAAAAACAGGATGAAACAATACATGTCGAGAGAACACTTGGAGAAGAACAAGCCGGGTTCAGGCCAGGAAGAAGCACAATTGACCAACTATTCACAACGAGACAGGTACTTGAAGTCTTCATCAACTTCATAGACTTCAAACAAGCACTCGACAGCATATGCATGATGGAATGTGGAGAGCAAAAACGCAGGAATACCAGAGAAACTAATCAAACTTGTACAAGATATATATTGAAAATCATCAAGTACCAAAAAAGTAGATAAAAAGATCACCGAATACTTTCACACGAAAACGGAAGTACGACAAGGACGTATCTTATCACCATACCCATTTAACCTAGTACTCGAAGCAGTAATGAAACTCAGCACAAACAACACAGAGGCAGGAATCATGGAAAGATGGTGAATAACTTCCAATTTGCTGATGACATTGGCCTTCTCACTAGAAGTGGAACAGAACTACATGATATTACAACACGGATTGATGAAACCAGTAGAACATTCGGCCCAGTGATCAATGCAGAGAAGACCAAAACATTGGTTATTGGAAAAACCAAAAAGACACCAATAACTATCAGCATCTAAGGACAGCAGCAAAAAATCACACAAACACAAGAACTGGATGCACCTCACAAGCATTTGGAATAACGAACAGGCTATAGCAAAGCAGAGAATTAACAAAGAAAACCAACACACAGATATACGAGACGATGATACAACATATTCCACTATATGGCTCATAATGCTGGACAATGTGAAAGCAAGATGAGAAAAGAAATCTCACAGCAGAAATGAGTTGAGCACTGGACATGGCAAATGACCGAGGACAATGGAGAACATGAATTTGTACCCATCACTGCCAAATGGCTGGTATCAGAAACTGATGTTGATGATGATGACTGGTTAACATGCCATAGAAGAACTGCAGTGTAGTGCTAAATATTGAATTTTTCTGCATTATCCCTTTCTAAGTGAGGCCTGCTTTACATGCTGTATCTTACGGCATACCCCCAAACAACTTCCTGTAGTCTACTTTGCACCTCTGATGTCTGAAGCATGTTCTCCACTAAGCAGATAGTCTCTACAGCTAGGCCATAGACAAATTCCTGCATAACTGATGAGCCGCAACTCTCGTACAACAAAGAACTAGACTTAAATCAGTGGTTTTCAGGTTAGAATCATGTAGAAGATGAAATGTGACCATGGATCAGTCAGACTGTGTGGAACAAGAGCTTACTGTCTGAGTGGTTCACCCATAGATATATGAATGAAACCATGACAGAGGGTCACTATTGACAGAAGGAATATATAACATTTACGAGTGTATACTGAAACAAATTAAAAACTTTATGTATGGCATGGAGTCAAAGCCAGAACAGTTTTGTCAATTCTTGCTGGGAATTGATTGCAACTGAATGCCAGTCTTGTTTGGCTTTCACATGAACTCCAGATAAAAAATGACCTGACAATTCAACCAGGTTATGAAAATTACAAGCTCACAAGAGTCATAACTAAGACTGCTGTTTACATAAAGAATGACAGAGGTCTCTGTGTACTTTCTGTACACGTTTGTATGCATGAACACAATACAAATTAATGTTTATCATCCTAAATTACAGGCTATTATGTTGCAATCCCATAGAACTGGGATCTGTTCTTTAGACTGAGATGAAAACCACAGTAAAGCCATCACATGATATTGTTGCTTAAGCAATAGCATAATTTGCTATTATTTTCATTTAATACACTGCTGAGCCAAATGTTGGCAGCAGAGATAGAGGCCTCTACTGACTGGCTGACACCCATTGTAATTACTCGATTACCTGAAGTACAGTCACATCGAATGATTTTACGATGAAAACATAAATAAATATTTTACGATGAAAACATAAATAAATAACTCTCAAAACTGTATGATGAAAACATAAATAAATAACTCTCAAAACTGTACTCTTATTTAAATTTTCTCTTCAGCTAAAATTTATTACTTTAATGACTGCCACATGATCAGTAGCAAAAGCACCATAATATATATACCCTGGAAGTAAAAAAACACACCAAACTACCATGTTGACAAATTAGCCAAAACCATTTAAGTAATAACGAAAGCATATATTAGCACCCATAAAACAAAAAATGCTATCAGGCATTAGAGAAGGACATGATAAAACAGTCTCTGAGAGGCAAAGCACTGTACTTCCTTATCCTATCCTTCACAACAGCCTGTGTGATTTCTCTGTGAAACCACTCACAACAATATAGAGATTTCCACTATCAACTGAAGCCCTTACCAACTATAAGATTGCTCTGCAACGGACCACATACTAAAGTTGAAACTACAACACAAGACGAACTCGCACAAGATTTTGATAAATCCCTTGAAGGCAGACGTGCTCTGATCAATTATTCTGTTGTAAAATACTGCTTTAGCATTTGAATTAACACGAATTAACATGGCAAGCATACCTCTGAATTTATTCTCTGAATAACAATGTTTTCAATCTCATGAGCCATTTCTGCCTGATTGACGGTCACGCCTCCATCCGATGGCTGAGTCTTTAACGACACAGTGGATGACTACAATCAGACACAAAAGAACTTTAGGAGGTTTTAAATCTCAGATAAATCTTCAAGGCAAAAGATAAGCGACAGATATAAAAAAACATCTAAATTCAAATGTCTGATGTATAACAAGGACACTTACAAAACCAAAAACACAGCAAGTATACACATGCAAATCAAATGGCTTCTGTGCTTTCTCCTTCTATCAGGTCAATTGATTATCTTTCTTCAAACAAATCCATCAAGATGTCGTTTTACGGTGAAAAACCTTTCCCACGGCAACCACAATGAGTCAATAGCTACATACACTGAGCGAGAGAAATTAATTTCAGATGGAAGATCAAGCACAGCATATTAACATAGAAAAAACCAGGATCACAACAAAATCAACCCAAACTTCAGCATCATGTAATCAGACAATCGACACCATACAACACTTCGCGGAAGTAGCTCACTACTGATGACGATATACGACGTTATACAACTTGTAGGAATTACAGTCACATCACATGACTGTGAGCAACAAATTTCCACAATAATCTTTGCAACAATAATAACTCATCATCATCATCAGTTACTGACGCCAGCCATTTGGCAGCGATGGGTACGAATAAATGATCTCCATTGTCCTCGGTCAATTGTCAAGTCTACTGCCTCCCCCCCTTAGTGTTAGTCCAAGTGATGTTATGTACTAGAGACACATAAAACAGGCATTGGAAGAAGAACACACGAAATGGAACTGAGAAAACCTTTAATCTATGAGTGACCAATGTGACCCAGATTATTAGAAGCGGATATTTTGCAGACAATAGCCAAGCTCAGCATGTATACCAGGATGTGAAATGTCACAGCATTTTCAGCTGATTTCTACATGACTCCAAATTCAAGTCCCACAATAAAACACAGACACTATAAATATTTTTTTTATGATATTAAAGTTTGTCATTCAGTTGAAAAATAACCCTAACTTGTGTATAAACAATTAAACGGATCAGCAAATACCAGCATTAGTTATATGCAAAACAAACACGCCTAACTTTGAATGTTGTACCAGCAGCTACAAAATAACAACACAGAATATTGGTTGCACTTTATGCGCACTCGAGTCCAAATATTACTCAATCCATGTATACATTACATTCACGCGGCACATAATCTTCTCTCCCGCAGCTGCTATTACCAGCTCCATCAGCTCAAGGTAATTTCCCATTCTCTGTCCCCCTGGTGCAGCTTCCACAGTTGTCCCTGCTTTTGTTGTTTCTCGGTTGGACTACTGCAGCGCCATATATGATGGACTCCCAGAATGCTGGATTGAGCCCCTGAATCCTGCATTCTGCTGCCTGCCTTGTAGGCCGCATCCCCATGTTTGACAGAGTGTCTGCATATATGAAGGATGTCCTCCACTGGCTTCTTCTACCCACAGCTTACTGAATCTCTGCCTTGGTCCGGTGGTGCTTTGAGGGCTTGGCCCCTCCATGCCTGTTGGAGCTCTGCTGTCCCACCTCATGTTTGCAGTGTCAATGCTCTCTCCGCTCAGCTGCACAAGCTGAGCTTATTGTTCCATGCGCGTGGGTCACCATGTGTTAGCGCCATGCCTTCTCTGTGGCTGCCCCCATGACCTGGAATTGGTCCCCCATCATGCTCCCCAAATACCAACTGGTCATTTTACCTTGTTTCTTACTGTTCTCAAAACTGCGTTGTTCGACCGTGGGAGTGCTACTGAGCAGGAAATCTTGAAGGGGTGCTATATAAAACTGCTTTAATAATAATAATAATAATACATTTATCTGGCTACTTATACACCCGTCTTTCAAACATCTCACAAAGGCTCTGGTTTGTGACTATCTAACTGATCTGTAAAGGTGTGCCTGAAGATACACAGAAAATGTTTCTTGAGTGGTAAGTATATGGCAGAACAGTATGTTTGGCATTTCAAAGCTGAGCACCCAATTAACAAATCACGTACAGTTGTATGCCTGGTTAAGACCTGAAACTGCTTTGGACGTTTTCTTATCTTTCTTTCATATGAAGTATTAGCTATGACGTATTAACTGTGACACAGACCATGAAATAGCATGACTTTTTTAAACGCATCAACCTGCTGTTGAATATGTCCTATACCTGAATAACCTGCGGGGGGAAAGAGTTTTAAGTGAATTAAATCCCCTATCTGCAGTCCATCTCTCTTTCCACCTCAACACAGCCCCCTTAATCACACATCCATCAAATTCTTCAGACTCTGAATCTGATCACCACTCAATCTTCCATTTCTGTCCTTTCACTATTCCTACAGCACAAGGTCTATAATCAAATCTTTCCTACTTGGCGTCTGTATATCATCTTATTCTGTTCAGAAGTCCTGCTATTTGTGTTTCTCTCATCATCAGTTTTCTACAGATCCCTTTCACTGTGATCATTTATCATCGTCACTGGTTCAGCTGTTGCTCAGCCATCGATTTCCAGTCCAATCATCACAGGACGCTCATCCAGTTGCCTCACTGCTAAACATAACTCTCATGATCAAGGTAAACAAGTCTTGCCAGCAGTCATTTCAAAATAATTACATCCTTCAAGTTTCATCAGAGCAGTTACTTCAAAGTCAATCAGATTATGTCTTCACAGCCAAACCAAAGCCAATGAAATGCTAACCAGAGTGCAGCATTTATTGCACCTGCTCCCATTCAAAGCCAAGCTTCTAATGAAACTCATTTGAAATTGGACCACTGAGCTTTTGGTCACACAACCCACCTGTCTCTTACTTGTTTCAGTCTGCATGTTGCAGACGCACTGCTCTTATTTCAATGGCTTTCATGAGACAAAACTCAGGTCAGAACATCTGCAACTGGCAAGGCTAGGAAGAATAGCCATTGCTCTGCAAAACTGTCGTGAATACATACTTACGGCTATATGCAATCTCAGATCAGGACTACAGGCTATCGCAGATCAGGACTATGACTATACTGTGACTATAAGCTTTTGTAGATCTGGAATTATCTCAAACAATTAGTCTGATGATCAATCACTCAGTTATCCACCAAAAAGTTCATTCCCAACTAATCAACTCAACAATCATTGAAGTCAACAATCAAAACCTAAAATATCTAAATACAACAAAATAAATATAAATATAACAAATATATTGTTGTAATGCTGTCTTTATGAGCAAGAACAACCTTATAACAAGGTCATGCTATAACAAATTCATTTTCTATTGGAGAATTAAGTTTGGGATCAATATCCTGACTATGTTATGTCATATTGGCTATAATAAAACATTTATAAGGAGTCTCTACGGTGATGCTTTGACAAAATATTGTTATTGCTGCACAATATTGTTTAATTTGCCACAAAGACCATCTTATTGCAATACAAATATCATAGACATTGTTAACTCTATTATTTTATGCTGATAAACAATCAATATGGTGACATTGTAAAGTACTGTTTTGACACCTTCAAATGGTGTCTTTTGGACTCTATAAATTCTTTGTTTTCAAGTGCTGTATTGTACATGTTTTCGAATTTCCATCAACGACCTTTGATGTCATATGACAATGTTAAACTTTGTAATAAAAAATGCTTTGACACATCAACGCATTGTGTCTTTAACACTTTAATGACAACAGTATACTAAAAGTGACTGAGAAACCAATGCAGCTCGTTGTTAAAATGTTAAACACCCATCATATAAAATTGGCAAGCCACATGCAAGGCAAAAGAGAATCTTGAAACAACTAGATTGCTGAAACATCGAATCACCCTGTCTTTACTCCGCTGTCAGTTCTAAATCAGTCTGATGTTTCTCCTTTAACTCTTCCGCAGCAAAAGGAGTCGATAGTGACCAAATCACTCACTTCAAACATCATTCAGTTCAAAACCCTCATCTTCATGCACAACTGCCTTACTGGGTCTGCTCCATCTTACCTAACGAATTCCTGCACTCCAGTTTCTTCCTTGCCCAAGACGCTTCCTTGCGATCCTCGGCCCGTGGCCTTATGGTTGCTCCGTGTATGCACTCTTCCACAGCCAAATCCAAGAGCTTTGCCTATGTGGGTCCTTTAGCCTGGAACAGTCTTCCACAGTCCCTTTGCCAAGAGCTTCTTGCCCTCTCTCCTCTTCAGTTCTGTAGACGCTTGAAAAGCTTTCTTTTTGCTGGTGTGGCAGTGATGCGGGTCGAGAGCGCCACTGATTTGAGTGGCGCTATATAAATGTTCTGTTACAATTACAATTACAAAAAACGAGCCCATTGCATATAATTAGCTATATTTAAAGTTCCATTTATACATACACAAGTTTGGCAGCAGAGAATCTTGAAACAACTAGACAGCTGCAACATGTCTTTACTGCGCGGTCAGTTCTAAACCAGTCCGATGTTTCTCCTTTAACTCTTCCGCAGCGAATGCAGTCGATAGCAACCACATCACAAAAAACGAGCTCAGTTAGCTATTTAGAGTTCTCTTTATACATGTTTCATAGAGGAAGGGTTGTACGTTTCATAAAAAATCTTACAAGGTTTTTCCAATAGTTTGGTAAAGTTAGAAGGGCAAATTTGGTCGATGTTTTCGAGAACAATTATTACATGCGGGCATTTAAATTTTAAATGGCCATGTCGTCTTCTAGGTCATTGCCATTTTTCTGTAATCTGATGTTTTTTTCATCAGCCAAGTCCAAACAAATAAATTATATCATTCAATAAATGACAAAAGGTTTCGAGATTTGAAAACGGGTATCACTGGCGATGATGAATGTTATATGGGCCAACCTCATCATTGATTAGAAAAAACATAAGCCTATTTTTGGTCACTTCTGTGTAGTTTAAGTTTCTTAATTCATCAACGAAGTGAGAAATATAAAAATTTATCAGTTCAGCAATTTGCAAAGGCTCTCGAAAGAAATAGGCTACGTTTGATGAGGTGGACATTTTGGGATTGAAAGACGGCCACGTCGCCAAACTAACCATTGCAATATGTCATATCATTGGGTGGAAGAAATATAAGTTAATTTTTGGACTAAATTCACAATTTTTTAGCCCTTCGTCACCTGTTGCTACAAATTTCCCATAAAAGTGGCTAAATTTAGAAGTGGTTTTACTACATGTTATTCTGATTTTTTTACGAATTTCCAAATTATAATTTTTATTGTTTTATAATATTTCATATATTTATAAACTTTGAGGCAAATACTTTTAAAGACAGAATTTTTCAGAGCTCAGACGCCCTCAGCGACCCCTCCTTCCAGAGCTTCTGTAGTAGTTCCCTTGAAGAGGCGCTATATAAATCTTCGAATGAATTAACCTCTAGGTCTTTGAACTCAGCTTGGTTTTAGTATTTTGCATTTTTGTCTTTTTTAACAAATCAGTTCATTGCTAACGGTGTACAGTTCAATAAGAAGGCATATTATTCAGCCTGTAAGCTATTCAGCTATGCACTGCATCCTGCACAGGAGATGAAGCTGATTTGGGTAAGCCAGTGGCCAAATGTCTTATGATAATTACTGATAAGATGCTGAAGCATGATCTATGTAGACGGCTAAAACAACTGTATCATGGGATAAAATGTTCTGTATCATATGAGAAGATTTCATGGGAATTGTTTTCTGTTAGCATGTACAATGTGGACCCATTAACACAAAGTCACTGGGGCAAGCCATATGAAAACAAATATAAACCAGCCCATGCGTAAAAGGGATAATAACGAATAACCTAAAACATTCCCTCAATAAATCCCTACACAGTGCAGCATGCCTATCCACCACCCCTTCCTTTCATTCAGCATAAGTAAAACTTTTTACATATAGTTGGCCTGTGTCAATCGAGAGGTTGGAATTCAAATCCCACCAGCGCAAAAATTTGGTTTGAGATTTCTGCTCCACCTATGCCCCCTAGCCAACTCAGCTATAATGAGTACACTGACCCTACACTGTCGGTGGGAAGACGAGATGGCGAGGGAGAGTACTGGCCACCTGCCTTCATAAGCCGAGGCTAAGGAAATGAAGTCGCCAACACTTCATACAAATGGCTGCCTTTGGGCTAGCTTAAGGGACTGCTCTTCTTCTTCTTCAGCTGAGGCGATTAACTGAAATTCAATCTGTTCAACATTTGAACCAGCAAAATCATCACTAATATATTTACACGGGCAGTCAAGCGCATAATGTTCTAGACAAAGTTATGGGCCAAACAGAGCAAGACCTCCCCACAGCATACAGGAATTCAAAACTGGAAACATTAAATCACTCCTTGTGGCAGAGTAGAGATCTGCAACCTCGAAATAAGAAAACATAACTGAAAAGCTCAGCAGGTGCATTCTACGCTGGGACACAATCGAGGAAACAATTGTCCACAAAGAGCAACATTTTGTACTCAGTTATTCTGTGGAATGGAAGCTAAACTGCAATAAATCCTGTACAAACTCAGAAGTGTGGCCAAACCACGGAAATGCACTGATAGCATAACAGCCACAAGAAGACAAGAGCCAGACAATTAGAACACACACAAAAGCCAACCGATATGGTAGAGCAGTTGCATCACATACCAGGTGCGAGTACATATCCTCTTCCGACTGGTGATTCTGTTGTGGCTGTTGCTGCTGCTGTTGCTGTAATGAATGCGTGTGTATTTCTTCCATAGGAGGTGGAATCTCTACTTCAATGTCCTCATCGTCTTCGTCGTCCGTTACGATGCCCTTCGCAGCATCCTTTCTGCCAAGGCCACCAACTGCAATCGTTGAAGCAACTACGCCAGATGCCTTGCTGTCTTCTGCTGCACCGTCATCCTAAACATTGAAAACCATCAGCATTAACAATATGCAAGAGCAACCAAAAACAGAATACCCATCCTTAATAACTATCAACATGAAGACAGATAGTTGATTCTACCAATAACTGATAATAAAACCCAGATGGACATTCAACCCGTGTTTCTAGGTCCTGGACATGTCTGCTAAACCACCTTTGCCAATAAAAAAGCACCAAGCAATTTTCATTTGAAAGCAAAGAAACTGTAACAATAGATTTTTAAAATAAAATAGGCTACAATTTTCCCATTGGTTACTTATACACACATGGAACAGTTGTGAAGATAAGACATGAAAGTCAGTGATCTGTCTTGTTTGACGATCACTATGTTGAACAAAGACGAAATTTGGCAAATGATTTTAATTAATATGGAATTGGATGAAAAGTTATTTGAAGGACCATGCATTTATGGGTAGCAGCATCAACAGTACCAGTATCACAAATAGTATTCATAGTAATGATTTATATAATTTTAACATGATAATGACAATGGTGATGTTGGGCTACATAAGGCTGGTCAAAAATTTTACTGCTCTTCGACACAATAGATTCATCAGAGGTCATATATTTTTGTAGTTTTATAACAAGAATCATGGGCTCAGACTGTCACTGAATCCAACTGTCAAGCTCATAATTTCCAATAGCAACAAGAACTCCAAGTGCTACGATAGCGATGCCTGGATGTCAATAAATGGACACACGCATACTGAGGAATTTTCTTCCACTCAAGGGAATTGTAAAAATGCCTTAGCAATAGTTACTGGATGACAACTTAACCTGGAGATGCCTGGTTTGAGATCTATCAAGCCACACACAAAAAATCTGAGATAAAAGTTTGAAATCTTTTCACCTAAATGGCAAGCCACACCTTAATCCTCTGCCTGTCCAAAACATAACCACACGAGAAGTTCACCCGCTTTCCATCCACACTATGAAGTGAGTGTTGAAAGAAGTAATGGTACATTAAAAAATTATGGAAAACTTGTTCCTTAGACAACTTCCTCTTAGCCTTTTATACAGAGACCCTCCTTCTTCAGGGCAGCATGCATCTCCAATCACTTGGACTTTGCTGTTTTGGTCTTGGACTTTGGTGTTTTGGTGGCATTTGTTTATCTCAACCTGCAGGCTGCAGTTACAATTTGAAACTTCTAAAGTATTTACGAAAACTCAGCAAAGATAACAAGCATGGACTCAAGCTATGATCATCTCTGCTGTGACCTAATCTGAAGAAACATTAGATTAGTAACATACACTTAGTTATATTTTATGTTTATTAGTAACATATATTTATTGAAAACATTGGCAGAATGCAGAAGGACAGCGTGACGAAACACGTTTGCCACATTTTTCCTGTCATATCTAAAAATTATATGCACATACAAATAGTTAAATGACACAGACTTACTCAAAAGTCATTTCAAAACAAATTTCATATTTATACAGTAGTTGATGAGATATATTATTTTAATTCTTAAAATGGACTAAACCCCCACCCCCAATCTAATGAGGCCAGAACAGGGGTTAAAAGTAGCTGGTAGCATGCAAAGGGTTAAAGATGCAAACCCTGAAGGCCCAGATTATTACATCATGTAAGCTGGTGGTATCAGTCCACATTGAAATTCATAGCATGTAGGGCTGGCAACTGAGTATGACTCAGGGCAGATGGAGACAAGTTACCATCCTCATACAGAGCATAAACAGCTGTCAGAATTCACAAGAACAACACCTAAAGCCACAGCCTACACACAATGCACAGTACAAACCCACAGACAGCAGTGTATGAAATGATCATTGTCTGACTGAGCTGGCCTCGGTGAATTAATAGCTTTCACAGCAGTTACACAATCAGTCAAAAGTTCAGTAGGACGCCAACTCTAGACTATTATGTAGTATTCTGACACCTCTAAGTTTCAGAAATCCCAGTACCTAATTAAACAATTGAGGTTAGTACCATATGGCAAGGTTTAAAAGCACGCATTTATTAAACTTTCATTTGCTATACAGGAAGTTCACAGAACTGTTCTGGGTAAACCCAAGATCAAAGAAATATAGCAGACCCCATGATAGGAGAAGAAGGATGAGACTGACAATCTGACATGAGGTGAGGTCAAGGTGACCACCACCTACCATTTACAAAAATTCTGATACACAAATAAAAGTTTATGTACATTTTGAGATACTTATAGACCATTCTTTAAGAACCCATCAGTCAGAAGCCTACAACTGAGGCTTTTGCATCACTTCAGAAAGTTACTCTTATATTCGGAGTTCCTCTTACTTTAAAGGCAAGAAACGACCAGCACCAATCAGATCCTCCTCAAGGTTAGTATCAAATGAACACAATAAACAATAAACCCACTACCATCATTTGCCTGATTATCTCTAGGTCTAGACAAAGCCATACATACATATTTAATTTACACTTAAAGCACGCCTATGATTAAAGAATGATGTTCAAACGCTTACGCATGCAGTCATGCATCTTCCCAATTCCACTTGGGACATTGGGGGGGGGGATCATCCCATTCTCTAAAGAAACAAACCCTAGTCATAAAACTCAGGCAAGTGTATGCTTATTTTTCAAGGATGTTCCATGTCTGAAGCCATGCAGTCCTCAGTTGAAATTAGGCTTACCGGTAAACTACTTAGACTAAATCAGCATTGATTAGACATTCCACTGCAGGGTTGTCAAACACATGTGGACCATGATGGGTTCATGATCCAGCCTTTCAAGCCTTTCAAAATAGTTTTTAGTCTAAATTACAAACTGCATACTTACTAACAATATAAGCATCTTGGATGATAATTTATGGCTAAATGACTTGGAATTTTCGGTTGACATATTGGTCAAAACATGTACGAACGAATAGTTGTATTTTTTTTATAAGTCACAGCTTATTTAAAAACAGATAAGCTTAAAAATGTGTGCGTTTCCTAACACTGCTTACCAGGCCTGCTGAAACAGCAAACCATGCCAAGTATTCTGAATTACTTGCAAATCTCTTGGATGAGTTCATACACAGAGCTACAGATTTCAAAGAATATCATGTGTGATATGAAGCAAGTTGGAGATCCATTTGGAACAAATCCAGCAGAAAAATTGGGGATGGAACTTGCTGACAATCAGAATGACAGTCAATTGAAGAGAGCTTTCCAGGGGCATAACCTTTTTTTATCATTTTACAGACAATATGTATCTCCACAGACCTTTCCAAATCTGTCTTATCTTGCACTTAGATATATAGCCCTATTTGGCAGTACATATCACTGTGAACAGCTTTTTTCTAGAATGGCAAATATTAAAACAGACTCAAAACCACTGCTAGCGCATGGACAGGAGAATGTTTAAGTGAACTATTTAGAATAGCTACATCAACTGTTCAAACAGATATAGTTTACAAGTGCAAGCAAAACAATGTCAAATATCTCATTAGCACCAAGTCAATTGAAATATCATTGACAGACACAGCTATGACTAGAATAACTATTCAATACTCGATATAGGCATGAAATAAATGAAACCCTTTTTACCTTAAAGAAATCCATACCAGAAACAAGTAGTTCCAAAGTATATATTTACATTTTCATTTCATTTATCTATGACGTCAATTGTATATTGAACCTGTACACGCACTTAAGAGCCAGACACCACCTCCATTCTATCAGTAGCTTGAAGGAAAAATCACTTAAGCAGTTCATATGTTCTTAGGACTCCCAGCAGGCTCAATATTTTACGTCTAATACATTGAATACCTAAAGTCCTTCATCGTCCTACATGAACTTTTCATCCTATTAATAAAAAAAACCATACTAAATGTGCCATGCTAAAGTTTTATAACCATAAAATTTTATATGAATTCATAACACTGTAGAAGTCTAGCCTTTAAATCCAAATGCATACTGGTAAGCTTACTAATGGCATGAATCAATTCTAAAGAAGTGTTCCGAATGTAAGATGAAACAAGAAATCTACCTTTTAGAATCGTTAACCAAGGGAAACAGATCGCCAATTATCCAACATTAAACAACCAAAAACAAACAACTGAGAGCTACAGCTTAGCTTATGTCACACTGGATGTCAAATGAGATCCATTTAATAACTCAGTTAACTGTATGGCAGCTACTGATATCACTGGCCCTGACTAAGCTACAGCCCACCAGCTGATCTAGGGAGTAAAGCCTGGCCTGTCAATAACTGGCTTCACCAGCAGATAGGCCTAGCCCACTCTATATCACATTCACTGTACCCACCCAAACAGCTTGAACACTGCACAATATTTTACAAACAACAAACAAAAGCCACAACCATACACTCTTAAATACTCTTACAAACCACAGGCTAGTCAGTATATCATAACTCTCTGTACCACACTCTTCTGGAATACGAACTTTCAGACTGCTGCACTCTGTACTCCAATACAAACATTGATCTATCAACCAGCCAATGTTAGCTGTAGATCATAAATAGGTTTGCATAAGAACTTATAATTAAGAGTAACAACATCCTGAGTGACTCCTCTCACCGAAATTACAAATCCACATGATAAGCATCAGACATGCGTAGTTTGGCTATATATATGTCAAGGTGAATGCTGGCAAGTGCTGTCTGGTGAATAATAAGAGAACTAAAAGGATGTTTAGAAAAGACAGTATGTTGGGATAAATGCTAATGGGAGCAACAGATTCTGCCCAGAAGTGACTACCAGCGTACAGAGTATCAGGGCAGGGGAGGCTAGTAGACACCGAACCCTTAATATTTGGATGAAAGAATATTAACAGAAATAGAAAGAGGAAAAGAAGGTGATGATTAGAATAGAAAGGATATTGCAAGATCAAGAGAGTTGGAGAGAAATGAACAGTCAGCTACACAGGTGTAGAAGAAAGCTATCAATTAAGCAAAAAGACAGAGCAGAGGTAAATACATAGCTAGACAGTTATTAATAAATATTGAACATCAATGTTTAGGCAGACAAGAAGGATTGATCTACTGCCAGGTCAACTTTTATATAACGTCAACTGTGATAATTTATAGAATCCTGACACTGAGCTGGGCAGGATGTTTTGCAATATGATGGCCTTACCAAGTGCTACAGATAACCAAACAGGACCATCCCAAAGAAGGCATTTCCCAGAACAAAATTAAGTCATTTTTTTCTAGAAACATGGACTGCAATTATAAATCCACACAGTTATCTGACCACAGAAGTCAGACACCAGTGAAAAATCATAAGACATGCTAAAAGAAACTATTCTGGAATAGGACAAATGAAAAGATACTTTTTCAATACACACAACTAATTTTTTGGCTAAATTAAACACTAAATTAGAGTAAAAGTAAAATATGTAACATAGCTTTCTGTGCCATTAACCAGTGCCTTGCAAACTTTCTGATGCTGAATACTGGTAATTCTTTTACAAGCCTTATTGCAGACCCACTTTTCAACATCAGCTTTCGGACATGACATGTTAGATTAAAATTTAGATGCAACATTGTCACTGTTTATTACACCTTTGTTGCTGTTGCATGTTTAAAACTGTTTATTCATGTATGAACACTGTGTCATGTTCTCATTTTTAATGTTTTACACCGCAGACAATTTAACATTTTATCTGAGCAATATCAAAATTGTTATTCCGATTATCATTTCATGGCCCGGTAACCAATCACTCACGAACTGGTATCAAACCACAGACCACAGTTTGAGTAGCACTGCCATAAACTTATCACAAACATTAAAACAAAGTGTCAGTTATTATTATTATTAATTAGTAACTTCTATTGCGCCGGTGTCTAATGCACAAGGCATCAACCGATGGCACACCAAAAGCAAGCCGTAATCAGGTCAAAATCCAGAATGTCAGTCCGTAAGACAGAGAGGCAGCCTATGGTGGATAAGCAATTTGAAAGAGGTAAGTTTTAAGTTGAGAACGAAATGACAAAAGTGACTGAGCAGAGCGAACAGACACAGGAAGAGTTCCAAAAAGTAGGTCCAGCAACCGAAAAAGCTCGTTCACCAAGAACAGTTCTAGACTTAGGTATAACCAGACAAAGATAATCAGATGACCTAGTTGAATAATGATAAGTCTGGGGAGAAAGAACTGATTTTAAGTATTGTGGCTGGCCAGAATTCAAAGTTTTAAAGTTACATATATAAACACCTACAATTTACAGGCAACAGAATTTCACTGGACTTAAACAATCCAGATTTACTGCTGACACTGAAAATGCATAAAATATTTAGCCACACATTTCTTAATGATTTCAAAGACAAAGTCACAAAAAAATATAATTACACTCATCAGCATAAAACAGTACATCACTAGGGTCCTTAAAATTTTAAATCTCATAAAAAGACACTTCAATAACTGGCAGTTGGCTGAGATTCAGAGTGTTATGCACTGACAGGCTCTGCATTCTTTTGACAAGGACTTTGAAGGCCATTAAGTTAAAGTGATTAAATTATAATGATTCTCTGAACAAGACTAAACCCACTGTCAGAAGTGACAATAAATAAATTTTGACCTGTAAGCTTAGAATTTAAGGTTAAAATAAAATAAAAAAAATACAAATGCATATCAGTTTAGAAGACTGAGGCAATATGAATTCCGTATATAGCTAAAAAATACAGCTAAACTGAATGCCATCACACATTTATTAAGACCTAACTTTCCAGAGGCCACATGTTTCTTGCTAAATGGCTTTACGTAAACAATCTTAACATGGCAACAGATTGACTCTCATACTGTTAATTCCACTTCAGTGCATATCGGCTTTCCACATGACAGCACTCAGTTTGGATTGATTGATTGAAAACGTTGCGACATACCTAGTAGAAAGTGTTCAGCAGTAGACCAATTCCAGGATCAGCCACCATCAGAAACCAGGCTGAATCTGACATCTACACTAGCACTGTCTGAGCTCAGGTTTAGTGGCGCCATAGCGAGTACAATGCAATGATGACGATGTCAGCTATGCCAAGGGGTCAATAATTCCTTAGGTGCATGCCAATTAAAGCAAAAACCTCCTTAGAAACACCCCACACCCCAAATTCCACAACTGACAAGAAAACATACCTTCAGAATTAGATTAGAAACCCCGAATGGCCAACTGACGGCATTTAAGAATAGCAAATACGAAATTACGAAATATGATATTGCATCACCTGTTCATTTTCTTTGCCTAAAGTTCAGTTCAGGCCTCAGAACATGCTTAAATTCCTAATTATGGCTAAACCCCTTCTGAAATAATTTAACAGAGACAACACACAAATGGCAAGATATAATAGGCATATTTGCTATTAAGCTGCTAAACTAGGTCAGATCCAGCCACAGCAGTAAAACAGTTCTCATGCGCAAAAACTAACTGGTGGTCAAAATTTCAGAGTGAGAAATCAGCTTACCATTTCTCTTCCACAAATGATATTCCCCTCTAAATTAAGCCTCAGATCTATCAAGCTCTTTCTATTCAAACTAAGCAGTCAGCCAACCTAAACTCTCTAAGCCAGGTAAGTAAAACGTAATGCCAGATAGCAGTATGATAAGATTGCTAAGTACATAACAGTCAAATAGAAGTGCTTACACAGTACGATAAGCAAGATAGTATGTATACAGTAACACAGCCAAGGCCAGCTCAAAGGTGGCAATGGCTTGTCAAGACAATGAAATTGAGTGCTAGGTTAGACTTATGGCTCAACAGAAACACATGGTTTCGGATTGGCTGTTTGGAAACCCGCTGCTATAAAAAAGAAACTTAGCACGTAAATGGACTGAACTTCAAGAACGCTGAAAAGGTTTTACAAGTCTATTCATACCACAACACAATCTACTTGTATGCAGATCAGAATATAGATCAGTTAATTTGTAGAGAAAATTTCAGATTGACCTTTTAAAGAACACCGATTGTAAAACTCTCTGTTGCACCCAAGTCCCTTACGATTAACAGTAGTCCATCATCTTTGTTTTTCTGTAGTGATGAAGGATCTTACATGATAAATCAATTAAAAAAACAATGACTGAGGTTACACATTCAGCACACAAAAAAAGATAAAAATGTACACATATATGCATAGTGAAAACTGTTCTGCATTTTGGCGATGTCTCCCCCTCCCACCCAACTTTAGATGAATTTAAATGATTAAAGACCCCTAAAGTGTGCAAGATTTATAACCTGTCATACACTGGGATAATGGGAGGTCTACTAGTTGATTTGATTAGAACAGAACTGTAACTCAGTTTAGACAGATCAAAGATACAGAGTCAGAGGAATCAAAGCCTCCTACCATCTCAGGCTGAAATCAACATGGCTAAGCCGTTCTGCCTGTGTTTTGCTCACAAACAAGAGATGTAAAAACTTGAAATTCCATACATGACAGACTGAAAATTAATTAACAGCATTACATATCACATGAGGCCAAGAGGTTCGCTCAGTGCAAACAACTTCTGCTCCCTCCAGATACAATGAAAACCCTGCAAAGTCTTATAACAAATGCTATGCTAATGATGTACAAATTTCAGGATATCAGAGTTTTATTAATTGGAAATTTATGTCTAAATAAAGTCAGAGCAAATATCAGACTAGGATTCCAACAAGGAAGGAAGGTTCCTTGTAAAATAAAGGCCAAGGTCATAAAGATACAAATGAAAAATAACATAAAAGTGGACTGAAAACTGAAAAAACCAACATATGATGGATACCTTATGAATGATGGACAGCAGAAGCAAGCCCAAACATACTAAACAATTATCTCATAAAACTGCGACTTATACTGCTACTGCTGCTGAAGTCACATCAATATAATCAGCATCATCTTCACCACAACCACCACCACACCCATCATCAGCACCACCACCACTGCCATCACCACCACAATCATTAAAAAGTTCCAATTTTCTGATGAACTAAAATAATAAACTTTATTTATTTACTTAACATAATATCAACGACTTTAATATATGCCACTTAAAGGACAGCACAGAAAAAGCTATTCCAGCTTAACCAAACACATGAAGGTTAAACAGTGTTAGCACTGGATATTGGTATATATAGTCATATACTTGTCTGTACACTTGTGTACAGGAATTCTAGATTAGACTGTAATTGCCAGCAGATGAACATCGTAAGTGGATAACTGTAGCCAGAATAAACGGATTCTTTCACTAAGCAGATACTGAACTGGATCAACGCATATAGTATAAACTGTTTGGTTAAATATCACAGCTCTGTATCCAGCTTAATATGTGCTAAGCATACTTCGCTCATAATAATAAAGGGTTGTATCAGATGAAGGCACTAGCATTATAGCAGTACAGATGTAGGAGTTATCTGTGAAAACCAAAGTCACACTTAGAAGACAATCTTGAAGCCAGAGTGTTAAAGCTACTCTGGGGAAGATTTTACAGCTTAGCGATCAACTGTTGATAAGCATTTGTATTTGCGAAATTATGAACCAAGCACTCTGTCACAATGAGAGCAAGCATTTGGGTGTGTGTGTGTGTGTGTGTGTGTGTGTGTGTGTGTGTGTATGTGTGTGTCTGTGTGCAAGAGCCTGCCACTTTTGGTTATCTGACCAGATGAACTTGTCCATAATGAATGTCTACACCAGCTAGGTTATCGGCTGCCATGCTTTGAAGTACTTACAATATATATATATATATATATATATATATATATATATATATATATATATATACATACATACATACATACGTACATACGTACATACGTACATACGTACATACATACATACATACATACATACATACATACATACATACATACATACATAAGTACACTACTGCTAATGAGTAGGAGTTCTGAAACACAATGCCGGTATCAAAAGTATTTTTAGCTTCAGCCTATGCCCACCCATGAGCAAATACATGTTCATAAATTAACCAAAGAAGTGCCCTGAATTACCTTCTGAAAGGGTCTTCATACACGTTATCTTTAAATTACATCAAGCTGCATCACCCACGCATGAATAACCAAAAAAAATATCAGAATACCAGAGCACTTCATCTGAAAACAGAGTGCCAATAAAGGCTTATCCACTAAAGACACATTATACTGGTCTCAGAGAAACATAGTTAGACAAAAATGAGTTGATGCTACAAGGAATTAACAGTAATAATGAATGCTCCAGACTAAAAAATATTTAACAACCTAACTACCTTAGCCAACAAAAGAAAAAGTACTTAAGAAGTACTTACCAGTAACAATAATTAATCAGGGAAGTCAGAAGGCTCAGCTCAGTGAAGTTAGTTTTGTAGGAGGAGGAATGGATCACAAAATAATCAGTAATATGAACACAGTATTGACATATGGTAGTATGAAGCAACAACCAATTGGATTCCATTATCTTAAAAAAACACATACAGTTAGCAAATTAGATTGCCCTCACCAGTGCCATGTAGAACTTGCTCATCTTTTTCTCAGCACGAGTAGCTTTGTCCAACTCCTGTGACACTTTTTCGGGTGAGTTCTTGTCCAGTTTGCTTTGGCTAAGCTTGCGAACTGGATTTGTCAACCATTTCCTAAACATTCCAAAAAAGCAACAGGAATAAATAACAGGCATAATTAAAGACAAATAAGACAAGTTAACTGCAGAGGAGAATATTACAGATGCAAAAACTCACACAATAACCAAAGGACAAAAATCAACTGAACATCTATTGCCCTCAAAATCAATGGTACTTGATTTATTTGACCAGTTGATTAAGAGTGACATCAACGAATACTGTGGAATGAATTAAACCACGAATGAATAATTAGTTGAAAAGGTACTCATATATTTCAGTTGCATGTGTACGAAGTGCCTAAAATTTTCTGTTTTACACTATTATCATCCTTTTCTGATCCTAGTAATTTATTTAATTTACATTATATACTTATGGCATAACTCATTCAAATGATATCAGCTATACTTACAGTACCCTGTTTTAATAAAACTTATAAATACAGCTTACTCTTCACACAAAGTAATCATTTACCAGAATTCTGCAAATATTTTAACCTTAAGTAGCTGAGAACATATGCAGGTGAATCTAGAAATAAAGATTGCCAAAACATGAAGCATGATGAGATAACAGGACAGCTTCCATTACCTGAATGATTCATCACCAATCTCTCTGTGTCTGCCATGCCACTGTTCACATTACACAATTCCTTAGACTTTCCTATGATAAACAATTACATCTTAAAGTCCTCCACACTTACCTAAAACTACTCCTTGGTTTGTTACTGGCCGGAGAAACAGATCGAACAAAGTTGCCATACTGATCCTGAATGACGTGAGTCATGTCTAGAACATAAGGAGCAAGACAGAAACAATTAGAAGTTTATAGTCACAGACTCAGGTCAATAAGCTGCATGTCTTTGATAATATTTAGTAGTTAACAGGCATCGTACTATTAGGTAGTCATAATCCAGAGATGAATGCCCAAACTTAATCTCCCCTGGCATTCCAGTGGTCCATAGTTGTTGCAGCTGGGGTCACTGCCATCATTTTGTAAGCTGTTTCACCTACAGGTTATACAAGCCATAGCAATTAGTGAAATTACTGAACTTTGTAGCCAGTCAGTCATTCAGAACAAATTAATATGGTACCTTCCATCAGTAGTTGCAGCCAAAGAATAATTACATTATTTTGGTCTAACTATTCAATATCTAATCCCAATATGAAGCAGGGTGACAGATTGATCATATGAACAGTTGCATCTGCTGTTTATCAGCATCAGTAGTATAACCAGCTGCCACACTGTTCTATTCTCATGCTGTGTATTTACACACTCTTGGTTATTAAATAATGTCACATATTTAAACTTCCCTTCCCCTCAGGCTTCACAATTTACATATTTCAATACCTTCCTCCTTTCAGGATACATCCTCTATACATTTCAACACTTCCATTTTCAGGATATGTCATTCACATATATTATCACTCACATACTGAATGCACATTGCACCTGTGGCACGCAAAGGGTTAATACTCTTTGCCCGCCACAGGTGCAGTATGCAATATTGCAACACAAGAAAACTTTCAACTCGTGCCACCAGCGCAAATTGCGACATTAGAGGTATGCTTACTTAACCCTTTGCGTCTCATGCCATTTTAGTCCTGCGCTACCGGGAATTTCTGGCCATACATACATGCATACGTACATGCATACATACATGTATGCATACATACATACATGCATACATCCATACATACAGACATACATGCATACATACATGTATGCATACATACATGTATGCATACAAGTATACATACATGCATGCATACATGCATACATACATACATACATGCATACATACATGTATGCATGTATGCATACATACATGCATACATACATAATTACATACATACATACATTCAGACATACATTCATACATACATGTATATATGTATGCATATATGTATGCATATATGTATGCATACATGCATGTATGTATGCATGTGTGTATGCACGTATGTTTGTATATTCATGCAAACATAAATACATACATTCATACATGCATGATCAACAGTCCTATGATCAATGGTCCTAATGATCAATGGTCCGTGTGATCAAACGTCCTGTGATCAGTAGTCCTATGATCAATAGTCCTGTGATCAATGGTCCGCAATCGTCTGGGCAATGACAACGAACCTTGTCAAACCTTGTATAGGACGTACGCCGTACATCATAAGGTAGCGCGGCTGTCCAAATCATGACGTACTGCGTACGTCATAAGGGACGGAAGGGGTTAAGTAGCTGGCAGTTGGGGAACCAACACTCATCCTAACAAAGTTCACTACTACTTACTGTAGGGTGATAAATAAGCTAAAATGTTCCCATTGGTTATTTATACATGCATGGGACAGTTGCACAGATATCAGACTTGAGTTGGCTATCTGAAACTGTTTCATTTTACAACCACAATGATGAGCAAAAATGAAATCTGGTGTTAGGTGTTGGATGAAGAGTTACTTTTGAAGAATTTCAAGCATTTATAGTTATTAGAAGGACAAATAAACTAACGATTAATAGAACTTTTCAAGCGATAATAAAAGTGATACCGGCAACAATGTCAGGCAATGTCGCTTCAGTGGCACTAGGATTTTCACCAACCTCCGATAAAGGCTGGCCACAAAATTTAATGAAAAGGTTTGACCCACTTGCCAATACAATAGATTTGTCAGTGTTCCTTATATTAGCATAGTTTAACAATGAGAAACAATGGTTCAGATTGTTGCTGAATCTAATCTTCATGCCTGTAATAGAGCATAAAAAAAATGCAGAGCACCAACTGCTGTGCTAGCGATGCCTGGGATGTAAAAAAGTGGACATCAGGCGGATTTATTACTTTTATTCTGCTGTAGAGTATTCTAGATTTGCCTCTGAATAGTTAACGAATGACATAATTTTATCAGGACATGCCTGGCTTTGGATCTGTCGTGCACCCAAAAAGTTTGATAATTTTGAAGTCTTTCACCTAAGTGGCAACTCCGAATTAGGCTTATTCAAACTTCATGCTTACACTTTAACTCTATCAATAGCGATTATAACATGTTCACTCCTAAGAGGCAAAAAGGATCAACACAGCCCACAAAATCCTGTGAGAGGCACACCAAAGGCTAAAAATATCTGGCATACACAGTTAACACTTTCCTCTTCCAGAAAGTCATTCTCATATTGCGCACAGTCTCAATAAAGCCAATAAAGTGCATTGCTTTCAGTGATTTTTACTTATGCTTTACAAATGTTACTTTTCACCACTGCTTCAATTTCTAAAATAGGTTCAAATATTTGACTCAGTGGCCTAGAAATTGGGCCAAAGCTATCTCATGTCATGAAGTCTATGGAAATCTTGCAAAATTTACATCATATGTTACACTTGATTACCGTCAGAATCTATGGTTGAAATGCTGCCATCTAATCCCTGAGCACTGACAGCAGCTGGCCATGGATTTCCCAGCTGATCATACTCGACAAGGCATGGCTGGCTAGTGGACGAAAGACTGTCATGGTCATTGTCGTCTGCCGTTGAAAGACAGGATGAGGAATGATCGTCAGCCACTGACATCTCTGTTGTACTTGATAACTTCACAGCAAAAGAAGAAAATACAGATGCTAGACTTCAAGCCTTTGTAGATCACCTAAACTGAACAGATTCTCAGGATTTCCTCCAAAAATGGAAGGAAAGATGCAGCCTAAGAGTTCCTATGGCCACTAACCTATAGCACTGACTCATGTTAAAGTCGAGCTTAATATTTACAAGAAGTGCCTAAATCCACCAACCTTTAGCCTGACCCCTGTTCATATAACTGAGCATAAAACAAACAGTAGCAGGAATCACCAACCTCAACATGACTCATGCTGAAGTTACTAAGCATTAGAGCCTAGAGTCACTTGGCTTGTCTCATAGTAAAATCACTGAGCATTGATCAAAGCCTAAAGCCACTAAGTTACTCTTCCTGATTCATGCTGAAGTCATGTACTTTAGAACCTAGAGCTACTAGAAGTAACTGCACATTGCGCATTAGTGTAATCAGTACTCGGCCTCACTCATGCTGAACTCATTGAGCATTAAAGCATAGAGCCACTAACTAACCTTAGCTTGACTCATGTTGAAGCTGCTGCCAATGCCACTGCTGCTGCTGTCAGTAGTGGCAACTGACAGTGTAACAGAAGTAAGTGATCCACCACATTGTGTCGTCTGTTCAAATGACATATCTTCCAATGATGTGTTGTCGTCCAGTTCTCTATAACACATAAAAAAGACAGAATGCTCGTATCAAATAACAGCGCTCCAATTATTGGAAGGCATCAGTTTACAGAACTTCTGGACTAAAGAACAGACTACTGACTGAAACTCTGTTCCTCTTGAATACCAATAAAGAGTGCAATAGAAATTACACAACACAACAAGCACCTGCAAGTAGACCAAATCAATGTAATGAACAAACCTGCTGGCTCTGTTTGACTGGAATATCTTTGGAGGCGGTGGCTTCAGAAGAGGAACCTTGGCCAGTGAGTTATTAAGAGGCTCTGAGTGCAATACGAACTGTCTCTCGTTAATTAGCTCTCGCAGGCGTTTCACCCACAACTGCTTCGTTTCCAGAGAAGAAGCCTGGTTAAACAAACAAAACAGAATCATCCTTTACGCCAGAACATTTTCAACGTGGGTAGGAAATCCAAAAGGTTAAACTAAACTGCTTTGAGTCAGGCTATCTTTAGGTCAACTACATTGGCACATGCTTGCATTCCATTACACTGGAATTATCACAGCACTGGTAACAGCACAAGATTAACAATTATGTGAAAGCAACCAAGTTATGGGTACTGGAAGACAGATGTTTAGCTCAATAATAACTTGTGTATATCACATTTTGAACTATTATACATTACCAAACAATTATTGTATGATAAGTTCTGCTTTTACATCCAACATATATAGCCTGTCAAGGTAATGATAATTCTCATGCCAAGCCAGAAAGTAATTTCTTTGAAATGAAAAATCGTTTACAGAATGTAAATTGAAACTATTGTTTTATCATATCTAACCTTTAGGATAATTTTGTAGTCAGATATTGGAATACGGTTTCCTGACCACAGAGCAAATTTACATTCGTCGCCTTCTATGTGCTCAGTCACTCCAATTTCATTTGTCTGAAAACAGTTAACAAAGATATAGAATCTCATGATGAAGAAATCAAATGCCACTATATTTCACCATACCAGGTGTTATTCTGTTCTCTTTTGCTGGGGTTGGGCTGGAAGCACCTCTCAATAGAGGAGCTACATAAGTGCTTACATACTACCTGTGGTCCTTTAGGTCCTTGATGGAGCCGAGTCCTGAATGCTCATATTGGTCATAGAGAAGAGAATGCCTTTCAACAGTGATGCCTGAGAAGAATCTTGCACATCACTACTGCAGAAATTCTCAGGGACACGGGACAGGCCTGGTCTTGGAGATGATCAAAACTAGAAGACCAGATGTTTATTTACTTCGGCATGGTTCAGTGGCAGGCAGGACCATCAAGAAACCGGAAGAGAGCAGTCGAATGACCTAGGCACAAATGAACTCAGATAGTGGATGCAGGTCTTCACCAACTAACTTGGACACAGACTGGAGATGAGCCCAAAAACTAGACAATTCATAGAGTCATGGAAATGGCAATGCTCCAGAGAGGGCATGCCTCTGATGATTATGATTAATACAAAAAACACTAGAAAGATACGACAAGTAGGCTAGTAAATAATGAGAAAGCAGAAAAGAAATTCATTGCAGCTATCTAATTCTCTCAGAATGAAAATACTGTGTATAAGAATGACACTGCTAACAAATGATACAGCACACCACAATATACTAGTTCACCTACCATGAACTTCATCTTGTACATGTATTTTGATTTTCCAGCATTGTCTTTAACTTCCTTTGCCACCAGTAGACCGACTTCAAACATGAAAAGATGGCGCTCACGGCCTTTCTTGATCAGCTGTTTTGGATCCCACGCCATAAAGTTATCCTGAAGCAGAACTTCTCCCAAGGCATCTAGGTTACCCTGGACACAAACAAAACATCTTACCAGTGTACAATAGACTTTCTGAATATAGAGAAACATTTGCAGATTTATCACATATCATTTTTGCACCTCGAACTAAATTTCTGCCCTATTTATAATACTACGATTATTATTAATAATATTTCTCAAAAACTTTTTCGTACTTGAAGGTGTGAAGGAGTTTGACTATGATTTCACTCAACTGATGCTTTATATATTATGATAATTTAGTGCTCTAGAAGAATATTAGATTAGATTAAACATATCATAAAATCAATCTGAAGAAATTAAAAGTAAAAGGAGGAATTGTAATATTATGGTTGGGGAGAAATTTTAAAAATATGAATGCAACTGAGAAGTCACTGCAAACACAGAAATACTGTGACAAGAGACAGACAAAGCTTATGCTGCATGATAAATGTTATTTTCATCACACAATTTGAACAGGCATAATTATGTTCAATAATTATAACTGTTTGTCAAAAGCAGTTCCTTTGTAAACGGCCATAGCACCATTAGGAACTGAAAACTGATAATCATGTCCAAAATAAATAATAATAATAATATTTATTCTTTAATTAAGCGCCTGCAAACGCACTGCGCTGTACATGTACATGTTATGCGATAAATCTTAACTACTAACAGAACAGACAGCCTGCAATACACGGCGCAAATTGCAGCCTACAAAGCATGTCCACCTATGGGACTCGATCTCTGTACCTCTCGCACTCTACGCCAGATGTTATCCAATGCGCTATCGGGCCCCCCAAAACAAACAAAACATTTATGTTCATACTGAAAAATTCAGTGTGTGTAAAATCCAACTGAATCTAATGTGGTGTGTAACATATCACTAGGCAGATTAATATATTAACACAAAGATGTCTTACAATCTGCTTGACTATACGAAGTGAAGAATTTAATAAACAAGCAACAAAGTAGATAATGCGAAATTACTAAGCTAAAACTCAGTACACTTCAGAATTACGAAATTAGTGAGATATGAACAAGGTTGGGCAACACATATAGTTGATGAATTACCTCATATCCATCTAACATGGATAAGTGCATGGCATCATTGGCCTTCTTTGGAACATTCAGCATCACTTCCAAGCCATCCTAAACCAACAACAATGAAATCAGAGGCTGAATGAACATAGCAAACTTTAATTAGAATTGCAGAGACCAGAATAAACCAGAAAAGTAAGCCGTTTTCCATAAACTATAAGCCATAGCCAAACATATCTTGCCCATGCTAGAGCAACTTCACTATAAAACCAGCCAAACATAACTCAGGTCTAACATATTTACGACTTAATAACTTCAACATTCGCAATATTTGATGCACACATTTCTAGTATCTGCTCCAGTTTCATTTGCAAGACTAGTTGCTTACAAGAAACTCTATCTAGGAAACACTGAAGAAAACAGTCTGCAGTAGAATCTTATACTTATTAGTCAAGGTATGAGAAATAAACCAAAGTTTACCAGTACAATTAGCAATTAACACAGCAGAATCTGAATTTCTGAGGTTGTATCAAATTGGTCACTAATTTCTAGTTGTTAATCAACTTACCTTAATTTCACCTTGACCCTCTTCACAGCAAGCTAAAAGGTCCTTGAGCAGCAATTGATATTTAGTTATTCTTTGTACAGGTTTTATCAGGTATGATGAAATTGGTCCATTTAAGTTGTACTTCTTCTGAACTTCCTGTAACCAAAATACAAAAAACCATGACCCACCACCACATGGCAATTAAATGTTACACAGTCTACAACAGACAAACTGTTGAGTAACAAACAAACATCAAGAACAAATCATACAGCTCCCCACATTTATATACTGTAAACTACAATTCAGTTAGCTATCCAGATATTACAGAATATGTGACCTCATGCATAAACTGGCCTGGTTCACGGTACTCAGTGTAAAAGCACTGACTATGTCCAGTCCAGCCTTCAGATTATACTAGAAAAGCGAAAGACTTATCCACATGCCTAACTCTGCATTATCAATTTACTCAGAATAGTCTCATTTATATTAAGTAGCCAGTCATTACCATTAGCACAATGTAACTAGGTCCAGGAATTGCAGGTTAGGCTTTTGGATAGTTGGTACTTGTGCGTTGAAGCCCTCTAGCCCATATTCAAGAGTTGTTTAACTTTTAAGAAACAGTTAAAAGTTCACTTGTCGATGATTTTGAATCTGTTAAGCACCTTAGTAGTAGCTTGCAATTTAAAATTAAGCAGTATTGCAATGCTCCAATTACAATTATTGTAATAGTTAAAGCAAATCTCAGACTTATGATCTTCTGATGAACAGAACTCTACACTACACAACTTTAAAGACAAATGAAATTGTATTTACATCAAAAAATGTTCCTCCTTGTTGTACAAGCAACTGGTTCGAGTCTGGCTTATTCTTGCAGTACTTCACATAAATGGAAAACCTTTCAGCCTGTAGAAACACAAATGAAAATAAAGCCATGAAAAACACTGATAAGTACAGAATGTGATATATCTACAGAATCAAGGTGTTCTAATTTCTAAAACTTCATTCCCATCATGAAATCCTAAAATTACTGGCTCCTGAAGAAAATTAAATCCCCTACAACAACAAGACTTGCAGTAAGATCTGTAGGTTATTCTTACAATTAAGTAATCACAAGTTATATAAACCATAACAGCAACATTCAACGTTAAGAAGAGGAATTTCAACTCTTACCCAAGTGACAAAACAATGGCCAACGTCTTCTGGCAGCGTTTCATATTTTTCAAGTTCCGTGAGAAATATACTATTTGTACCAAACAACAACATAAGCAACTATAAGACCTTCGACTGCTTCATCAGTATTAGTGATCTCCAAACTTAGGCATCAAAGCAAAAGAATGCCAACAGTGTAAGCAAGCTGCTTTCCTAAAGATACTTATTTCAAGTCCTATATTCAGATACTGTGTTCTATAGCACTTTAATCACACACGTCAACTCTTATGACTTCTGAGGCCAAGCAGTAACACCACTGAAAATAATAACAATTCAGTACACACAACTGCATCCGCAAGTCACTAAATTAAATCATACATTAATTAAGCATAATTATACCGCATCATTATACTGTTCTTAGCAGACAAATAAATCCTCTTAATCCTTTAAAGACAATAGGGATTAGCTTTCCATGCATTTTAGTACACGGTCGTCGTTAAAGGATTAAATAGCTTAAACAGTCAACAGTAGGAAATCTTTTACAGCATTGCCTTGAAGTAGACATTCAGAAAGTCTCTGCACAGATTGTAGTGCTCAACAAGACAATTAATAGAAAATATCAGATTTACTCATTGTGGAATTCATAGATTTCTTTCATGTTGCCAAAGATGACATCGTGTCGGCCCTGAATTCCTTGAGGTGGTGGGCCAATGTTTGATGGAACCAGGAGTTCAGCCATGTAGCACTAAACACAAATATCACAGTTTCAGTCACTCATTCAGTCTCTAACAACAGAACCAGATACGATTCACTGGCCTTCCTCCTTCATCTCTGCCATCACCCCAACTTACGGTCGTACAGGTCTCCACCAAAGAAGGTTTTCCACACATAAAATGCCACAGTCAATAGACACTGTTAGACAGACATGTAAACGTTCTTACTTTAAGAAGCTTCTCATGTAAAAATTCAGAATTCACAAACTTCTGTTTGGTAACTAATGGTAAGAAATATGTTTAAGTGATACAACACTGATCAGTTCTGGAACTTTCTACAGAAGCACACGGGCATTCAACTTAAATAGCTATTTAATGTTTATTTTTAACTTCAGCAATCGAATCTTGTTGTAGAATATTACTGGTATAGTATTGTACTGTATCTAAAGATTTATGAAGGGCCACCTTCAGTACGACCCAATGAGAAGCGCTCCAAGTGCTAGGAGCCCTAAGGAAAAAGAAAAGATTTAAGACAGCGGATAGAGGCAGCAAGACCCCAGTCAGAATTGTAGAATGAGTTGCAGGACAGAGGTCGTTCCAGAGCAGGAGACCAATGCAGGCAAAAGCAAGATGCACTACTGAGATAGCTAAGAGTAAAATATGGGATATGACTGACTTCTCTGAGACATGAGATTGAGGCAGCAGATAAACAAACTTACATTTATACAAGTCTCGAGGTCTTTGACATATGTCCTTTCTGTCTGCAACAGCTCAGCCATTATGAATCTAGAATTAACACAAAAAGAGATGCACAGCATAAAAACAACAAGAGATCATAAACTTTACAGAATCTTTAATATCCTGCTCACAATCTGTAAAACCAGTTATAAGTATACAAAGGCTAACAGTCATTAACCCTTTGCATGCCAGATATTTTTAGCTTTTGTTCTGCCACGGCCAGATATTTTTACGAGTTGTGGTCCATTTCATGTCTTAACGGTAAAACGTTATATCTCATCAAATACCAGAGATAGAGCAAAAGTGTAAATGAAATTTGTTTAGAATTGAATTCTGAACAAATATTTTGCATGCATTTTTTGGCATGGGCTTGTTCTATTTAGGTGTGGTGGTCTTAAAAGGCGCTATAACAAAAATACATCAAAATCTTATTATGGTGTATAATTATAAAAGACTACAAATAATGTTTATAATTGTTCTTTTAAAAGGTATTGTGGCGAAATACACCCGCCACCAGCACCAATCAACCTCAGCTTCGTTAGCAACCATCCTCTTAGCAACCAGCCTTCTTAGCAACCATCCTACTTTGCAACAGCTACACGGCCAGACTCAGCCTCTTTAGCAACCAGCCTCCTATAACAACAGGCCTCCTTAGCAACCAGACTCAAGGTCAACCTCACTCTCCTGTAGTCTCCTTAGCAACCAGCCTTAGCAACTGCCTTCCTTAGCAACAGGCTCTCCTTAGCAACTTGCCTCAAGATCAGTCTCACCCTCATTAGCAACCAACCTCCTATAAGAACAGGTTCCCTTAGCAACCAGACTCAAGGGCAGCCTCACTCTCTAGCAAAGAGTCTCTGAGCAACTGCTCTCCTTAGAGTACAGTTGCTAAGATGATGGTTGCTAAGGAACACGGTTGCTAAGGAGTTCGGTTGCTAAGGAGTTCGGTTGCTAAGAAGTAGCTGCTGAGGATTCTGGTTGCTAAGGAGTATGGGTTCCAGAGTGCAGTTGATAAGAACACTGGTTGCTAAGATGACGGTTGCTAAGGAGTACGGTTGCTAAGGAGTTCGGTTGCAAAGGAGTGGTTGCTAAGGAGTGTGGTTGCCATAGAGTGCAGTTGATAAGACCACTGGTTTCTAAGATGATGGTTGCTAAGGAGTATGGTTGCTAAGGAGTACGGTTGCTAAGGAGTTCGATTGCAAAGGAGTGGTTGCTAAGGAGTGTGGTTGCCAGAGGGCGGTTGATAAGGCCACTGGTTGCTAAGATGATGGTTGCTAAGGAGTATGGCTGCTAAGGAGTTCGGCTGCAAAGGAATGGTTGCTAAGGAGTGTGGTTACCAAAGAGTGCAGTTGATAAGACCACTGGTTGCTAAGATGATGGCTGCTAAGGAGTATGGTTGCTAAGGAGTACGGTTGCTAAGGTGTTCGGTAGCAAAGGAGTGTTTGCTAAGGGCTAAGGAGTGTGGTTGCCAGAGAGTGCAGTTGATAAGACCACTGGTTGCTAAGATGATGGTTGCTAAGGAGTACGGTTGCTAAAAAGTACGGTTGCTAAGGAGTACGGTTGCTAAGGAGTTCGGTTGCAAAGGAGTGGTTGCTAAGGAGTGTGGCTGCCAAAGAGTGCAGTTGACAAGACCACTGGTTGCTAAGATGATGGTTGCTAATGAGTATGGTTGCTAAAAAGTACGGTTGCTAAGGAGTTCGGTAGCAAAGGAGTGGTTGCTAAGGATTGTGGTTGCCAAAGAGTGCAGTTGATAAGACCACTGGTTGCTAAGATGATGGTTGCTAAGGAGTACGGTTGCTAAAAAGTACGGTTGTAAAGGAGTTCGGTTGCAAAGGAGAGGTTGCTAAGGAGCGTGGTTGCCAAAGAGTGCAGTTGATAAGACCACTGGTTGCTAAGATGATGGTTGCTAAGGAGTATGGTTGCTAAAAAGTACGGTTGCTAAGGAGTTCGGTTGCCAAGGAGTGGTTGCTAAGGTGTGATTGCTAAGGAGGCTGGTTGCCAAAGAGTGCAGTTGATAAGAGCACTGGTTGCTAAGATGGTGGTTGCTAAGGAGTTCGGTTGCTAAGGAGTTCGGTTGCTAAGGAGTTCAGTTGCTAAGAAGTTGTTGCTAATGAGTTCAGTTGCTAAATAAGGCGTTTGATAAGTTTGATTGATACAGGACGGTTGTTATGGAAGTCGGTTGCTAAGGAGACTGCTTGCTAAGGAAACTGGTTGCTAAGGAGGACGGTAGGTATTGATGTTAAGGCTGGTTGCTAAGGATGCTGAAGCTGAGCTTGAGGGTGGTTGCAGAAGAGGTTGAGACCGACCTTGAGGCCTGTTGCCAAGAAGGTTGGTAGATAAGAAGGTTGGTTGCTGAAAACACGGTTGCTAAGGAGGCTGATTGCTAAGGAGGCTGGTAGCTAAGGATGGTTGCTAGTTTGGTTGCAAATGAGGCTGCTTGCTATAGAGGTCGAGTCTGACTTTGAAACTGGGTGCTAAAGAGGCCAAGACTGACGTTGAGGCTGCTTGCTACGAAGTTCGGTTGCTAAGGAGGATGGTTGCTAAGATTAAATGCTACGGAGGTTGGTTGCTAAGTAGACTGGTTGCTTAGGAGGCTGAGCCTGATATTGAGGCTGGTAGCTAAGGAAGTTTTACTTGTACTATGGTACGTAAGATAATCGTAGATGTTGCGGATACATTGGATACGGCGGGGGATTTGGGATAATAACCTTGGAGAGTAGCCGTGGGAAAATCCCCGACATTGGGGTCTATTACCTCCCCAATCGTCCCACGTTTGTGAAAACTGACAATGGATAATTTACAGCCAATTAATTTATCTAATTAACGGTGCTCTTATTTACATAGAAAGACCGCTGGTTTCCCACGGTCGTCTGCTTTAGTGAGCACACCCATAATGTCGCAATTCTGCACCTCTGGCACGGAACGCAATGTTTTAAAATGTCGCAAATCTGCACCTCTGGCACGCAAAGGGTTAACAGTTGATATTATATAAAAGCCAATAGTTCGCAAATCTGCACCTCTGGCACGCAAAGGGTTAACAGTTGATATTATATAAAAGCCAATAGTTATTAAGAATATTATTATAACTGCCAAATCTTACTCCTTTCGTCGTGCAGATTTTCTTTTCTCTTCATTGATGCCTTTAGCTGTCTGTTGTAGTTTCTCTTCTAGGCTAGGATCACTGTTCCTGTCTTCCTGTTCACTCTGCAAAGCAGTAAATTTCAGTAACAATTCTGTTTAAGATAGAACCAAAACAGGCATCTTCATAATATTATGTCACTGTTTTTGTCATCATCACATTCACCATAATCATTATAGTCATCATCATCAGCATTAGTACTGCCACAGCATAAGCATCTTAACGCAACATTGCATTCATTTACCTTCATTCATTTTGACTGTAGTTCCTACATCTGCAAGGAAGTCAACTGTGAATTACAGTTCTGTTGTATCACATATTTGCTGATGCACTATGGAGAGAATACCAGATGACTATAATACCAAATACAACTACGGCATGCCTGTCAAACAAATGGCTCGTGGGCCACAACCTGGCTCAGCAATTGCATTCATCCAGTCTGCTGAACCTTTTCGTTAAACGAGTTTTTTCAATCATGCTTAAGCCTACTAGAAATCTCAATTGTGGTACTTTTTGTTCACACAGCTAAATAACTGACAGACTTGCATATCAAACGTCTAAGGAAGGTGTGCTAAAAAATGTAAGGTAATGAAAGCAAAGCAAGCAGTTGCATTCACTCAGAAGTTGTAGATAATTCAGAAACAGACAAATTACTTCCAAATGTCTTGGCTGAATTAGCACATGGATTTAAAGATTTCAAAGAGCAGAGAAATAAAAGGAAGCCATCTGGAGATCAATTTAAAACTGATTAAGTTTATGCTTTAGAAACATTGCATGTGGTACTGATGGAATTTCAGACAACAGACACCCCTTCACTAAATAAACAGCTTCTAACAAGACCTAGCAAAAAGTAAATCACCAATACAGACCCCGCTTCCATCATGGGTGACTCCGAGGGCAGCCTCAAGTTTCATGCGATACTTTTCAATTCGAGATGAGAAGTCTTTGTATCTCAAATTCACAGCTTCTACCCATGAACTGATGCTGGATGCGTGTGCATGACCTTTCTCCACAAGGTTATCTGCCACTTGGCGCAACAGTTTCACCTTCTCTCTCATCTCCTAAAGACAGCAACACATGATCACGTTAAAAAGCTTACAAATATAGTCATATATGAGATTCACATTTAAATCCAAATGTAAAAGAACACATATTTCTTGAGAAATTACTGTGTCTACACATAATTTGAAAGGAATTATTATCTCTTTAGCTTCACTTGGGACCAGTTTCTATCTGGCATATTTTTTCTTTAGAAGTTATCCGTGGCTGACCAACAAAAGAGATAAAAGGCCTCTGTGGGGAAGTGAATTGAATTAACCACAATATAATAGCATCTGCACTGCCCAACTCTTAAAACAATCAACACCACGTCAATCAGAAGAACTGCAAAGTGCTGCAGAGTGTAACATATGTGGCAACCTATCTGCATGGTCTTTCAAGGAGTCTACTCAATGTAATATTCTGTAACATAACCTGTTAAATTCTGATATGAACAAAAATAGGAGGAATTCTCTTACTTTGACACTGCATTTAAATTCGTTGTCTTCTTTGAGCAGTTCTTGTGTTTCCTCTGGCGTTTTTCCAATGCCTGTGTGTGTTGCAAGATAATTTTCCCCTTTGTCATGAATCCAGTCCAAAGCCTACAAAGTTCAACATCAGAAAATCTATTACAACGAGCTGCAGCAGTATCCAAAGCAGATACTCGACGATTTCACTCGAACCAACTGTCGATTGATGTTTTATGTGCTCTGATAATGGTGCTACAAAAGTCATCATATCAGATTAGACATCAATGCACCTAAATGTCAAGTCTATTAGAAATCGTGATTGCCAAGCATTGACTGCACATTATATGCATATGAAATTAATGTGCACGATATGGAATATGCACATAATGTCTCAACCAAGCTGTACTAAGATTTGTGTGACTGCAATAAATTTCTGCCCACTGGTATTCATTAATTCAAACATTAATACTACAAATAGGCCTAATGAAAAAGATTGAAATAAAAGAAAATTGACAATACACCATGGAAAAACAAGATAAGGGCCACAACCAAGAAACTCAAATTATCAGCAAGGAACCCCAACAGCTGTTAACCCAAACACCAACATTCACCTGTTTTGCACTGTGCTCAAAGAGAACATACTGCTGGCACTGATCAAGCTTCCTCTTCTTTCCTGTCCAGTGCTCAAGAACAGTATTCTCCTGCTTCAGAAGATGATCAAGGGTGGCTGAAACAAGAATAAACAAGTAAACATCATCCACAAATCAATAGGGTAATTTAGGGCATAAGTTGATGCTTGCTACAAAACATCTACAAGACAGTTTAAGGCAGGGGTGGGCAACATACGGCCCGCGGGCCGGATCCGGCCCCCGGGGACTTTTCAACCGGCCCTTGACATGTCTTTAATATTAGCATTGTATCTGGCACTTTTATCCGGCCATACATGAATTTCTGAATCTCTGTACGTAGGCCGACATTAAAACATATGTTTCTTAATTATTAAGAATCCGGCCTCTTGTCTAGTCAACTAGTTCACTACTCATTCATCAATGTAATTACTTTCTGCCTGAAACAATACCACAGAGTGGGTAGGTTCGAAACTTTGGAAGCCATCTTCACTTAGATTTCATGCCCTTAAAATGGTTGCACTGTTTCCAAGCACCGATATTTGTGAACAGTTCTTCTCAAAGATGAAATTGAAAAAATACAGAAGCAGATGCAGACTAACAAATGACAATCTTTCTAATGAAATTTTTTTTAAAATCAACCATGCTGGATAAATTGTGTCGTGACAAGAAGTGTCAGATTTCACATTAATTATAAAATATAGCACACCAAGCATATGGATACATTGTACACTAACAGTTTTATATATATTTTTTAAGCTGAAGAAACTTTTAACATATTTAGTATTTTATTTTAGTGTAGGACTGTACAGTAGGTAATTAGGATAATTATATTTTCATCATAAAAATTATCTTCATTTAGTTTAACATAAATTTAGCAGTAACGGTTATATAGCAATAGTTAGCTTGAATAAAATTAATATTGTCTTATTTTCTTGGGCAAATGAATCTGCAAAAATTAGCCCGCGATTAGCATGCGGCCCCTGAGCTGCCCTTAAAATCTTAGGTCGGCCCTCTGTTAAAAGAAGTTGCCCATGCCTGGTTTAAGGTAACATTCTTCAATATCCCATTCTTTCACGAAAGTCTTCAGGGCCATGGTCATAGGCTGAAGATATTTCAGCTTAATAGCAAAATCTAATTATTTACTTCACCATTTATTAACACAAAAACTAAAGAATAAACAATAATCTTCAATAAGTGAAGATGATTAGCAATAACTTGAACATTTCTCGAGAGTGACAAAAGTTTAAATAGGTAGGCATTTTACAGCAAGCACTAACGAAACTACATAGAAACACAACATATTTTGTCCACTCTGAAATGAAACACATTTTTCGACAAAAAGCAGTACAACCAAAAGACTAGACCTGAGCAGAATGAAATTCTCTCAATCGATTCAACCTGTATCCATCTGCTTCAAATATATAAAGCTCTAAATGTCTTAAGTCATTGTATACATAAACCCTTGACTGAGGCTTACCTTTCACATGAGTATCGGGATTTCTTGTGACCTGCATGTTAAGTGTATGTACACTTCGATGCACATACTTGAGAAATGATTCGGCTGTTCTCCTAGCCAGTGTACAAGCCTAAAAAAATCAAAATTTCATTACCATTCAAAACTAAACCAAAATTAACAAGACTTTCTATCAGAGGCACCCGCAGGCTTCAAAAAAATTGGACACAGTCCTCCGTCCCCTCCCATCCCCACCTGTCCTCTGTCCGCCGCTCGTAGTCATACAATGAAAACGACTCAGAGTGACTCATAAAAGTACAGTATAACATGGATAGAGTAGTGAGAAGCGTAAAAAATTTAAATTTAGATAACATCCAATGTTTTAACATGCTGTATTGCTGTTTAACAAAAATATCGATGCGATGCCTATTCCTTGTGTGGATTTGATTTGGTGGTTGGACGCATGTGCATCTAGTGTGCTTTCTGTGAAAGTTTATGTTTCTTATTAGGATTTCAGTTACATTTATTATTGTCTTGTTATATTTCCATTTTAAATGCATCTAAGTAACCCAAACTTTAGGTCTAAGCTTATCATCCATTACATAATGTGCTGTGTTAACCTTCAGGAAAGCTTCTTTCTGTTCTAGCATCTTTGTAATAAGTTGCTGCATGTAAGCCACTTTGTCTTCTGCTGCTGTTGCCTTTTCAGAACTGCAGAAGTCTTCGTCTCGCTTGTACTCTCGTTCCAAACTCTCCAAAACAGTACAGACCTGAAACAGCATCCAAGTCCTCTACTTCAACAACCGCCATGAAAAAATGTTTAAAAATTTCAAATCACTGAAAAACACAAATCAGTATCAACTGCAGTTAAAGCATTCAGAAGATGTGGTATTCAAATCCAGCTGACTGAAAAAATCAGTCACATACAAAACGTCAATGCCTAAATAGCACAATATAAGTGCAGAATATTACAGGGTCGTCCAATAATTATGTCAATAAATTTTAGGCAGTTTTTACCCCCTTCCTCCCCCTTGTCAACAACTGTCAAACATTCAAGGACCCCCCTTAGTAAAATTATGTCAAAAATAATTTACCCCCCCATCTTTTCATCGAAAAGAAACTCGAAATATTAGATTTTCAAAAAGAACCCAGGATATTTGCATTTAAGAGATTTTCTCACTAATCTGGAAACAGGAAACAAGATAATTTAAACGAAGAAAATATCACGTTTGATTAAATTACAAACAAAAAAGAAACAGATCACTCATAAAGACTTTCCGAAGCTATGGTTGCTTTTTGAATAAATTATTGTTGACGTCAATTTGTCCTGAACACCCCTCCCCCTGTCAAGAATTGTCAAACTTTCTCAAACCCCCTCCCTCCCAATTTTGTTGACATAATTAATGGACAACCTCTAAACAACCAAAAACAGAATATAACATCTACAGAACACAACACTGTTTATGAGAAAGTGGAATCATGAATCAAATAACCATATGTCATGGGCTAAGGCCTAAGGACCGTCCACAGAATTGCAATGGAAATCTTTCTAAGTGGACTTGCATTTAGGTCTCCATCTGATATCTCTGGAAAACCTCAGAATCTGACTGTGGACTAGATACAGCACTCATGAAACAGCTGATGCCCTGTGATTAGCTTTAAAGTGGCACTTTAGAAATTTGGAGTTTACAATTATGACTATGATTAAGTGCAGATTTCTAAATGGACTCAAAACAACCTGGTATGAACACGCAACTTGTGGTGAAGCTATGGTAGCTGTGACAAGCGGATAAAGCTTCACAAACCTGTTCTGCAATTTTGAACCAGTTTGTTGAAGCCATCACAAGCTTCATCCTTTCCTCTGCATGAAACATGAGCTGCTGCCATCTGGTAGAAACAGTTTCTCCGATTGACCTCACAGCTTCACTGTTGTAATGGTTAGCCTGAATCATCTGTTCGACTTTCTGGAGGACCTGGAGTGCCACCTGGTGTGTCTTCTAAAAATAAATCAGAAATAGTTAAACAAATGCACATTAAAGACATAATAATACATTACCACAAACATACATTACATACAAAAATACATTATCACAAAGAAGCAGCAAAAACAACAAAAATGTTCTCCAATACAACAAATGCAAAACACCGTCTGAAAGCATAGTCTTTGATGTTGTTAGTTGCGATAAATGACGCAATATTATCTTCTCATAAAGCAAGATCTTTCTCTAACAGATTAAAATATTCAGTATGACAAGTCTATTATTCCACTCTGGTGGAGAAAAATCAGTTTAAAAATTGGCTCCATAAGATCAATTGTGCCATGGTATGTGGTCATCTATCTATCTATCTATCTATCTATCTATCTATCTATCTAAAACATTTATATAGCGCCCATTCAAGGAATCTATTCAGAGGCACTCCCGACCCAGGCCCAGTCAAAAAGAAATGTCTTAAGGAGACTGTAAAAGGAACCAGAGAAATCCCTAGGAAGGGAGCGAATCTTAAGAGGTAGATCGTTCCAAACGGCAGGACCAACCACCGAGAATGCCCTACGCTGTGCTATGGCGGTACGAGCGTAAGGAACAACGAAGTCTCCCCGGGATGCTGAGCGAAGGGATCTGCGCCCCGCACAAGCAGAGGTAAGAGTAATTAACTCACAAAGGTAAGCCGGTGCCCGGCCTAAGACACATTGCCAGGCCATTGAGGAGACCCTGTAAAGGATGCGCTGCTGAACTGGGAGCCAGTGAAGGACATCTCTCATGTATTCGGAAACATGGTCAAATCTGGAGATACCCCCAACCAAGCGTGCAGCCGTCCGCAAAACCCTCTCCAGACAAGAAAGACGGACCTGAGGGAGTCCAACAAAGAGAGAAGAGCAGTAATCCAAGCGATTTACAACAAATGCGTGAACCAAGGTGGAGGCTGCAGAAAAAGAAAGAGAACGGGAAACGACTCGGAGCTGACGCAGTTGGTAGTAGCAAGCACGCGTCAGCCTATGGATATGCTCAGTAAAAGAAAGGACATCTGCACACAATGACCTACTTTGGACCCATCTCTAGCCTTGTCTGCATTTGCAATTACCCTTCACCATATTGAATTTCTGCCACAGCAACTTGTGAAAATTGGATGGCTTAGTTTGTCAAAATTGGGTGACTCATTTTTTCAGTTGGCTAAAACTGCTCACAACCTAGGCATTGTTTTTTTTATTCTACTATATCTCTCACTGACTATGTAAGTGGTATTTGTAAGTCATCATAATGTACAGTCATGACATATGCAAAATCAGGCATTGTGTACCCATGTCTTCAAGAATATCTCAGGTCAATTTGCCTTGATTACTGTAATTTGCTTCGGGTTGGCATCAAAAAACCAAACACGTTGAAACTTCAGAGTTCAGAACTCTTTGGGTAGAGCCAAAATAATATGTCAAAATATAAACATATAACTACTTTGAATTGACTTCCTGTTCAGCAAAGGATTTTTTCCAAATTGGGGTTCACAGTTTATGAAACACTGAACTCTGGTTGACCAATGACCACAATACTTAAAATCAATCCTTATTCCTCAGTTGAATCACTGTTCAACACGGTCATCCCATTACCTTTATGCAGTCACACCTAATAGTAGAAATGAACGATTTTTTTTCGGTTGCTTGACCTAGATTTTGGAACTCTCTCTCTGTAACTGTCCATCCCATCCTGCTCAGTCGCTTATGTCATTTCGTTCTCAACTTAAGACTTATCTTTTCTAAAAATGCTGATCCACCATAGGCTGCCTCTCAGTCTTATGGACTGAACTTCTGGATATTGACTTGATTATAGTTTGCTTCTGGTGCGCCACCCATCGATGCCTTGTGCATTAGGCATAGTTAGTGTTGCACAATAAAAGTTACTAACCCCATAACCGGGAGGTCCCCAGGGCAGATACACTGTCCAGAAAACACTTTCTCCTTAGCATGCTCTATTTAGGAATTTGAACATTAGCGGATTTAGTTTAATTCAGTTTAATCTAATTTAATTTAATTTAGTTTAATTTAATTTAATTTAATTTTCTCTTTTCATATTCTTTCTTTCTAGGTAGTTTGTGCCTGTACTTGTCTTGTTTTGTTTCTTGCACTTGTATAACCCATTTGTTAGCCGCAGTGCGTTTGCAGGCGGAGCATTAAAGTCCATACTTACTTACTTACTTACTAATTATACTTACAATTTATAATCCCTTTTCCAGATGTCTGCACTCCAATGGAGAACTGTGGCCTAGATTAAGCTAGCTGTTCATTTGCAGCACTAACTATGCTAGGAGGTGGGGTACTTAGATACTGCACTGTCCAGTAAAGAGACTTTAATTAGATCCAACACAGTACAGACTGTCTGTAGAGTTCTGACTGAAGTTGGTGCTGAAGGCAAAATCTGTACTACAATATCTGTGTACCAAATTTAGATGTGGACGTTAGGCACTGGCCACAGTCAAAACTTTCCCTTTACCACATTTGTCCACACTTGGGTGATCCCTCCTTCCACCCTCTTTAAGGACATCCTTAATGGACAACCCCCATACCCATACAGTATTCAATAATTTCACCAGTCATATAACCACCAAGCAGAAATAAGGTAACAGAAAACAGAAAAGCCTCTATCAACAAAATGGCCTATCCTCAAAAAAGAAAGAACAAATAGATAAAAAAGTTTATTAGTAGCTTTTTAGTCAGGTATTCCTGCATGATGGATCACTAGTAAATTGCTTTCATTTTAAGCTGTTGAGGTTTTTCAAAGGCATGTCCCAGATATCTGAATTCTAAACAAATGCATAATTGTTGTTAATCACGAAACTGAGAAAATATACTTGAAACTAAACAATTATTTCAGCAAAGTGAAAATGTATACTGCCTTAAGAGGTTTTGCAGTTTCAGATATGAGTAAAGATAATATCCTCCAATACAATACTCATGAAAAATTTAAACATATTAATCTTGTTTCTATCAAACTCTAATTAGTGTATTTCTCAGACTATAAGTTGCTCCTTTACACAAGGCGCAGTGGCGCAAAAATGGCAAAATGCATGTAAAATCAATACATAGGTCAGATCAGGCAGGCTGGCAGATACAGTGAACGCACAAACAGGTGGTCAAATGCGTATAAACTGTCAGTGGCCGTAAATATATGACCATTATTAGCAAATACTTGCTAAAAAATAACTTTTTGTTAAATTTTATTTTATGCAATTTTGAAATAAAATTTTGTTCAACATTTGGTGTTTGCAGTGGTTTTACAGTAGCTCTAGTGATTTTGAAATTAAGATTAGAACCTTTGCTGTTTGTTATGATTTTAAAATGATAAATACTTGGTTCTATACTTGACATAGCTGAAAGGATCCAAGGATAACATATCAGCTGATAGAGAGGCAGAATAATCATTTCATCCCCTTTATACAAGTCACTACACATGACTCTCATGTAAAAAAAACCATGACTTATAGTCCGGAAAGTATGGTACTCTGAATAAACTGCAATACAAAGTAGGATGGCAAAAAATCAAACCTCAATGGCTAACTGGAACTGTTCGTGTTCCTTCTTCAGCTGTTCGGCCTCGTGCAAGGAGCCAGGACAGACCAATCCCGCCATGATCATTGATTCGCTGTTCCTAATCCACATGTTGACCTGGCGTGCCTCATTCTCCAGATGACGTAACTGAACGCACTGGTGCAGCTTGACCCTCTTCTGTTCAGCCATTTCCTCCAACTCCACTTCGCGCTCATGAAGGCACTCGAGCAGCATCTGGATACGTGCCTGGGCATCACACTGGTGGTCAGCCATGATTTGAACCCCAGAATGTTCAAGCATCTACAACAGTTTACTTGGAAATTGTAGTTCAATGTCAAATAATTCATAAGGCTACTTGAAGACCAATCATTCACTGCTCTACCATGAATCACTGAATTTTAACTTCATTTTTCTGATTGCTCTTGTCTTAGAAAGAATTAATAAAGTTGTAATAAACCTAAAATGCTAAAAATAATTGACATTTTTTAAATGAATGTCTAGTTTACTGTTCGGAAGCAAATGTCTTGTGAGGAGAGTTTCTGACCTGTGCCAATTCCTGACCCATCTGCAACACCTCAAAGACACAGTTCTGCATGTGTAGGACAGAGTCACTGTGCAACTGGAGCATCTGTTCTGCTTTGCCAACATCTGTACTTGTCTCCATGTGACACAGTTCCTCTCCCCATGGCTCCAGTTGAGACAACAGCTACACAACAACATACATCAAAAACTCAGACACAAGAAAACTGATCCCACAGGAAGAATGTAAACACATGCGAACACTGTGGTAGATTAGAATACGTCTTTTAGGTCAGGTAGTAACATACATAACATATGCATTTAGCAGTTAGTGTCACAATATAAAACAAAGAAGAACTACAGAGACAAAGCAAGACTTCAGTATAAAGAAAACAATGACGTATGGCAGAAAACTGATAGCATGGAGCATAGTTTGCGCCTCTGAGTAGCCCTCTTGAAGAGGTGCTATATAAATGTCCTAATGAATAGTTTAAAGATTTAAAGAGGTTGTTATTTTAAACCTGAAGAGCTTCTCTCTCAAACACACGAAGCTGAAGCGCCATGTCCAGCTTCATCTTACGAGATGCCCACAAAACCTCCAGATTGTCTCTTTCATTGTGCAGTTCCATCAGCACTCCTACAATCAATAACACTATTTAGCACAGATAGATCTCACACCAATCCAAGATTTCAAATTGTCTATCAGTTGTACTTTACGCAGAAATATTTAAATGTTATTAGAGTAACGGTACAATGAAAATGAGAACACCAATAATAATAATAATAATAACAACCACAAGCAAATGTAAATCTATTATAAAATTTTAAGAAACAATGCCACTTCAAATATTTTATTTCCCTCCACTTGCTTCCTTAAAACGTCTTACAGTGTTTCTCAATACGTTTCATATGTTTCTGCTAGGAATAGTGGTGCTCATGCCAGTTTGCTAGATATTTATCATTTGAATTTGCTGCAAACATTCACCTTCAATACTTGTTGCGTCTGAATGATCTATTGAATTCCCTCGGCTTTCAGATTCTATGTAAAATGTCCTGAATTGAACAACAGAATTATGACAGACACTGTTATTCAAATGGCAGATAAAGTAAATCTATTCAAGAGGCCAAAAGTCTCAAGAATTAAAAAAAAGCAGTTGAAAACCAACATATAATGTAGCTCTTAGCATTTGTGTTGACAGCTGACATTCCTAAATGTTACTATTACTTGCAAGTCAAAAGACTGCTGCTATTAAAATGCCTACGTTCTTGCACATATTGCAACTACAACTGTAACAGAACATTCTAAAAAGTGCCATTTGGCGTCATGTAAGTGGAAATCAGGTAGATGAAACAACAAGTGTCTAATCGTTAATAACTTACACGTATATTAAGAAATGTATTAGCATTCAAAGGACTATCCAAACCATGATTTATGACAGTCAAAATTCACCAGCTCACTTATACTCAAGAGCTAATGCCAGATACTATTAAATCACCCAATGTTTTGGAAAATCATGCTTCACTAAAAATTTCTAGACAACACACAATAGATGCATAAACCATTCAAAAGCCACTCACAAAAAATAACCACAAGTCACCAGAAGCTTCAACAACTTCTGCGTAACTACGCAACTTGTAATGCAAGCCATAAGCGTGCTCTAACAGCTAAGTTGGAAGTTAACCTATACACTTAGCATGACCTCAGGTGATGCACTTTTACGGCAGTTCCCACTCCTAACACGTGAAGGCACAATGTAATGCAATGTAATAAAACATTTATACAGTGCCCCTTAAGAACCTCTCAGAGGCGCTAGACATGTGCCATCAGTCTGTGAACGTGCGGTGTGTACACGCCAGTGGTGCTACCACAAGTTTTTTTAAACAAAAACCAACTAGAAGCATGCTGTGTTTTGCCTCAAATTTAAGAATGCTTTGAACCTTCTTCCTCAGTCATTATGGTAAGAATAAAATTTAGAAGCACGGGTCTGTGAGAAGGCAACGAACTGATAATTTCACGTCACATATCGTAAAGCTGATGCATTTTAAAAACCGATATTCAAAGGATGAAGAAGAGTTTTCGTTAGGTAATCATACCTGAGCTGTTCAACTAGATTTTCTCCCTCTCTGATTGTATTGACACAAGCGTTAATCGTTGCCTCTCTCTGTTGATCAAACTGAAAAAGCAACTCTTCCGACCTTTCAATTGTATCAGCGACCTCTGAGCTCTGGAGTTCTTTCTTTAGTTCATCAAACCAGTGATTCAACTGAACGCAGACAAATCAGAAAAAATAATAAATGCAACGTTCATTTTTAGGACAATTAGATTTCTGGGGTCAATGTGTGCTTTAAGATGAGCAACACAAGTCACATCATTCACAGAAACATTGAAGGTTTTTTTATTTATAGAACAATTTCATGAACTGTTCATAAGATGGAAAAAATGTACTGGAATTTAAACATAAGGAATTTCTCTTGAAAAATTACCACTTAGAAACTCATTCTTCAGTGTGCATGCAAGCACAACAGCCTGATTTCAATTGTCACTACCATCACAATTAGTCATCTCCTTGTGTCATTTGGCTATGAACAGGAAACAATGGCAGGATGGTCGAGCATAATTGCTCAAGCAATTATGATTAATTAATGATTGTTGAACAAAGACACACATACTGGGAAACAGTCATAAACAGAGTCACTTGGTTGCACAAAAAGTGAAAATTTGTCATCCACCTTTGCCTCCCTTGTGATTTGAACCTTATTGTGGCCAGGGTTATTAAATGGTCTGTTTTGAAAGTTTTGAAACTCTTTTTTCTGGTGGTCGGCATTACTAAATGAACCATTTAAAAGTTTTGAAAAACTCTTTTTTTGCTGGAGCTGGTCCAGTAGCTTATCTGAGTAGATATCTGAGAAGGGTCCATTACAAATGTCCAGTTAACACAATACAGTGCAGACCCGTTAACGTTTAGTTGTTGAGAGATAAGCCGTCTGAAACGCGTGGAAATCAGGCTGCATGTAAACCAGAGTAATGTTGACATAACCGAAAATATTCTCAAAGTAGATCCATGTACAGTTGTACACTACAGTGTACCAATCTCCCATCACCCTCTTTCATTCAGCATATATGCAAAAATATTTTATATGTAGTTTAAGATCTAATACTCATAAAAACAAAAAACAAAAACCACTAAATCTTTAAAACTTTAAACATCATCCCTAGGCCTAGGATCCAATTAGTACAAATTGGATCCTAGGCCTAGGGATGACAGTTAAACAAAACAATAAATTTAAATGTAACCATAAATCCACAAAGTGGAATTTTATAAATATTAGCACAGAGTACATCATCTTGTGTATCATAGTCGTAATCATATCGTAATATGGGGACACATTGCCCATTTATGGGGACAAGGTACTAAATGCTGTACAGTCCTTCACTCGCAATTGCTCGTGGCGCTTCGGCGTGGAAATTCCGGCACAGTATCAAATGCTGTAGTCGGGAGCGCTTCTGAGTAGTAGTTGACTTCGAGAGGCGCTATAGAAATATCCGGAATAAATAAATAAATACTGTATTTCTTTGACACACACATTAAACAACACAGCGCTTACGCTATTAGTTTTGGGGGATACGATGCCACTTTGTGTTACTGGTAAGCACAAACATGGGTAAACTGGTAGTGCTCACATAAAGGAGTTCACACTGCATTACATGAAGTGCTGAACTGTTGATCATACCTCTTTTGTGTGTGAATAAAATTCGACTGACAAATCAAGGAGGTGTCGTTGTTTCTCAACCCTGATCAGAAATCCACTCATTCTTTCTTCCAGCTGGCTGGCCTCACTGTAGATCTCCTCAGGGTCACACTCGCCTGTCTGAGCCAACTCATCAGCAGACGCCAATAGCTTCTCGGTGTTTGTGATTGTATTCTACAACGTAATTTACCTCACATTCACAAATGGAAGCAAAAAGATTAAATAAAGCCATAATTCAAAATCTAAAACTTGATAAAACCTAATTATTGACTCCCTAAGTGACGAAAATCATGAAACACAATGTCGCTTTTACCCTTGTACTGTTATACTGTCATATTATTACTGGTAGTATATAATTTTTTAATATTATTGCAGCTATATTATAGAGACATTGTTAATGTAATTGTTAGAGCAACAAGCTTCACTTCAATCCCAACCCAAAACATCATCTCAAGAAAGACAGGTAAAGGTGTATAAGCTAGACTGTGCCTGCAAAGGTAGATGGCACTAAAGAAATCTATTGAAACAGTGACTGCTCTAGGAATACTATCACTAAACTCAAAAGTTCTACAGATGAGCAATGTTGGAAAGACAGGAACTGAAATGGTGTAAACATTGATATACTGAATGTGAACACAGTTTGGGTAAGGTGCTTGGCTCCACCATATCATTTTCTAACCATAATCGGATCATATGCATATCAGTTCAATTTCACATACAGTATATTCATAGGATTATACCTCATTTGCCTCAAACTGTCTTGATCCCACTATCTAGTGCATTGGATTTCAGGAGACTGACAACTACAGCTCATTTTTCACTCATATCACTAACGGAGATCTGTAAAAATCCTCTTCCAAAAGCCACAACAGAGGCACCTTATCATCAGTCTATTATGTCAATACTAGCTGTAACCCGTGAAAAATCACGGTATATAAAACAATTATTGCAGTGATAACAATTAAGCTTACTTCCCCGTTATATTATGACGTCATAGGCCTTTAGCCGTCGTCAAGACAGCCGTCGCCAAGGCGGCAGTATAGTGACGTCACAATAGTGTTTGTTATGGGACAGACAGACAGACGTACATAGGTTATTATGTTGTTTAATTGCATCCAATGCACTTGCTGTCTACTGAGCAATGAACCCAGAGTCCTTTAGCACACAAGTAACACATTTAATTTAGCTGATCTACCTATGACGTTCCATGCTCATCTCTCGTACTAACAGAATACTTTGCTTCATCAATGAACACCGTGACTCATGCTATGTCTCATACCAGGACAGTGTTGGATTCTCACCCATTCTTGGTAATTTGTCCAAGGCTTTGGAATTCACTGTCCAATTAAGACTCATCTGCTTCTCTGACCAAAAGCTATTGGAGTTTGGCCTGGCTTCACCATTGGATTCTGATTCTGATTTTTATTACGAATTCACTTGACATAATGATCTACCAAAACCTTGGACATCAACTGCACTACACCACGCCCCACACATTGTGGGGCGTGGTGGCTCAGTGGTAAGTTCGGCGCCTTGTGACCGAAGGGTTGCAGGTTCGAATCCCACTCTAGCCGCTGCGTACGGACCTTGGGCAAGTCCTTCACTCACAATTGCTCGTGGCGCTTCGGCGTGAAAATTCCGGCACAGTATCAAATGCTGTAGTCGGGAGCGCCTCTGAGTAGTAGTAGACTTCGAGAGGCGCTATAGAAATATCCGGAATAAATAAATAAATAAATACAAACACTGCTAGATTAGATTCTGTTAAAATAGATTAATAATAACAGAAAGCATGAAGAATATGAAAGAAAAGGGAGCATGTTGTTTAACACTTTAACGACGAGCGTGCATTAAAATGTCTGGAAAACTAATCCCTCTCATCATTACAGGGTTAAGCTATACCAGTCATTCTTGTAAGGTTCCATACATAAATACAATCATACCTATTTACCACCAATTTACATGACATAATTCAACATACAGAATAAAGGTACTTTACACATCAGCCAGCCAGGCTAGCAGAATTAAAGATAACCATAATGCAAACAGTGCATCTTGAAAACTTAACAGTAGTTTATGTCCTTGTTGGAAACTTAATTATACACAGTAGAGTTGAACCTTCAAATTGGCCAACATCTATACATATAATATCCATATAGTGTCCGTCTGTCGGGGGACGCTACGTCACAAACGGGTTCTGTTCTATTGTGAAACATAAACCGTTTGTCTTGACGACGCGGTCTTGATGACGGCGATAACCAACGATACATATAGGCCTATAATATGACGTCATAATATGACGGGCAAATACACTAGTTAACAATAATTAATCAAACTTCTTCTACTGGTGCATTTCGTTTTGTGCTGTTGTAGCATCAATTGCCTATAGGTAGAAAATGAGTACCAACAGTTAAATTATTATTATTATTACAAACATTTTTAACAATGGCGCCACTTTCAACTGAAAAGCATCAGTCATGAACACAAAGAAATTGTAAGTTACGGACTTGCTCCAGGTTGAGCTTACTAAACACCACTATAAAATGGTAAGAAATAGCACTGGACTCCACCGTTTTTTGCACTGAAGAAGAAGCTTGAAGAGGCGCTATATAAATGTTTGATATGAATGAATGAATGAATAATTGCATAACAGATGGACTAAAGGCAAAACAAAAGGAAAACACAACTGTGGCATGATTAGCTGCATGCAATAAAGATTGTACAAGTCCCAACATACATTGATCACAAACACACACATACATATATATATATATGTGTGTGTGTATATATATATATATATATATATATATATACATATATATATATATATATATATATACATATATATATACACACACACACAAAGCAATTCTAGAAGCTACTACTCATAAATTAATCTGTTCAAACTCTCATAGTTCAGAAGCGTCAAAATTGTCCACTGAGCGGACACCTTGTGATAGAATAAATGCATGATTTAAACAGATAACTAGTAGAGGAACCACAGGGATAAGAAAGAAGACTACTGTCAGATGACACACCAGGATTTCAGTGCTAGACACACACATGATGTTTTATTTGGTTATCATATAAATCACACCTGGAGATGACTCTCTCAATTACAGACAAAACGTTTAAGTGCATATCCTGTAGAATTCTATTCTATTACATGCAACAACTGTCCTGTGAAATTCAGCCAGTCTCCAAAGGACAGCCGAACAAGTTTGTGTTTCATTCTTTACAACATATAATTAGTACTGCGATGCAAAATGCCTATAAAAAGAAAGACTATCAAACCATATAACAAAAAGCTTATTCACAGCCCATGCCTTTCCACAGCCCCTCCCCTGGATCACAGGTTAAAATATCCTTCACGTATGTAAACAAATCAGCTATAAATAAGAAACCAAAATGTTTTTCTATTAATTTATGAATGTCTAACAAGACAATTAAGTCCATAATTCATTATCACAAACAAAGAAATTAAATACCAGCGAGCTGCAGCATTTTCACAATCTAATGTAGCCAGATCATATGCTATTCCACATCTTCCACATAACTGCTCTTTTACAAAATTAAAGTACTAACAACCACAAATGATGGAAGATGTCATCAGATAATAAACCTCTAGCACAGTGAATCTAAATCCTGGTAGTACAATCTCTAGACCATTAAGAATCTGCTTGACGTCAATTTCTAGCTGCGGAAGTTAGTCATAGTCATTACTAATCAAAGATGCTGGTTATTAGTTTCCCAATACAGCATCTGGCTCTTCTGTGATGCCACCTTAATGAGAAAACCTATTAATGCAGCCACTGAAATTCTAAATCAGCTCAAATAACACCCACAAGTCCTAATAGACTTCTGAGAACTAGCGAAAACAAGCGGACAGGACCTCAAGAAGTATTTTTAAGCATCACTACCTTACTATAGATGATGAAAACGTGAATTATATATATATATAATATAAATATATACATGACAGCCATCTAAACTAGAACTATTAACAACATAATTATAACAAGTGCAGTTAACAGGCACGATTAAGACCTTTATAGAAATTGAGTAATACTCAAACATCAGACATATTGAATCTATCCACACAAGAGGAGAAAAATAAAAGATCAGGATAAGAATAAGGATACTTCAGTGGAACGTTGAATGAGCTGGTACACAGGTTAAAGAAGACACCCTGAAGTCAGGGATGCTGACGGAGTCGTGGACAATATTGTGTAAATAATGACCCAGGCCAGCAGCCAGCCAGCAACACTCATTACTTTCGCTTACACAAAACAGTATTACTAGGCAATTCTTGCTCTATGTCATAAAATTACCTTAATTTGTGAGGCCCTACCTGGGGCCTGGAAGTTCATAGTTGGTTTTGTTGTGTTTGTAAAGGGCTTTCGAGACTTTGTAAAAATATTCATAAATAACATTTTAAGAAACTGAGTTTTCTTTCCAGTTGGTATTTTAGAAACAGTTTATTAAGCGTATTAATTATAACATAGCCAAATCATTTCAAACTACTCAAAAACACCAATCTCTTCAATAACAATATCGTTTAACCATGACCATGAATGACCACACATGAAGTGTTTGCCCTCTCCTGGTATTCACACCTGAACACATTTGGCCCACATTAATCCGCAATTTCAAGTCACATGTCCATGCTTTGCCCTCTCCTCCTCTGACTAACCGTTAACTGTTTTCTGTCTTAGTACTTCCAACGAGTACTAACTTTTCACTAACAGCCATTCCTAGGTAACTCAAATGTTTCTGAGTGCAGCAAATTGTTTAAATAGTAAATATGTTTTAAACAAACACAGCAAATAATGTTAATACACTTAAATACAAAGTAGTAGTTAAGAATGAACAATAGATGTTTATATAAACATCCAGATATGCGCATACGTTAAGCAAGCATGCACATATACATACACATATACATCAACACCCTCATCACATCCTTTACTATAATCCCAAGTTCTATATGTTACAATTCTGCAAACTGTGTACAGGTGAGTGGGATGCAAGAGGTATAACCTGAAAGACTATCATCTCAGATAAGGTTGCCTTTTACCACAGATCAAATTGATATGGCAACTGAAGCAAAAATGTAACATGTACATTGTACAGTACCACAGATACATGTACACACTGAGAACAAAGCCCAAGGATAAAAGCAAACTGTAAAATAAAACTATATTACAGTCCAAATATAAATAGAGTTTTCAAGAAACTTAAGAAACAAAATAATTGAACAGTCAAATTAGCAGCATTATTCATTGCATCTAAAAGTCACATCAGACATCCACAAGACCAAAAACATACTTGCAAACAATATATATATATATATATATATATATATATACATATATATATATACACACATAAATATTAAATAAATACTCATAGATATTAAATAAAATAAATATTAAATAAATACATATATGCAAAATAAATTTTATATAGAAACACAATAACACATAAATAGTACGGTGGTACATACGTACTAAAAAAACAATGTAAACATAGGCATAAAAATGTGAAATATGAGATTATATGATTAGATTCAGTACACAAGTGTGTACTAAAAGTCAGTGGGAAATCACCAGTGCAGCTCATCATTAAAGTGCTAAAGCCCAGCTTGCACACATCACTCAGACAAAGACTTGTTGAAATCATGCAGTGAATTAGAAAACAAAGGACCTAATTAGCAGTCTTAGTCACAATCTCTAGGTGACATTAAACAAAACAGGACCAAGTATGGTAAGACCAAAAAAGTACATGCGGGATGTTTTGCATTGGCTTCCTATCCCGCAGCGTATTGCCTATCGGGTCTCTGCCCTAGTGTGGCGCTGCCTTGTGGGTGAGGCCCCTGTGTATTTGCGAGAGCATTGCCGCTCCACCCTGAACATCCAGCGCCGTGGTTCCCTGCGCTCTTCTAAGCAGGCTGAGCTTCTAGTTCCCCGCTCACGGACCGCCCTTAGGCAGCGCCGTGATTTTTCCATCGCTGGCCCTGCAATCTGGAATGGGCTCCCTGTAGCGCTTCGCTTGGTCCCAAGCACCCATTCCGCCACATTTTATTCAAATCTCAAGACTGTGCTCTTCAGCCGGGGTTGGGTCGGGAGTGCTTCTGAGTAGATAGCCTTGAAGAGGCGCTATATAAATTCTCCATATGAATGAATGAAAAAAAGGTATACCCTGCAGAATTCACACAGCTACTTACCAAGCCATACTGATCTGCACTATACTCCATTTTAACTCACTACTGACTAACAGTAATGTCTACATCCTGGCTAATATCTGTCAAAATGAGACCGCATCACTGCAGAGCTTGGAAATGAAACTACTTTTGTGCTGTAGCTTTTTAAAGGCACAGTTTAAACAATACCCTCCGCATAAACTGTGAGCCCGTATATGGCCTGGAGTGAAGGCCTCAGTGAGTTATAGATGTTAAACAACTCATTATATTGGCTACTGTTTACAAATAAATATGGGAAATGGCACAGCACGGTTTAGAGAAGCATGTCACCATCTGAACCCTTATTATCCCTGGGATCAGCATCAAAGCAGAAATTCACATGCCAATCCAGTACTGTAATAGCGTGGGGAACAAATGCAAATCAGTGGGACAGCTGCAAAGGAAAGAGTACCAAACACACAAAGGATAGGAGGGTATACATCTGGACATCAATGAACCACCATAGGATAGATAGTATAAACATCCCATTTCCTATTACATAGAACAAATGTCAGATAGATGTTGATTAACCAGTTAAAAAGGATGAACACATTAACTGGCCTTGCCAGAACTGGTCTGGCACCACAGGCATGTACAGGAAATGCCTCATGTGTGGCCCATCAGTCGACAGACAACAGAATATGCACTGCACTACTGAAAATTCAAACTGGCTGATGTGCAAGAAACATTTTCAGTTAATCTTATGATGCTCCTTTTTAATCTGTTAGACAGCCCTGTCCAGGCCCTCTGAGAGGTTCTTGAAAGGCAATATGCACTATGTTCATGTACACACATGTAGACACTGACGAATTATCGACTGATGGGCACCTAGGTACCCTCTAGAAAAGAAGTTGGGTACCATATATCATTGTACTAAAATTTGTTAACCCCCAATCATGAAGTGACACTGCTTATCAACTGCTTGTCACGCTAAATATTCATAGTTAACTTCAGAATCCATCAGATTAGAAACAGAAAAGTTCCGAGTAAGTCCTGGCAACAGAGAAAGTTTCTATTATTGCAAATATCAACCTGACAGATGAATACACATAATCAAATTCGAAAGTTATGCAGAATCTGAAGACATCGACATTATAATAAATACCGAATGTAAGTACAGGGAAATACTTTAACGATTTGAGTATCTCACCTGAGCAACACTTTCAAAGTGTTCATAATTTTTCTGTAGAGTCTTGGCTTTAGGAAGAGACTTTCCAACTGCAGTGTTTTTGTTCAGAAATACCATGCCATGGCTGTCCAACCATTCCAGCACCTGAAATTAAACAAGCGGCTCTGAATTGGCTCCACTAGATAACAGTGTTTTAATTTAAATCCTCCTGAGATTCCTGGTAATTTGGGCCCCACAATACAATGGGTGAGTGCACTTTGGTTGTTTCCAACACACTAGGACAATGATCAGTGTGTTCTGAACCTGCTCGGACTTCTTGGTTAAATCCCCTTCCCCTAAGAAAACTCAAGCACATCTGTCACAATATTTGGAGTAATCTTCCACTGGACATTAGAACTGCTCACCAGAAACAGCTAAAGGAAATTTATACTCTGTCTTGAAGTATGTCGTTTCAGATCTGTCAGATACCTATTTTCAACAATTTGGAGAAGTTCTTAAAATCTTAAATACATTTATATTACTATATATTAATATTTATATTAATATACTGTATAATAAAATTTCCATTAATTTCAATTAATATTTGCCATTTTCTATAATGACCGATGAGTAGTAACATAATTTGACTTATTGCTTCTAAGAATTATAATTATCTCATTTACCACGTGGGCCAGTGTTGAGTTACATATGCCCAATTACTCTCTGACAGTTTAGATCTGTCATCTTTGCTGGGTGCGGAGTGTCATCAAAATTTTATTATAATAACAAACGAATATACATATATACACCGTGTCTCAAAATAAACTGTGCAAAATTGTTTCTGTCAGAACTTCGTCAAATTTCCACCAATTTTAATAATTTTTGGTAGGTAGATGGCAAAATGGCTGAAATTTTATGCTATACATAAATTTTCCACCTCACCTGACTCACGTCATCGCACTACCTTGTTAAACACAGATGTGCCAATTTCTTATATAACGCTTAAATCTTATTACATGCAACAAACTATCTGACGACTTAATTAGCACGCAGTAAAGTAAAATATGGTTTACTTAGCAGGGTTTTTAATTGTTATGACAGATCTGCTTAAAAGTGTTAGAATTGGTGCTCGAAATGTGCCCCGCTTACACGGACACAAGCGCTTAGATGTCAACGCCACTGACTGATAGCAGCATCAACGATCGACTGGTCAAAGCGCGCCAATCGTCGATCAGACGCATTTTGAGTTCGTCGACGTTGGCTATCCTGGAGCGGTAAACCTTTTCCTGCAGCACACTCCATACGCTATGGTCGACTGGGTTAAGATCCGGTGAATTCGGCGGCCACAGTGTTGGAGGTATGAAGTCGGGCGTTTCTCGCTCAAGGAAAGAGACAGTGTCGCGTGCTCGATGCGCCGGGGCGCCATCCTGTTGAAAGACAAAAAACTCGCCCTGGGATATCCGGCGTATGTCTGGCAGTAGCTTCTGGGCAAGAAGGTTGTCGCGATAGTAGGCCCCATTCACATTGACACCTGTCTCGATGAAATGGATTTCAGTGCAGCCAAGTTTCGAGACGTTAGTTGTTAAAATTTAAGCGTTATATAAGAAACTGGTACATCTGTGTTTAACAAGGTAGTGCGGTGACATGAGTCAGGTGAGGTGGAAAATTTATGTATAGCATAAAATTTCAACCATTTTGCCATCTACCTACCAAAATTTTTTTAAATTGATGGAAATTTGACGAAGTTCTGACAGAAACAATTTTGCAGTTTATTTTGAGACACGGTGTAGATTAGCATGGTGCCTGACCCCGGCACTTCGGTTCCTTTTTTGTTTAGGATGGATCCCTGGCTTTAAGACAGGGCTGAATTGCACTTGCACACTGTACTACAGTGCATTATCTAACATTCATGTTGCTTTCTGCTAAACAAACTATCTTAGTTAGTCCCCTGAATAATAGTTGGCAAAAAATTATACCTGCTTAACATCCTGTTGGAAAAATCTCAGCCCAAGTCTCTGATGAAGTCGAATCTTTCCTTTATGCCAGATCTGTTCTAAAATCCTATGGTGAGCAAAAACCTGGTAACGAAATGTGGCAGTTTGTCAATCATCAGTACATCAAGTAAGTAATCCAGTACAGAATTTAAGACTTGTTTTATAAATGATACGACCTACACAATTCACCATTACTTGATCTGATGCTTCATCAACAACAAGTTGAAACAGAACAAGATTGAAGTGTGCAATATATAAGATTTTTCCATGTCAAAAGTACATTGCTTAAAGGAAGATGTTCCAGGACATTTCAATACATGAGAAAGAATGGTCTCTATGAGCCATTGTACAGTAGTGCACGGGCTGTAAAATGCAGTGATTGTGAACTGGGCTGACTCAAGACATGAATAAGCAGGTCTCTGATGTACTCTGGAACCCAGCTGACTATCAATCTCCACCAGATGAGGAGAACCTCAAATTTAATTCTCTCCTTAACCAGGAGCCAATGTAGGCATACTTCAAGACAAGCAAAAATGTTGGCAAGTTGGCCATGATCTCAACAGCACAGTTGAGGACAGACTGAAGCTGATGAAACTGAAACTTCTGCCAGTTGCAAGAATTTCATTATAATAGTCCAAGCAGATGATGAGGAAAAAATGAACAAGGGTCACATCAGCATCATACGACAAACTATGTAGAGCAACCCTGATCTGGTGCAGTTTGTAAAAGCAAATCATTCCAACCTAACCTATCCTAACCATCCTATGCAAAGCACGTCATTCCAAGTCAAAGCACAGAGTAGAGTGATCGAACTACTGCTCAAGCCAGCTGAACGCAACAGAAGCAGATTGTCAAAGATGAATTGAAGGGTTGTGTTATACAGCTCAAACAGCTCACTGGATGAGAGGTCAGCTTCTGCAGATAGGTGGCAGAGAAGGCTGGCATTCACACATTAATGAAACACCTCTCTGTCCAATGCCGTGGAAGTGATTTGAGCGACTGGTGGAGCAGCAAACAAGAATGCAATGGCATAGCTCAGTAGGCCATGATCAGCAATAAATGTAGACTAGAGGGTGACTGTGACTGGTACGCAGTCATCCCAAGTAATGACAAGGTCCAACCAAACACCATTAGAACGACTTGGTACATCGATGTACCATCGCAGGCCAAAACTGGAGAAAAGTTGCCTCACCTGTGCAGCCCACCAGCGCCCGATATCCTCCAAGTAAAATACCACGATCGCTTGCCATGATCCACTGGCTTTGGTAGGTGTTATGGGTTTTGAGGCAGGCTGTGAACTTCTGAACGAATATGGAAGATGGTGGCAACAATCCAGGTCAATATACGGGTTGCAATATGAGTGGGTCATGCAATGCATGGAAATAACTCGCAATTATTTCAAACACAGTGTAATTCTCTGCCAGTAAGATTCGCTTTGTTCATAGATTCGTTCAGTGAAAGCTCTCCAGCCCATCGTCTCCATGGCGAATATAAAGGCAGTGTGATTGCCTGTGTGGCATATCAACATAATGACAGCCATGTGGAGTGAACCTCTTGCATACAACATCAGCAACATACTGGTGTCAGGCCTCTACGAGGAACGAGACATCAAGCTTGTTACAACTGATGGCTTCAATAATGGAAGCGGGTTTGTTTCCGAGGTTTCTGATGTTCCAAGTGCCTAGTCGTAATCCAGTGTCAAAGTCAATAACTTGTTTGGTCATATAGGTTGGTTTACACTGGCTGCTTGGGTGTATAGGCTGATGCCAAATGAGTAGGAAGAACAAAAGTTTTTACATCTTTCATACAACCATATGTGTGTTGTGGTTGAGCTGTTTAATACAGTTCAAAGTGTACATGTATCTGGAGGCCAATCACAACCCACACCTTACATGAAATGAATATACTCAGTTTTTTATGATTAAACCGTGTTTCAATTAAACAAAAACTAAACATGTTTGTCATTTCCACTAAAGTAAATTGTCCAAACTAGAAGGAATAAAATATCCAAAAAACATAAAATTTTCAAGGTTAGCATCCCAAGCAAAACATGTGATCCAAGCAAAAAGGAACTTAAAATTTCCTACTTTATACTTTAATTAGCAAAGTGTCACTTCTGGTGGACTTTACACTCCTAGTCCAAAGTCCATAAAAACTGAAACAAGCTGAAGCACAGCTTAAAATGCAATTGTTTATTGTTTATTGTTTATTGCGTCCAGAAAAACAAAGTACAAGTCATGACAAAACATATCAATCACTGCGCAACAGGAAGCCAGGAAAAATCTAAAAGCTTATACCACCCTGACCCCTAGTACCTGATTCACATTTCAGTCAACGTTTAGAGTGTCACACAGATCTAAGCTAAGTTATGCTGATGAGATGCAGTTGCGACCAAACAGTTTTGACAGTATACCTTAGTCAAATAATAATCAAAGTCAAGAAACAGAGTAATCAGAACCCAAGTATACAAACAAAGGCAATTTTATGATGAAAAGAAAATTATCACAAAATATGACAAAACATGACAGATTATGCAAAATGAATATGAAAAATGAAAAAACTGAAAGATGAAAAATGAGATAATTTAATATAATATAGAAGTAGCACAAGAGGAAAGAAGAGAAAATCGAACAAAAGAGAGGTCTATTAATAATAATGTTACTATAACTAAGGCAAATAGATATCCTAATAAAAACAAAACATTCATTCATTCATTATGGAGATCATTTGCACCAGGGACGTCATTTCAGCTTTTTCCAGGGGGCAGCAAAAAACATTCATTCAATCTGATCAGGAAACTTAGTGATGGTCATTTAATGATAAAAAAACAAATCACAATTCTTTGGACAGAACCAGTTGAGCTTCCACTTCAAACTAGGCATGGTCTTGTATGATCAAATACCTCATGAACGACGTCGAGTACATGGGACGCCCCTTCAGTGTAGTCAGCCTTTGCAGTGAGACTGTTGCTGCTCCCTGATGACACTGGCATTTGAAGGGTGTCTAAGAGGGTCTTCCCATCGGCACATAACTAACAACAAGAAACAAATAAACTTAACACTGATTAAACTAAATCCTATGGAGATCATTTGCACCAGGGACGTCATTTCAGCTTTTTCCAGGGGGCAGCAAAAAAAGGTGAACATTTTTTTTTTCACGTGACAAATTTTTTCGCCATGTGGGGGACAACAATACACTGTGTCCCCCCTGTTAAAGGTGGGGTTCTTGTCCCCGCCACCCCTCGGGATCGCTTCCCGTGTTTGTACTTAGTCTACATGTGTAAAACTGTAAGCCAGTGCTGTAATTAAGTCTTTTTTCCCTTTTTAACCCCTTTCTTCTTTCTCCTTCTCTTGTTTACGTCTTTTTTCTTTTTTTCCAAAAAATCAGGGGGGCAAATGCCCTCTCCCCCATAATGACGTCCCTAATTTGCACTTGTAGCTAATATAACTATCGATATAGCACCTTGGTAAAACAATTCTCAAATATGTTACATCAACATTTGACAAACTGAAAAGCATACCTAAAGATAAGCTCAAAATACATCAAGCAGAAGAGAATGAATGTGAAGAGGGAGGTTGTTACAGCAGAATGGACCAACAAATTACAAAACATTGTGCTAGCCAGTGGGACTCTTCACTAATTTACTGGCAAAGATTTGCCAACAAATAAGCTCATTATCTTAAATATAAACTGCTGAAAAAGCACACGACTGGTACCTCTGTATAGACTTGTGAGACACTTTCAATCAAGGCTTGATGTTGGCTAATGGCATCTTCGAGCTGCATTATCTCGTCAGGGATCTGCAATTCTTCACACATCTTCTTCCAGCTCGGCATCTCGGACAAGTACTAAAAAATTTCAAACCAATCACATAAATCACAACAGCCAAATAGAATTGCACACTATTATCAAACTCAAAATATAACATCAAATAACTTGGCACAACAATCTGATACACAAGTAATCAATCAATCAGACGTTATATCAAAATAAATACAGCCAAAATGAACTAAAACCAATGCACCATACCCAACAACAGAAGTGGACCAACTGACTAGAACCAATTTATCAAAAACGGCAAAAAGATATCGATGCTAAAAAGTAATATTGTCAGTTTTATAACAATCCTGTGAACATCAGGACAGTGCTAACAAAGGCAAACTCCAATTAAATTGTACTTACCCTATAGCACACATCATTACAAAACAATACAATACGGTAATCGGTCAATGATGGCAGCACTTGTGTGAGGTGCTGCACTGCTTTTGTGAGGTACTTAAAAGGTGCTATATTAAGTGTCTTGATACATACATACATACATACAATGATAAGCATAAAAATTCAAGACAACAGCTTTACAAACTGACTCCAACAGAAGGCATAAAAATGGATCCAAAGTACTTGCATGAATTTATACTAATTAAAACTGTTAAAAAACCATGCAGTTCATTTTATGTCAAATCGACTATTCATCGTAAACACATCATCTATGAAATTCATGATCATTTGTCACCAGAGTGTAGATCAACACACAAAACCATTTTTGCTTATCATATAACTATCACACACCAGCAAAAAATTATGAATTTCCATGGGACATTTCCAAATTTTGGTTATCTTACACAGTACAACCATATAAAATTGTCACTCGCTACACAACTGAAACCCTATCACAGCGTTTAACACAATATCTGAAAGCAACACAGATGTGACTTCTTGAAACAGAGCAAAACATCAAGCATGGAGGCTTAGATCAACTTAACCTTAGAAATTACTGTCAAGAAAAAGTTAAACAGCTTACTTCGCCCGCTTTCTTGTGAAAGAGAACAGACATAGCCAGAACATTGTTGCGTTCCTCGAGGGCAGCAGTAAACGTTCTCCAGTCTTTGTGAAGTTTGTTTGCTTGTAAACGGATGGACACGGTTGCATAATGACCACTATCACACAGACGTTGCGCAACCGTCATTATGTGGTCGATGGTACCGTAAGCATTCTGTACAAGAAACAGCAGAAATACCTTTGTAACATCTAAGCAACCCCACAAGCCCTGAGAAGCCTCATACAAGGTTCCTAGGCGTCAGAAACACAAAAACACCCTGGCACAAGGCACTGTCATTTGTATTAGGAGTGACCTTCAATGTGACTGGCAACAAGCCATGAATTTGCAGCCTACCTTAGAAAATTCCGTGCAGGATGCAACAAGTCGTTAATTTTGTAACAAATGATCTTCAAAGTTTTGAAACACGCTTCATGAATAGTACATTTCTCAGGTTAGTGACTCTATGCAGTCATTTAACCCTGTGTACACTCTGTTTATTATGGATGAACACTGTGTCATATTCTCACTTTTTTATGTTTTACACTGTACACATTTTAATATTTTAATATGAGTACAATGAAAATTGTGATTCCAGTTATAAATTCAGTGGCTCAGTAACCAATCACTCGCAGACCAGCACCAGGTCGAGAACCACAGTTTGAGTAGCAATGATACATGGTACACATCTACCATTAAAAATAATGTCTGCAAACAGATGGAGATGTAGCTAGAAACACGAAATATCTGGTGTTAAATCACAATAATTTTGTCACATAATTATAGTACGTGTCCTCCAACCATGCTAAAACTCTCCTTAACACACTCTGCTGTCAGAGGATCCCGTGCTGTCATGAGATCAAGGGTGGAAGAGGATTCAGGAGGTCTACAACTTCCGACTGGCAATCCATAAATTTCGACTGACCTTTAAGGACTGAACCCAGAATGGACTCTTGGCCTTTCTGGCACTCTAGAAGTCTTCCAGGGCAGAACCATGCTGGGTTAAATGTTCAAGAATTAAATCCAAGGCCGAACCCGGACACAATAGAGGCAATAAAGAATCAACTGTGAAGGTAGGACAAGCAGAGTTCAAGTTCAGTCTTTGCCAGGTCATCTGTAGCAGAGAGGGCTACACAGAGTTCAGCATCATCAGCATATAACAGAGAAATTGCATCATGCAGTGTGAACTACAACAAACAGGCAGAACAAATACAGTTGAGACTCCCAGTACTGAACTCTGCGGCATCGGAATGCTAGTAATAAGCGCTTAGAAAAGAAATAAAGGCAATCTAATATCCAACATGAAAGAATAGTTGTTACGTGGCTCAGCTATGTGCCACAATCATTAAGCAATAGAAGAAACTAACCATTGAGTTCCGAGCGAACTGATTGTGGTCAGATTGAAGACGTAAAGCATCATCAAAACTCTGTCCAATCTTCGTATAATTAACCACAAACACTTCACGGTTATTTGAGATCCATTCAGACATCTAAAAACATAAAAACCAACACCCTTAGAAAATACAGGTGTTTGTAATAAAAAAAAGTCTTGTTGGATTCCTCAGCCTAAAGATCCATTGATCTTGGTACCATGCTGTATGGAGTTCTGCAGAAGCTGTAAACATGACTTTGTCTATGTATAAAAACTGTAATAATATTAATGATGATGACAATTTGTATGGTGCCGTAACACAGCCATGCCTGTTACAAGGGCTCCTCACAATCAACTAACAGCTGATTTGAAAGAGTAGACTGAGACAGGAGCTCGAATGGCAGGAGGAAGACCGTTCCAGCATCTGGGGCCAGTAGCCGAGAAGGCACGGTCACCAAAATGGGTCCTGATCTGACAAATGCGAAGATTGCATTTATCCAGCTATCGAAGTCGCAACCTGGATGTGGAGGAATGCGTCCCGATATGGCACCATAAACAGATAGACAATACGCACAGCAGTGAAGGTGCAGATTATGTAACACACAGTTGACACGGCATTCAATCCTATCTACTAGTAGTGCTCCTGGCCCAGCTCCACCAGAGATGGCTGGAAATGTGATCAACGCCTTCAATTTAAAATGAATTATGAGTTGCAACACTGATGAACCAGCAACAAAGATAGCAATAGTGTACAGATGGCAACATGGCTACTTCAAAATAATATATGACTAAAGTAGGGCATAGCCGGGTGCCGTTTTTCAACCGGGTACCGGGTCCGGGTAGTTTGAATAAAAACCTGCCGGGTCCGGGTACCGGGTCCGGGTATTAAAACTAAAAGTAATCTCAAATTTCTAATCCGAACACAATGTCGTGAAAAAATAACTCCATTCTACCCTCTACGAATCAACTTCAGAACATTTTAATAAACAAGGAAAACATCTGCAATGGTCGAAAAGGGTGGGAGAGAGGGACTAGCTGGCGTTCTCAACATCAAAGGAAATTGTCGGGCATAGATGAAAGGAGGGGAGAGGGACTTGATGAAGTTCTCAACATCAAAGGAAATTGTCGGTGTCTAGGCGAAAGGAGGAGGGAGAGGGACTTGATGAAGTTCTCAACATCAAAGGAAATTGTCGGTGTCTAGGCGAAAGGAGGAGGGAGAGGGACTTGATGAAGTTCTCAACATCAAAGGAAATTGTCGGTGTCTAGGCGAAAGGAGGAGGGAGAGGGACTTGGTGAAGTTCTCAACATCAAAGGAAATTGTCGGTGTCTAGGCGAAAGGAGGAGGGAGATGGACTTGGTGAAGTTCTCAACATCAAAGGAAATTGTCGGTGTCTAGGCGAAAGGAGGAGGGAGAGGGACTTGATGAAGTTCTCAACATCAAAGGAAATTGTCGGGGCATAGGCGAAAGGAGGAGGGGAGAGGGACTTGCTGGGTCTCAATAATCAAAAGAAAACGCCGGCAGATCATGAACAGCCCAAGGCTGTCGCCAAGGCAACTTACTGTTCCTGATGTCATTACATTATGTTACTGTTAGCTGACATTTACCCACCCGGACCCGGATGACCTTTCAGCTCCGGGTCCGGGTGTCTTCCGGGTGTTGAATACCCGGAATTTCCGGGTATCCGGGTCAGTACCCGGCTATGCCCTAACTAAAAGCCAGATTTATACATAGCCAAGTAAGAAAACAAGAAGTAACCTTTTCTACTTCGGACTCAAAAAGACGCAGCTGAAAGCACTGTTCCAGCCTCATTTTCTTCAGCTGCCAAAGATGACCGAGATGCTGATTCGAATTCTGTAGTTGGTCGAGCAGACTAGATACATGAGGCACTGCATTCTGGATGTCATTGTTTGATAGCAGCATAACGCTTGGCACAGAACCTGACATTAGAAATTAAAATATCTCAACATCATGCAAATCAAGATTCAACTTACACACTGAATGTGTCTTGTCATGAAATTGCAGCTTCAAGCACTGCATTTTCTACAGGACCAGTGCTATCATTTATCTGTGCCAACTGAATGTTTAAAACGAACTTTTGTTCCTAAAGCAAATATGCTTTTTCTGATCTATCTGCTTTTTAAACTTTAGTCAGGGAAACCTGTTTCTCCATAACTCTGCTTCAACACAGTGTCATCTTTGGGCACGGGCGTCTACACCATAAACCTTGGAGCAAATGCTCCATGCGAGAAATAGGGGGAAGATCTGTCAGTGTGTGTGCCACCATTTTAGGGGGGGATGGGGAGGGGGGAAGAAGAGGGGAAAAGGGACTTTGCTCCAATGACTTAGGGCGGGGATAGATGCCCCTGTCTTTGGGAACAGGGTCACTGGTGGACACTGGACACACCTATTGCCATTACGAATGACTTCTGTTTCAGAGGGGAAAAAAATGAATCCTAGGGGTTCATGCATACTTGGAAGATCATTCCATGAAGATGGTCCTACGGTGAAGGCAGATGAAAGTGCGCATGTACATAAAACACAAACAAGTCATGCTTGTTTAGAT